>VZRW01000009.1:0-66510 GCA_013398125.1 Aegotheles bennettii
TGGGCGCTCGCCCTGGGGTTTCGTAACGCCCCGTGTGGGGCTCGGAGCTGCCGGGGCACAAAGCACAGTGCGGGGCCGGCGAGCGGGGAGCTGCAGCTTGAATCACTGCCCAGCGGCTCAGTAAGAGTGGCCGAGGCATTGAAGGTACGTGCTGTTACCTGGTGCAAAACTGGTGTCCCACACCCCGATTACCATGGGAACCGAGCTTTCATGTTTATTCCAAAAAATTAAATCTTTTCCCTTTCTGTTCAGGCAAAACATTCAGGGAGTACTGACATTTCCCTCTTACAGTAAAAAAACCCACAAAATTAAACACTTTCTTGTGGCACTGATCACATAGGTCTGTGCTCAGGCCCCCCTGCACCACCCGAAATTGTGCAAGAGAACCCGAGATCGAGTTGCTGCAGCCAGCAGTGAGACTGCCCCGTTAAACAGTTCAGCTTGCTGAGTGGCACTGCTCTGGTCTCCACATCTTCCAAGGTCATCCAGAGCAAGCAGTAGCTGAGAAATTAATGATAACTCATCCGTATGCCAAACGTTCTTTATCCTCATGGTCACACGTGGCCATGCAAAGGACGAGGACATGCCTGAGCTGTCAGTCTGAGCTGTCAGCCTTGGTGTGAACACAGCAGTCTGGTGTCACAGCGTTTCTACAGTCACTCCATAGGCTATAACAATGGAGAGCCATCAGGGCTACCACTGTTTATCTGCAAAATGAGGTTAATGCTGCTTCCCTCCCTCACTGTGGTGTTAGTGCTAAGTCCATTAGGTACATAGATATTTAAGCTATGACTGGTACAGAAACAGCCACTGAGTAAAGCACTGTGGAGTATTTAACTCCTGGAAAGGAAAAAGGGGGAGGGCAGCGGAAGCATTAGGACCAGGTTCTGCAACTGGATTTGTTGCGATGCCCAAGACAGCTTATCAGGATCCCATTCTTAGTTCACACTCCTCCGAGGAGTCTAATTTAAATACTAATCCTAAGTGGATATTCTCTGTGTATTTTGGTCACCTTACTATTGTTGTTAGGACATGTCCAAAATTTCGTTGTCTCTTCCAACCTCGATGATTCTATGATTCTGTTTATTAGGGTTGGTTGGTTGGAGGGAAGTAGAATGACATTCTGGGTTTCGGGTCATGTGCCAAAAACACCTGCCTCTGGCTGTGTGCTAAGGGCTATACAACTTACCACAGATTCAAAGAAAGGCACTTCAACCGAGGGAGAACTTTGAGGTCCCCACTCACCCCGTCACAGCGCAAGCATGAGGAGCTGGAGGCAAACTGTGGCAGTGCGCTAGAGCTGAATGAGTTTCCAGAACAAACAGAGTAGGAGACACTTTCATCACTGTGGTGGAGCATGCCAGTTCTAGCAAGCAAACAGTAATCACCACCAGAAAAAGCCAGTACCTTTTCCATCCTAGTAACTAGCAGAGGCATTACTTCACTTCTGCTCATTTTAAAGGGATACTAAGCAGTTACTTTGGTCAAGCTTACAGGAGCAATTTTTAAGTTCTACTCCTGCCACTTTTTAGTGTTTTTAGGGAAAACAGTGTTACTCAAAACATGATTCTGCATCTTGAACCAGCTCAGTCCAACTTTTTCTGTTGTGATAATTTTCTGAAAGTTGCAATCACCTACCTAGATACAAGTTACTCCAGGCAACACCAGTATAACACAGTGAGGAGGCAGGCACATTGCTTCTAGAGGAGAGAATAGTACTACTGACGCAATGGCTCATCTGCTAAGAAACAAAGCAAAAGAAAATGATTGCAACATGCTACAGGATAAAATTAATGTGGTTTGAAGGTCACACTACCTAGTAAGTACCTATAGCATAAGGGCTTTAATAGCAGCATGAGTAAAATGTTTGTGTGTGTGTGTACCCAAGAAGTTTTAAAGAACACAAAGATTGTAACAGAACATTAAAATAGTTCTGAGTTTTTTCCCAACTTCATTTATTTATTTTTTGTATTGAGCTGTAACTCTTGGAGAATGGTGAGAACAAATCATTCATATGTAAGGCAAGTCCTTTATATACATCTATTTCACCATATAAGACCACATCTCACATTAACATTCATCCAAAGCAGCTTTAGGTTGGTGAGGTGAGGCACCGTCCTGCTCCAAATTCCATCTGGCTCCCCCATTTGGTTTCACAAGACAAATGCTGGTCTGTATGAAACACCACGGAAGACAGCAGACCTTCTTAAGCATAGTCTATCCATAAGCAGGAGGTTTGGACATTGCCATTTTCTTTTAACTACACTAGTATTGCTCAAACTGCACTGCTAACGTATAGTTGCCACATGCTATGAATCTCTTCCTTGCCTAGCTTTTTTTCCAGCATCGTATCTTTATGAAATTCCCCCTGCTTCTCACATTTTCCAATATTACCAGAATTTTACATGCACACACTCAAAATGCTGAACCTTTTCCCAGCACAATTTTAAAAAATAGGATTTTTTGCTTAAAAAAAGTATTTCAATCAGTTCTGATAAGTAGCAACATACTGACAGTATCAACATTTTTGGGGGAAAAAAAAGAATCAAGTCTTCCAATGTGGGAAAAAAAAATTTGTGACTTCCTGAAATGTTACCTGAGGATTGCTTGCTTGCTGTTAAAGAAATAGGGCTCATCTTTTTCAAGTAACTAAGCTTCCCTATTCCCCATCCACCTGCAGAAATTAACTGTTAGAAGTTATACCACAGCACTGACGGAACTGTATGTTGTTAAGAGGAAAAAAAAAAAATCAATATTTTGCAGCTGGAGCCCACGTCTAACTCTTCATTTCCCAAGTCATCATTTACAGTGATGCTGACAGTCATTGATTCTTGCAAAGATCCCGGAAGGCTTTTTTGCTAATGAGCAAAAGGCGTCACTGTTACTGTACAGACAAAGGATGAGGAAAGGAAAAAACCCACTTTCCTCATTACCAGTGAATATACAGACAGGTTTTTCTAAAAGCCTTTACAAAGTGTAGGAAAAAACTAACAAGCAGAAAGATAGCAATATCTATGCAGTCTTGAAAACTTGATTGAAATGTAAAGGCATGTAACAGATCTGAAAAAGAACACCAACTCAAGCACCAAGTTCCTGATAAGTGCAGCAGCTCAGAAGTCCTTTGTTATATGGCTGTCCCCAGCCAGAAAACATTTCCTAAAGAGGAATGTAATTTTTCATTCTGTCCCCATTCTTACCCTTCTCTTGCTAATTTTATTAAATCAAATTGCCAACTTCAGTGTAATTTTAAGTTTCAAGTATCTTGAAAAGTGACACATAAAGGAGCCCTGAACTGTTCTGTTTTATAATGACTAGAAGGATAAAATGGAAGCACTGTATCTCATCGCTGTAGCGACATGTGCTGATCCCCAAGTCCGTTAGCATGATTTGAGGAGCAAAATACAGATCTGGGCACTCCAACTTCAGGATCCTGCTGTTTAGTGTGTATTAGGAACTCATTTTCTGCAGTTAGTCCCATAGAAGGCTGAAGAAATTGAATCCACTGTGCTGAAAAGTTTTTTTAAGCTTCCTGTATAACTCAGTTTGTGATTTTGCAGTCTAAGGTGATCAAAGACCTTACACATCACCAAAAGGAACATTCCTACTACCTCCACTGAGTTAAAAATTAGAGATTATGCAACTGTACTGTCAGACAGATTAGGAAAACTACCCATGAAATAAGTTTTTGGTTGGATCACATCACACCTGCAGAAGCACAAAAGCCAAAACAAAACAGGATGGAAGAATATGTTTTGGATCGGAGCAGGGGGTCCAAGACCTAGTGTACATGGAATTGCAGAGTTAAGCACTTAAAAAAAAAGAAAAAGTGCATGTTATTAGACCAGCATAAGAGAGCTAGTAAGAAATCCCAAACAGAAAAGTGCATCCTTATTACTGTCTACTGTGTTGGATCTACCCATGCCCTGAAAGAAAGTGACTGCATCAGGTTGGGGTTCCAGATGCTATCCAGATTTAGATGCCAAAGACAGCTTTCCTGAGGTTCCCAAGCTGCTCTAACCTCTTGCTTTCATCAGTGGGGCAATGCTGCTCTTCATCCCATCCCTGCCACCACTACCACCTTGCTACCATGTACACATGGTTAGGTGGTCTTGACCTTTTCTTTTGGCCACTCTGCTGCTTACTTGGCCTCTCAGTGAGCCAGTTCAATTTGTTCATTTGCCAGAAAGCTTTCTGAGTTAGTTTCCTGCCTGTTAAGCAACCAAATCTGATTCTTTGGTGAGAAATACGCTTCCGAGCCCATGCATGACGTGGACAGGGCATGGAATAGCTCTTTTAAAGGCAGTGAGACAGCAGAATAACATTTCCACAGCATTTGATTGCTGAGGCACATTACTTTCTGGATTAAACATGCCCATGCATAGCAGATGTCCTTGAGACACCTGGATTCCTCAACACACACCTAAGCAGCCAGGCCTGTGACCTGGTGGTGCTGGGCCTGTAACAGAGTGTATCCTTTTCCTTGATTCCCCACAAGCACTGATTCCTATCACACTTCTGGTATTGGTTTAAATAGTCATTGAAACCAATTGTTTTAATTGGTTTAAACTCTGTGTTTACAGACCAGAGCCAGTTTACTGACCTCCATGACACTTATGATCTCCTTTTGGAGATCATACTTCAGTAAAGTGTTATCAGTCTCTCACAAAAATGGAGTGAGACACACACCTTCCTTTAAAAACAGAATAAGGAGAGAAAGACACGATCTGGGTACTGGCTTCCCCACCAGTGAGCACTTATGCAATTTTTATTAAATAGTCATTACATAAAATGTTGGACTAGGTCTTGGCATGGGATTGGAGCTGGACTCTCTCTTTTTGCCAGGTAAGCTCCCAATCATTGTGCCATGGAGTCATGCTGCTGCTGTCAGCTACCAGGAATCAAGAAGCACACTTCTTCCTTAATTTGTTCTAATTTTAAAGAAACAGATTATAACATAAATATATTAACAGAAACATTTGTAAAAAATTCGGTGCTAAGTAGCAAACTGGCTAGAATCTGTTCCAACACACCTACAGCTCTCCTCGCAGTCACAGGCATAACTTAAGCCAGACAATCAGGCATTCCTTCTGCTAACAATACTAATTGTAGATCAGTGATTTATACTTGGTGAGGAAAGAAGAGCCAAATTTTAAATGAGAAAGAGCCTCTTTCTGTGTAATTCTGAAGAGTGTCTCTTAATTAAAACCACTTCATTTTCAGATTGAGTTTCCCATTACTGTTCTACCTCAATTAGTTTTCCAGCATTAGTTCACACATGAGCTGTTTTGACCTGAATGTTGCTGCTACTGAAGTCAGTGGAAGCTTGGTTTTGTTTTCAGGAGAGGCCAACTCTCTGAGTGTGCTTCAGGAAGAGAATCCTGACATACCTGGCCACACTACTAGAAAACAAAGTAGGGATTATAATAAGCCTTTCAGGCACTGCAGAATTCCCTTGTAGACTAAGTTAATTCAAGATACTCCAGTAAAAAAAGTTTCACAGATTGTGTCCATAAATAAGTTAGAAACTTCTGATAAGCAACCAGAAATTCCTTTCTTTTACTTTTAATAAATTAAAAGACAAAGAGAAAGGACAGCTCCCTTCATGCCGTGTCATTGATCCACAGAACCAAGGAGTGAAGGATTGATAGAAATTCTATTAGGATAACTCCCTTTGATTTAAACAGCTCTGGGAACTTGTTCTAAAGGAGACAGTAACTGAAACAAAGAGGGCAGAAATCTTTCCCATCTTTGTGGATTATCTGGTGTTTAATTGGTATGAGCTTAACTACAATCCTTTCCCTAGTGCAGCTCTAGGGAGACTTTCCTCAACTACCTGGTTTCCCAGGTATATAATTTCTTTGAAATTATGTAGCTGAAAT
The DNA here is from genome assembly GCA_013398125.1 of Aegotheles bennettii. Taxonomy (NCBI): domain Eukaryota; kingdom Metazoa; phylum Chordata; class Aves; order Caprimulgiformes; family Aegothelidae; genus Aegotheles; species Aegotheles bennettii. The sequence continues at coordinate 5,880 of VZRW01000009.1, forward strand.
ATCCTTAGGAGTCCTTCCTATTTGTCACATTTGTAGACACTGGCCAATAGATTTAAAATTATTAGGTAAGTGGAGAGAGACAAGCAAGCAGACAGAATCAAGGTGATCACATGAGCCTTATTTACACAGAAATAAACTTTACAATATAGTATTCATTGTCATAATGAGACATATTCTATCCACTTGTAACATGTGATACTCTTTTAGCAGTAGAACTTTGAAATTTAATGCTTCTGTTGTGTAACTACACAATAAAATAAATTAAACAAGAAGTTATTCAGCCAAAAGGGAAAAAAACCCCACCTTTCATTCCTTAGAGGCGAAAGGTTAAAGTGCATAAAAAGGGAAGCAGGAATTAGCAATCCTAAGTAATATTAGCTAATTATTGTTCATTAGAGGAAAGGTTGCTATCTAAAACCTTAAAGCACTGTGCTAGGAGAAAGCTAAGGAAATATATTTGAGAAAAAAGGTGTAGTTAAAGCAAAACAAAAAGATTGAAAGAAATCTTACCTTGCAAAAAAAAAAAAAAAAAGAGCTGGAGGATATGTCTCCTGTAGGCAATCATAAAAAGGCTATAGGGCTCATTGTTTCCTTTGGTGTCTGGATAGAAAACTAGGTAACCATCAGGATTTCTCTTGTTCTAGCAGGTCTGAAAAACATCCAGGTGCCTTTCAGCCTTTTTATTGATCTGGGTAATTTACAATGATTATTTTGTGTCCCCAGCCCTACTCTTTCACAGTGCATTACTAACCACCTATTGTAGTAATGCTGGTAGCTTTTGCTGGTTTAATTTAACACTGAAGAAAGCAGCACCTAGGGAGGCTGACGCCTCTCATGCAGTAATACCATTCTTGTTCTTTTTTAAATGAATACAGGTGCAGGGAAAACAGTGACTCAGGGCAGCCCTAAAGTCAATCTGCATCATAGGCACTGCCTATGAAGGCATATTCAAACCAGCTTTAAAATAGTGAAAACTCCTTGGGTAGGTACACAGCTCAGTGTGGATGCAGAGCCCACCCAAGGAGCTCAGTCAGTGCTGAGGCATTTAGCCTATTCTGCTAGAGCATTCCTCTAGCTGGTTAGCACAAAGCAGGTTTGGGCAGGCTGGTCCACTGCAGTCCTTGCAGCTGGTATCCTCCTGAGTGGTGGTGCCTAACAAGTTTGCTGAAGTATCTCCTTATGTGTTCTGCTCATGTGACTACTAGAAAGAGGGTAAATTGCCTCTACAGGAAAACTGTATAGCTTTACTTTGTTAGCTTGTATATGGTCCTATCTGGGGTGCACTAGCAAGAGTTACCTAGCTCATGTTAAGAAGAGTGATAAAAGCAACATGTTTTGACTAAACAGCTGGTATTTAAACACTAGGCTCATCTACCTTAGCTGTTAACCAAAATTAGTTGCTAAATTTTGTCATCTCTGCTCTTCTAACCTGAATTAGTCCAAGACACACGTGCATCTCTTCTTGCAGCATAGAAGGCAAACTTGAGTTTCAGCAGAATTTTTTCCCCTTGTATAGTGTACATAGTAAGTTACCTATTGTGGCATTTAAGCACCTGTACCAAAACTAAAAACTGAATAATTTTAAATTTAAGCCATCAGTTTGTCCTTACCTGCAAGTCAAAGTATGTGCAAATCAGTCAGGCCAATTTAAGATTTTCCTTGCCTCTAGAAGGAACAAGATAGGTCTGAACACCAGCAGAATTTGAGGTGTTTTGGCCCAGTCAGAGAGGATGCGTGTGCTACTCAAGACACTTCAGAAAGCAAACTAACAAAGGGAGAGTTTTCAAAATTACAAATTTTATTCTTCACTGGAACCTAATAACCAATGAATCAACTATTCTTGTCATGCACTGACTGTCTGCTGAGACAACATCTCCTCTTCTCCAGCTCTAAAATGCAATCAAAATGAATTGTGTCACTATCAAAAAGCCATTAGCTTACTGCAAACTTGTTCTTTAGAGCTTGGACTCGGGTCCCTCGGAAATACAGATCAGTGCTCAAGAGCAGAGACACGGCACTCCACAACATGTCACGGAGGCCTCAAATCTTGAGATGAAGTATCTTGTAATTTACACTGAGTTAATGCAAGTGTCAGTTACAGAAACCAAACCTATTTAAATAAACTCTTTCCCTACCCACATGGTGAGGTCAGTACAATGAATTGCATAGGGAGGCCACTAACTAAATATACTTGAAAATTGCACCGTGCCCATCTAGACACAGACATTACTGGTGAAATGAATGCACTTCATTGTTTCCAACTTAGGAAGCCACTGCAAGTTAATTATGTAGGATCAGTCCACTACAATCAAACTGAAACAATGGAAGACCTAGTAGGCAGACTAGTGTATCACACATTCAGAAAATTATGCTGCTATTTGTATGCTGTAACAGCTTAATCTGAGATAATGCCTCAGTTCCACTTACATAATTAAGATGTTGTTGTTGTTGTTGGCATCAGTGAAGTTTAGATTTTCTAATCCCAAAAATATTCCACAAATGAAGTTAAAATTTTCAAATTTACCCTGACATGCTATAATTTCTACTATCTACTTTCTCAAAAATAGCTTTACCAAAGTGATTATTGATGTACCGCAAAGTGGAGAAGCAAAGGCATAGCAGGAATTAATTTCTTAGTCCCTTGTTAAGAAAACTGAGTGTGGAAGTTGAGCACTTTTGGGTGTAAAGTCACACAACCAAGCCTTGATGGCTTGGTCAAACTAGACACAGATCTCCTTATTTGCAGAACCCTGTTCTCATCTCCAACCAATTATTATCATCATCATCAAGGATTATGATCTCTCCTCAGCACACCAACATTTTGTAATTTTAAAAGTTTTTGGTTTTAAATCCAGGATATAGAACTCTTCATTCATTAATGCTGGTATTAGTATTGTTAGTATTGGCATGCTACTATCTGCTGCTAGAGCTGATTATGTTGTGAGAACTTGGACATCCATCATCTGAGACATAATTGTGGAGGGACATTTTTTTCAAACATACTCCTGCAGCGGAGTAAGCAGCATGTGAGAACGCTGTGCAGAGCTGGCTGAAGAACATTTTGTTCTCCATTCAGTTCTCCTTTACTGACTTTGGTGAAACCAGTTATTAAAAGGGAAGGTAGGGAATGTTCTTAAATGAGTCATGTTTGCTCTGTGACTGTCAGACTACATCCCTAACTGGTTCAGTAGCTCTATTCAACTGGTGAGGTCATGTAGCACATGACACAGGGAACCTTTGTACAGACATCTGCAGGCAACATGGTTCATATTGGCTCCTGACTTAAGAGATGTTCCATGGAGGGATCAACAGGTACTTCTCCACTTGTGGTGTTTTCTGATGTTTGCAAGAGTAGAAGAAAGACCTAAAACACATGAGAAACTTAGAGCCTTTCCTTCTAAGACAAAGGTGTGTTTATGGTATATATATTTAAAAAAAAAAAAAAAAGAGTTGAAAGATTTTATTAAGGACAAATGAGACAGTGTAATCAGTCAACCTGAGCAACGCCAAACTAGAGAATGCCAGCACGTAGGTGGTAGTCCTGGAAGCATCAGGGAAATTCAGAGACCTTGATGGCTTAGTCGAAGTGTGCACGCTTTGTGGCTAGACACAAATCTCCCAATTTCTTTTTCCCATAAAGAAAGTGTGGAACGTAAGAGTTAAATGAAATTACTTGCGATGTAATAGCTCCTGTAGACAAGAGGGAGAACAATATTTCATTCAGCACCATGAAACAAAGAACAGGTAGGATAAAGCAGAGAGGGAGAATGAGACAATACCAAAACTACAAAGAAAAATGCTGTTAAGTTTGAGAATGCTTGAGAAATTTGAAGCCTGGGCTGAATTAACTGAGGTACAGAAGACGAAAAACAGATCTGAAAAGCTGTTAAGATGAATGCCAGTTACAGCAGAATGGCTAACCATTCTCCATCAAGGCGGTTTTAAAAGCAGGACAAGATCTCTTTTTAAATACTTATTTAAAGGAAAACAAAGTTTAAAAGACAACCTGCTTTCTGGCATTGCAGATACTTAGAGATGTGCCCATTCTTGTCAGCACATTTAAAGGAAGGGCAGAGTGATTCTGCAAATCTCTACCAGAAGCTTGCACAAATTCTATGGTCTGCAAAGAGAAAGTAATTAGGAATGGAAGTTTCTAGTTTGGGTGGGTTGAGGTTTGATTCCTCCTTCATATCTGAGTCAAACAGGAGCAGACAGGTTATGTGCTGAAGGGCTCCCTTTTGATGATTATGTGCCTTTTTGCTTCTTTTTCAGTCACACATCACGTAAGTATGATGTGCTGTACAGCTGTACAAGGCTGAAGAGGAGTTCACACCGCACTTAATCATGTATTAATGACCTAACTGCCCAATTACCATTTTAAATAAAATCCAGATAGAGGGATACCTGTAAGACAGCATTGTCTTAATGGCATCAGAAGACACTTCAATATCCTATGTGAGAGCCAAGGGAAGCTCATAATGGGCACAGCACCACAGAAATCCAGCAACCCTGCTTATACAGCCAGCTTGGCTTTCTTACTCCGTAGAGCTTCAAGTTGAGGCTCAGCTGCAGAAGAATATGTGGGCTGGCTCTTCATCTAGATTAAAGACAGGCCTTGAGTATACTGCTTTTGACTACAGCTTCCCAGAGATGCCTTTTCTCATTAACAAAGACTGCCACTGCATTTTTTTCATTTAGCTAGGCATCTCAAATATACTAGCATTTTCAACTGACATTTGTGCTCAAAGAGAACGCAGATGTCTGAGTAGTCTAGAAATGCTTAAGCTGGTGAGTGCAGTAAGAAAGAGTTTTTCTTTTGATATATTAACAACTCTAGAAAAAAAAAAAGTCCCTCAAATTTTGAGACTTTTGAGTGAAACAAAAGGCTCCAAAATGAAACTATCAGTTGATTGCCTGCCATAGGCAATGTCTCAGACCACTTAGCTATCATTTGGCTGGGCACTGGAGGTATCAATAGAATTTGGTTTGGTGGTAGAGGTGGGAGAATTTGGATTACATTCATCCTTGAGGATATTGCTTACTATTGTTTCATCAATGATAATTTTGTTGGTCCTAGTATAGAGGTTAGATAAAGAGATTAAAAAAAGCAACAGGTGTAACATCAGATGATTAGGATGACTGCTGTGGGTTGGTGCAGGGCTGTACGATGCTGGCAATACCCTTGATCTATACAGCTTTTTCAGTGCACTGTAGTTACAGCTTACTACAGATTATACGAGAGGCATGCACTGTATGGTATTGGGAAGGTTTTCCAGTCTCCTGGGGAAAGTGGACTAGGGAGCAGGTGTTTTCTAGGCTAACCAAAGAAGATGTAAGTAACATGATGCTATATTGTACATCTTCTACTAGAAAGAACAACCTGTCAGTTACTAGATAGGCACTAGAAGTTTAATTATCAAATCCACTGATCACATTCAACAGAGTAAAGCTGCATTATGGGCAACAGAAGGTAGAAAAGCCAGGCTTACTTACCTCTGTAAAGCAGTTCAGTTAACAGCTGTTGAATTATAATTAGACTGTTCAGATGCTAAGGGAGAAGGCAAGGGTATTGTTTCTGCAGAATCATTCTAAAAGCTGCCTTAAAAGTGTAATAACTCAGTGCATTTGGTACCAGGAAATTCCCATAGTAAAATGTTTTTAGCATGTCTACCACACTGTGTCAAGAGCTTTTGATGATAGCTGCCCAAACCACAGGTGGTTCCCTGAGAACTGAAACACCTGGGAAAGCAAAAAAATATGGTTTGGTTTTGTAATAGTCATCATCACTGCCTAGCTCTCTCTCATATAGAGCTCTGGCAGTCTCAAGATTACCTGTTTTTCTTCTTAGATTGCATTTCTGACCACCTTTAGTCATGTGATATATTTTTTAAAAAATTTTAGATCTGTCAGGAGCACTTAAAAGCATCTTATTCATTCACTTACCTCCATGTACTTCAGCTCACAAAGCAAAGTATATAGACAGTCACTTCAAGGTTTGTTTTGGCTTTGAACTATCTTCTATTGACTTTCTAAAGCACATGCAAGTCCCAGAGCTCTTCATGCCACATAACTTAGTAACCCCTAAGAAGCAGTCCTTCCTTTTGTTCCCTGAATTTCCATAAATTATGCAAATCTGCTATCTGAACAGAATGCAAAAATATATTAGATTTTTCACATAATCTTACTGATTATGCTATATACACCTTATTCTCTCCATTACATTACACACAAATTCATTTTCACTTGGTTTTATCATTTGCTAGAATTCTTTGTAAGCTTGAAAGTCAGCAATTGGGACCTTTTGTTTTGACAAAACTGAGCTTACTGTGCAGCCTGACTGTAAGAGTGCTAGTGGAGTATTAACCCATTGTGCTCTCTTAATTATAAGCATAAGCCTTGTTTTGGCTTTGATTGGTTTTCTGTGTTCTTCAATATCGTGTTCATATGTGTCAGTCAACCTAATTCACCCCCTCACTTAGTCCTTATTTGCTATTTCATGAGGATCAGGAAATGCACTGAATGAAACCCATGATTGCTTTTTCCCAGCTCCTCCTTATAGACTCAAAGTGCCCCCAGTTTATTGCCAGGTATGCTAAGACTTACCAAGGAAAGATCTGTAGTTTTACTAATAAAGCACTGTCGTACAAGAAGCCATCTTGACATTACCTGGTTCTGATGGGAAAAGACAATATTGTGCCCCTTCTATGTGCTGAATTGATTTGCAATGAAAGCAGAAGAGCTGTTGAATGAGAATAACACCCCATGTGCATGAAGGTGCAGAGCTACCCAGGACTTACTTACTGTGATGCTTATATATTTAAAATGTAGGTGTAGTCACTAGGAGGGGGAGAAAAGCAGCTTCCAACTCTTGTCCCTTCAAAGAGCTTAATTACTCATTAGGAATAATGACGGCAACAGCTACCGTGTCCCATTAAGCCATCACACTGGGGCCAGCATCAGCTGTTTCAAGTTAAGGCACAAGATGACCCTGCAAGGGAGTCTGTATCCCTCTCACAGAGAATCCTTCTTTCTTCATTTAAAAAATGTGTCCGAAGTACACCAAATTTGTGAACTACCAGTACCTTGTGGCAACGAGTTCCCCGAGTTAACTGTATCCTATTAAAGGGAAAACATGTTACCATTAAGAAAGTTAAGAATAAAGTTAAATGCACTAAATGCATTCTCCCATCTGCTCCTCTTCACAACTCTATAATGGTTGCATCACTCTCTCCCCTCCCCCTTTTTGTACAGAGTTCATTATTGTTTATACAACATACGTGGGCTTTTTCTTTTCTATTAGACTGAATATACAAAAACTTAGTGGGAATAGAAAATCTTAATTTTCAGAAGTCTTTAGCACTAAACACAGAGAGAGAATGAAAGCTGAAGCTGCTTAACTGTCCTTAAACTGTGTGTTTTGGGAACAGAAATGATACAAAAAGCAACTTCTTAAAACAAGATTTATTGGCACAAACATACATGTTACAAATGTCTACGATATTCTTGGAAAATATGTTCACCACTCAAAAAAAATCACTGTCCACAGAAAAGTACAGTAATATCAAACTTTGTAAGTCATCACAATTTTAGCATCAAAATGCATGCATTCATCATTTATAAATGAAATTCCACTGACCTCCAGGTAAAGCTCTTTTAAGAAATTTCCTGGTCTCCACAAAATTATTTTTTTCCCCCAGGTACCTCTAATAAGATGCACATGAAGTGTTTTCTGTAGAGGCACAAATCACAATTTTTAGCTCAGTACAGCTGAGTCTATGAGGTGGCAGGCGCTGTTCTCAGCACAGTCTTTCAGATCCTTTCTGAGTGCATTACTACATAACTTTACTGTGTGACCTTTTTCTAAAAGGATGCAATTACAGATTTGCTATGGAGTTCAGTTTTTAAAAGGGAAACTGAAAGCTTATTTCGAGTTATTCTTATTAGAGGAAGTAAAGCTTGAAGAATTAAAAGGAAAGAGGTAGAAGAAAGGTTTTTGTTTTGCATTGCCATTCCAGCAGCATTTGAAAGAAGGGTGGCATTGCTAAGGTGACTTGTGAGGAGAACTAGTAATCTTGGAAAATCCTCTTCTTTGGTGCCAGTCTAGTAACTTAGTGCCAATCAAGGTTTTGTCACCGAGCTCAGACAGTACAGAACTACACTTTACCAAATGTCCTGAATCTGGTACTATGCCTACCCTCAGCTTCAGTGTCAGAGCACACTTCACACACATGGAGGGGAGGAAATGCACCGATAGCCTCAGCATGATCAGATCTAGCTTAATCCAATGTAAATGAGGAAGAAAGAAAAGTTCTTGACGTTAGTAGAAGTTCTTTGAAAAATGGGGACTGCACTTACTCTCATTCGATCAGAATTTGACTCTAATCAGATCGGTGCACAAAAAAAAAAAGGCAAAAACATAAACCACATCCACTTATGAAGGTGCATACTGCACTTTTATCAACCTTGGCAGGGCAGAGAATATATCCAATGGTAGAATTCACTGTGGAATCACCAGCCTTGGAGACTTCAAAACTCATCAAGACAAACCCTGCACAACCTCAAAGGTGGCCCTGCTTCAAGCAGGAGATTGGACTAGATAAACCCCAGGGGTCCTTTCCAACCTAATTTTTCTATCATTCAGAGGAAAGGCTTTTCCTCTTCTGAATTAGAACATGGCACAGTTTCCGTATCAGGCCTGGATTTAATAAGGACAAATGAGGGTTTTTTGTTGTCTTAAAGAGAGAATAGAAATTCTCTGTATGCTTAAGCACATGTTGAAGTTGCTTCCAGAACAGGGCATGCTTTACTTTTCACTTCATGTGGGAGAGTGTGAAATACTCAATCATCTGACCAGTTGATTAGATAGCATATAATCTGAATTGATTAAATAGCATCTTCAGAGACTGCTTTTCTGTGTTAAGACTCAAGCATAAGTCACTAAGGGAAATACTAATTAGCTGGCTACAAACTCATTTCCTGCAATGACTAAAACACGTTTATAATAAGAGTTCATACATTGCCGCTCAGAGAACATTTTATGCTGCAAAACAAACTAAAGGTTGCTCACAGTAGATACTGGCTACGTTTCATCTCCTTCATGCTTGGAAAGAGAACGTCACCCAGATGGCAAATGCCTGGCTACGTACAAAAGCACTTCTTCCAGAAAGGGGAAGAAAAAAAAGGAGTTGTCAGATAAAAATTTCACCTCTACAACAGTTGGTCTTTTGCCCTCAAAATGTATTATTGCAACAGACAAAGGATGTTTTTAAGCCCTGCTCTTGAGGAGGAGGTACTAATTTCCCATCTTTCAGTGCTGCTGATACACACAATGTGACTAATATTTTACCACGTATGTGGCTGGGGGAGGAAGGACTTTTCATTTACAAGACAAAGTAATGATGTTTTTCATGACAAGCAGTGAGCTATCAGTTATTGTGCAGACTTATGAGTGCATCGTAGCTACAGTAGTGTTTTATATTTTTTCCAATTTGGGGAAAAAGCAAACGGAACATAGATTGAACCTAGAATTTCTAATGAGAAAAATATATTCTTTCTTTAATAAATAGGCTTTGGAAGATAACTATTTGACTATTTGTATAGCTGCTAATTGCTTAAATAATAGATAAATAACTTAAATAGACAAAGTAATGGTTAAACTGTATACCCATGGATTTTACTACACATTTCTACTTTTATTCAGAATCTTTTTTTCCATTTAAGTTTCATGAATGGCTGAACTTGCATTATTTAGTACACTGTAGCTTGCTAGCAGCACAGTAGCCAAGCTGACCACTGTATTATCAGGTCCAGCCAACACTATCATGACTAATGGAGAAATTGTTGCAACCTTTTAGGTCAATACTGTAAATATTAATAGCTGAACTTCTGAAAACAATTATGCATTGTGCATCTATGAATTTGTGGCTCCATTATATGCACTATCTCAAACATTGATCTTACAAAGAAAACAACAGCAACTGCCATTATTTATTCTTAGTTTAAACAAACATGCAGCTTATCAGAGAAACTAATTTCAAAGGATAGATTAAGATATTAAGACTTCTAAATTCTTTTAAACTATTTTCATTACAAATGCTCAGACCACCACCACATGTTGAGGTGCTGGAGCATGTCCAAAGAAAGACAACAAAGCTGGTGAAGGGTTTAGAGCATAGGTCTTACAGGGAGCAGCTGTGTGAACTGGGCTTGTTTAGCCTGGAGGAAAGAAGCTCTCTACAACTACCTGAAAGAGGTTGTATTGAGGTGGGTGTTGGTCTCTTTTCCCAAGTAACAAGCAATAGGACAAGAGGAAATGGTCTCAAGTTGTGCCAGGGAAGGTTCAGATTGGATATTAGGGGAAATTTCTTCACTGAAAGGGTTGTCAGGTGCTGGCACAGGCTGCCCAGGGCAGTGGTGGAGTCACCATCCCTGGAGGTATATAAAAGATGTGTAAATGTGGTGCTTAGGGACATGGTTTAGTGGTGGACTTGACAGAGCTGGGTTAATGGTTAGACTTTATGATCTTAAAGGTCTTTTCCAACCAGAAGGATTCTATGAATCTATGTTCACGTGTACATGACAGGAATGTAATGGATTCAGCAAAGTGATTTTCCATCCTCTCCTTCGACCATTTATTGGTAGACAAGCATAGATACTACAGTGGAACAAGGGCAAGCAAAATAATCATGCTGTGTCAAAAATTTCATTACTGGCAGACCAAAGTTCTATACAACAGTGGGCATTCAGTATTGTCTCCTTACTGCATCAGCACTCTGAAGCCTTTATTTGACTGAAGTCCTCAACCACTTCTCCAGCTGACAACACCAGCATGTCTTTGGATGGCATACCCCAAATGGCACACTCTGAAAAAAATACTAGATCATCCTTCCTACATGTATCTCCTGCATTTTCAAGAAAAAAGTGAAAGTAAATTCAACTACCATTTGTCATAGTTCATTTTAAGAAGTAGCCCATATGCACTTCAATAGACTAGCACTGCTTAGTTTTAACATAGGAAAGGTGCTTTTAGGTACAGCCACTTATAAAAAGGAGCTTACTGAATGTTGGCTATATTTCACTTAAGCTTGTTTCCCAGTCTTGTCATTATCACACTATCCTTATTTGCTGTTTCCTATCTTTCCCAACAAAACTGATGAAATTTCTGTTACAAGAAGTATTAAATACATTTAATTGAATTTCCAGTGTTACAATTAAAGCAGTGTAGCAAAACCACTGCTGTCTAGTAGTCAGGAGCCCTTTTTTTTTTTTTGTATCACATCATTTTGAACCAAATTAGGATCCAGGAGCCATTCTGCATCCAGCATTCTTGTCCCATCAGTGGAGGTTGGTTTGAGGAGAGCAGGGCATTATGAGGGGAGGTTCTGCTCTACTCAGGCCTGCCTCAGCTCTGATTGAGGTCAACAATAACAGGATGGCAGAAGGCAGGGAGTCAAGTCATAGGGCAGCAGAACAACACTATGTTCCAAATACACTATGGTCTAAAACCACAAAGGTTTTCTAAGACAACAAAGAGAGACTTGAGGAATAATGGAGAAGCCAGAGAGTGTGAGAAGAGCTAAAGAATGGAGAAGCTTTTTTTCATAATTATCATTGTTGTTCTCTATGGCATTTGCTCTTTGAGAATGAGTACTCTGCCCTTTTAAATTTGTAGCACATGGCTTCTTTGGTTGAGTAGAGTGTTATGTATGAACCACGAGGCTGTATTCATGTTTTAAACCAGTACAGGTTATGATTTCTGCTTTGGAGAGTTAGCAGATGTGATACAGTCATGACAGAATGAGGTTACTGCAGAAGTGACTCATTGTTAAATAATCAAGTGTTTACTCCACCAGAGCTGCATGTAACTGGACTGCCACAGTTTTTCTGCTTTATTGTAAGATGTAGCTTTTAAATGTCAGTGCACCAGGAAGAAAGGTAAACTCCTTGGGTGGTTCAGATCTCTTTTTATGCATGTGTTTAAAGGCAGACAGTCTTCTGGTTCTCAATGGAGAAAAAAGGCTACTGAGCACATCAATGGAGACATACATTAATGAAATAAGAATGGGAAATTAGCTGAAGAGGAAAACAAAATTCTTTCTTGAAGTGGAATACAGAAGTGTTTCTGAAGGAGACCAGATGAAGAAAGAACTATTGATGTGAATTTCTGGTTTGATTGTTTTATACATCTTAATCTAGTATCCCTCCTGAAAAAAAAATCACCACCTGAGAAATCTTCAGCCAATCATTTATCTAGATACAATTCTTTTTTTTCAAACTACATTCTTTGGCTTTTTTGATTTTGCTTTTAAAGAAGGTAATTTGAGGGTGCTTGTGCTTTCTCTTGCATGAAGAAACACACACACAAATGTATCTCATCTAGCAAGAGGGACCTAAATTAGGTGAGAGGAATAACTGTCTGTAAGATCACCTCACTCTTCTGACTACACAGGGGACCCAAAGGTTATGATCTGTTACGTGTCTAAAGTTCAGGTAAGGACACAAACCCAGACCAAAGAGACTTTGGTCTCTTCGAGACCTTTCTCCAGTATTCACTGTGTACATTGGGAGCAAGCCCAGTGCCTTATATGGCTACTGGTTTAGCTGTCTTCCCTGTTTAAAGGGCAGAAAAAGCAGGGTTGAGATCTAAATCCTGGATCATACCCAAGTGTTCTCTAGTTTCTTTGCAAAGGTCTAGCACCAACATGTGCAATCAAGGTATTGGTATAAAAAAAAATACTAGAATATACAGACTCCCACTGGGTGGATAATCTCTGATGGAATAGAGAAAAATTCCCTCTTAAAAGCATGAAAAAGAGTTAAGCAACATCTGAGCTTCTAAAAGTTCCTGAAGTTTGAGTCTCCCATGGTAGATACACTTCTGAGAAGTAGACATCACCATTTTACAGGTATGCTCTAACACAGATGTCAAGTCATAAACTTGCTCTTAAGAGCTAAAATCCAGTGTATTCAGACAAGAAGTAGCTCAGCTGTTCATAAAGTTTAAGTTACGTGAAGCCATGTCAGATAAGCAGTGACAGAAATGAGATGAAGAAGCAAGAGAATTTCAAAAGGTCTTGCTACCCAGGCAAAAAGATAGCAGATTGTGGCTGCTCCAATTAATCCCTTGCACATTAATACTGTCCTGTTCTTCCACCATTGTGAGTGCTTAAGTTACTCATTGCAGATCACTATTTAAAATGAAATAAGCCAAGTATTTTACTTGCCTGAATTGTTACCAGGGCTAAGCTCATGCAGATTCCAACAGAATTAAAGTGCCAGCTTTAAAAATTAAACTGACTACATTTCTAAATAACTTGTCTTACAGACCCTAGGTTACATTCAGAATCTTTATCAGGTTCTCCCCTCCTCCTCCTAGTAATATTGGATTATGTTGGACTATGTTGGATTGACTGTGCTATTACATAATGTTGTCAAGTGAAAATCAGGCCAAGTGTCCCTGTGTGGGCTTCCATGCCACTTGCTCCTGCAGGTTCTGTGTACCAATTTTTTAGGTTTAGAGCCACATTTATGTTATTGCAAGGTGAGCTTAATTAAAAGGAAGAAGGTGTAATGCCCAAGCAGGACCTTACTAGCTTGTGGATAGTGGATGCAAATAACACTTCTTCAACCTCAGGAGCTGATGTGCACTCACTGGCAGGCCAACCAGCAGCTGTGGCACAAGCACAGACCAGCTCCTAACCACCCCATTTCACCTATGCTCTTTCAGAATGGCATATCCTACTAGCATCCTAGCTGTACAGCTGCAGCCCAAAAATCAGGGGAAGAATAAGCACTTCTTATAAGGATAGAATATGCAAGTCTCAAACAATGTCTAGCTCTGGCTAAAGCTATCAAAATCCTTGCTTCCAGCCACAGAAGTCTTCAGTTCAGTTCCCAAGATGGCAGTCAGAAAGCAATCAGCTTTGCAATCCCCTGAGGGTTTGCTGGGGAGTGGGTAAAAGGAAGCCTCTTTGTGCCTTTTTACCAGCCCAAGCCTAGCAGTAGTTAGTGATGAAGAGTAACAGTTGAAATCCTACCCAGTAATTGAAATCCTAATCAGTGCTGACTAAACAAGAATAAGTTAACCTTTTCATGGGAAATTTACTATTACAAGTAGGCAGCTGTAACTGCAAGGACATTTTAAATGTAGAGGCAGTGAGAGGAAAGCAATCAATCCTGGCTTCAACACAAATAAGATCTCCAACTGTGTTTATATAGATTGTCCACTGTACCAGTCTGCTTATAGGTGATGGTGTTGCAATCTATGACCCTGAACAGTCCTATATTGCCATATTCTCCTTGCAGAAGAATTAACTCTCTGCAGGAGCAGTTTGACTTTGGGTCTGTACATCAGGGAAGGACATACTTGTTCACGCTTCCTGGGCTGAATTAGAAGTGTTACATGGCTTATCTTGCCGATTGCCACCAACCAGCACACTACAACTAGCAAACACTGAGCATTCATCAGCATGTTATATGCAAACAACTTAAGAGAGTTAAACACATTAATTTAGCATGTTTCATTAGCACACAGGAGGAAATTGTCTCCTCACAAACATTTTGCAATCCACTAGAGGCTAGGTTTCTTGACTAAACTCTTCCTTGCAAATTCTCACTAACATTTAGCAGTCATCCCCATTAGTTACTGTTTTGAGGGAGAATGAATATACATTCCACAACCAGCAGTTCCTCTTCTCCACTCTCCCCTAAAGGTCCCACTTTGATTATTAACTTGCTTGAGATACATTAGCTAGGCGGATGAAAGCTTTGTATCCTTATAGCAGTTTCATTACAGTTTCATTTGGAAACTTTGCATCTTTGTAGCTAGAGGATTCAAACTCTTTGATGTGTATTTGCTGCCGTATCAGCAAAGCAGTCAGTTCAGACTCTCACAGGAGAAGGAACTGTCTACATTAACGATCTATATCAGCATGTAACCTTACTGACTGTACCATCTCTGGTGAAAGCTATCTTCATCTCCCGAGTCCTTTCAGCATTCCCACAAAGAAGCCCTGTGAGGATCAAGCCGTGCTCAACGCGGGTATGGGTGGCAGGGTTAATTAGGAGATAATTCTCTCATATCAGCTAGTCAAGTACCTTAGTAGTTTAAAAAGGGTCTGGAAGTTGAACAGCTTATTCCTTTTCCAGTGAAGGCTCAATTATACATAGCACTCAGTTGTGGCACCTCATGGAGTCAGTCCCTTAATGACAGCAGTTTTCTGTCTGGCACATGAGGATATCAGAATTGTTTATGTACTCACTCAGATGAAGGACTGAAGTGAACAGGACATACCAGGACGTCTAGTAGCACATTAGTAACTTCGAAAGTTAAGTTTCATTAAGACTGTGGCCACTTACCACTTAATGATATGAAACAGTACATGTGAATATAAGATAATAAATATATAGGGAAAAAAATGCAACTGGAATCTTTCAACCAATCATTGCTTATTCTCTCTGCAAAATTCTACTTAAGCACAATTTGTATATACATCCACTGCAACAAACTTGTCTGTGTCTCTACTTCTTTAATCTAAGACCATGTCAGGAGAGATCTCCACAGTGGAAATATTTACACTACTATCATCACCATTGCTATGCCCTAATTAATTTGCAGACAAAAAAAACCCCCAAAATCCCCTCCTTTTTTTTTTTTATTCTAGGAATTCGTCTTAGGAATTCTGGAGTTATCCTAAAAAGACCCTTCCGGAATCTCCTGGCTCAACACTTGATAATTCATTTTAATTTGGTTAACTATGATTAAACTATTCCGTGTTTAAAAGAGAAGAACAAGGAATTCAACATTTGGGAGAAACCCTACAACAACAGCATACAAGAGTTTTCTCTCAAACATCAATATATGATTTCTCTTTATTACATCAAATATTAGTTTAAACTAATTGAGTATGAAAAATACCTCAGCTGAGCACTTTACAAAGACGACACTATAGTTCATGAACTATACAAACGCACACACAAATTAAACTTTTTAAAAGCCTATTGACACTATCACTTTGAAACAGTGTTTCTCTGCCTTCCTATTCTCCAGAAAAGCTTTGCTAGGCATCCTTCCCCTTTCTAGGCCTCCCTCTGCTGTTCCCTCTATTTACTCATACCTTCTTTTTTCTGATTTTTGAACGGTCCACACAGTGGGGACTATTTCTGCAAAATGGTGCAGAGGTGGCTTCCTACAATTGTGCTGGGAAGCCACAGACATCACCAAAGTTGTTCACGTACTTCAAGCTAGGGCTGTAAGTATTGGGGATTGGCATCCAATGAAGTCTGACAAGCAATGCCTTAAGTTTTTAGCAAAAGTCTGTATCTTGGTCATTTATGATGCTTGTATTACCATCTTTGCATTTCACTTGGCTTTTTCAAGATTGTGCTGGATGCAATCCTGTGCCATGTGCTCTAGGATGACCCTGCTTGGGCACGGAGGTTGGACTCTCTGTGGTCCTTTCCAACCTCATTGATTCTGTGATTCTGTGCTAGCTAATGCTTTTTTGGTTGTCATACAGTTTTCTTTCTAGCTTTCATATTGTGACCATCGTGGTTGCACCAAACACCCTATAAGGAAAAATTTAAATCCATAAAAGATGATGATCCAGTCCTATTTATTTTCTGCAGGCAATGTTTTTAGACTTGGATACCACAACTAATCTCAAAAAATGTGTGTTTGGTTGGCCAAGTTGAAATAAGATGTCTTACATGAATAATTGTAGGTACCACCCTCTGCAATGGCAGTAGTGGATACTACCTCAAAAAGTTAGGTCTGATAGTGGATTTTGCCATCCAACTTCAGCTGCCTTAGACTGAGAATTTTGGCCGTAAAGTTTGCTGCAACCTTAGGTTTGGGTGCATTCCACCTGACAGTGTCCCTTTAAGCAGGAGTTTCCCCATAGCTGCATTCTCTGATTCGGAGATGTTTAGGATGCTTTTCATACGCTACAGTTTCTGAAGGTCAGTGCATACACATTTTAAGACACAGTGATAAGACAGTGTATGGAACTACTTGGCAGTATTTAGCTGGTACAGTTTCTTGTGGAAACAACAGAATTCCAAAACACACCACACTGAATGCTTATGGGTTATTACAAGCAAAATCCCAAGACACCGGGAATTAAAAAGCGGAGTTCAACAAAGGAACACTGATATCGTTGGTTGATATGAACAAGGTTGTGCCAAGTCTTTCTTCTTTGCTTTTTTCAAGTGGAGAAATAAACTGGGAAAGGAAGCAGAAGGGAAAATCAAAAAAAAGACATAAACCAAGAGTTATTACAGAGTTACTGTTGTGCTTTATCTCACAGAAGTGTGTGCTGTCAGAGAATGGTAAACACCTTCAGCATATCTTTGCTGAAAGGGCATGACATGTCTTGCACACAGTATGCCTTCCTAGCTGAAATGGGGCTTCTCCTGCCATGTCAAGAGGGGTTCAGAGGGTGAACTGGAGTGGAAAGCAGGAGAGACTGCAGCTCAGAAGATAAAAAGGGCAAGGACTGATGGTGATATTAGCTGCCATCCCCTGCTCCAGCAACACCTGCAGTCTCACATGTTGTAACTCCTCCTTCAGCAGGGGGCCAGCCTGCTTTTCCAGGGCCCCACTACCAGGGGAGTAGCTTATTGCTGTGAAGAACTACCCAATTTGTCTGCATCTATAGCCAGCCCTGCATGGAGGGTATGATCTTGTTCCCATTCAAATCAGTGATTGGAGAAGTCACGCAGGCCTTGTCTGTGACAGCACTTGGATGCTTGATGTCAACAGAGTTTAAACATATACTTGAGAGCTACTGTAAACAAATGCATCATTGAGTTCAATACACAGGGTCCTTTCTGAAGCTGCAACCTTTAGGCACTATTACAGAAGAATCAAATAGACTGCAAAAATAATTTAAGATTCAGAGCTTAAATGTATTTATATGTCACTAAGCTTGCACTAGGATCTCACTATGGTGAGCTATGAGCTGGGTTTGATGATGAGACACTCAAGTCTGTGATTAAATACCTTCAACCCAACCCAAGCCACGTCAAACCTGCTGTTTCCGTTTCTAAACTTCCCAGGACAGGCATCCAACATTTAAAACCAGGAGGGAAAAAATACAATTTTAGCCTTCACTTCTAAGGAAAAATTATGAGCTATCTTGTCTGCTTTTTACTTTCTTGTTAAGATATACATAATGCTCTATGATGCATATACACACAGCAATCAATTCAACGGCTGCAAATCTGTCTTCCCGCGTTGCTGCACTAGACTGCAGAACAAAGACCTGTCTTTTCTTTGAAGGCAGTAGCCTTGAGTACCCAGCTAATATATTTACTTAATATATAGCCATTCCCCATTCTTGCTGTATCAGTGTTACGAAACCCTAGAATTATTCTGGGTCACTTGGTGCCAGCATTCATAAGACTAATAAACTGCCACATGTATCTCAATCCATTTAGTCATGTTTACAGGTCATTCTGTAAGCCTTTTACAGAAGCAACAGAGGAAAATGGAAACATGCTGAATACAAAGCATGTAATTTGAGAGCTGGGAATTAATTCACATCTACAGTCTAGTCTCCTGGTGAAATCTCTTCTGGGTTTCTAGCTGGACTGTCTAACTCAAGAAATCTCCCTTTTAGGAGTTATTGTCATATTACAGTTATGTCACATAACGGCTGGTGCTAACACGGAGGTTACATAAATAAAATGTTCAGTTCCTGTCACTACAAGATCCCTAGCTCCCAACCAGCATGACTGCTATTATTCATTCATATGCTCTTTCCTATAACAAATGTGTGGAATGAGATGATCTTTCTAGACAAGAAATCAATAAGACTTTGGGCCATCTTTTAATGTTTAGGTATTCAAGATGTGAAGGGATTATCAGAAGCACCAACATCTCAAATTCCAGCTGATTTGGTGGGAACTAGGCACCTACATGCTTTTAAAAAATTCATCAGATGCCTGCCTGCTTGTGGGCTTCACCCTCTTTTTATAGACAGGAGGTAATTCAAGCATTACTGTTCTCACTAGAAACCACCAGATCTGTAGCACTGGTTGTAATGAAATGAAGATATCTGAAACTGCATAAAAAAATTATATAAATATAAAAAGGGAGGGTTATGTAACATGCTAATATAAAATAGATTAATATCAACAAATTCTACCTACAGAAGGGTCTGGAGAGTTTGCAGTAATTCTCACTATAACAGCATGACACTAGAAGGGGAATTTCACAAATCAATCAATTCAAGTAGTTTATATCCATCAGCACTTCCTAAGTCACAGAGCTACTGAGATCATAAACAAAGAGAAAATGAATTACTCACTTATAATTATAATGAGAATGACTGCGCATACTACACCAAGGATGATCATCATCTATAAAAAGAAAGTTATGAGAAAAAAAAAAAAGAGAAAGTCAGGTTTTCATATGAAAGACATTAACCTCTCAGGGTTTTTTTTTGCTTTTACTTAGTGGCTCATTCCTTGCACTTCTAATTCTTGCAAAGACTCACTGCAATAGACTTGTTAAGGCCCCACATTTAGTGACAATTTTAGGAACAGCTGACCACCAGCAATGGACACAGCCTCTTGTCTAAGCCAGCAAGTTCTTGCCCATCAGCTGGGATGCAGTGACCAAACTCATCCATTTCCAGCAGTAAAGAAGTAAACATCTGAAGTAAAGCAACTCCAGAAATTATTTAAGTGGTGGGATTCACACATGCCCATGTACTACTTTATACTGGAATAACTTGATCACTTTTCACCATGTTCCCATAGTCAGGGAAGAGACAGCTAGAGATCTCTAATGCCTAGCAGCTATTTGTGCTGGTTTTGTGTATTGTGCTGTTGAGAGAGAGAGTCCATGCTAGCTACCATGGTTTCCAGTGTATTAGCCTGGAAGTAGCTTATTGCAAAGTTGAAGTCTGTTCCCACAAGAACAAATACATTAGAGCCAGCTGTGCACAGACCATATCAGCACTGAATTGTATGGAGTAGAGGCCCCCATGAGACTTGCTGAATGCTAATGAGGCCACCAGAGATGCTGAAGTCCGCTACCATTACCTCAGTGAGAATGGAAAGACTGAAAAACACCAAATGTGGACATGTCAAATCAAGGCCTTCATTCCTCCCAACGTAGGTCTGGAGGACAAAACCAGCCACTGGCTTGCAAGAGAGTTATTTATTTTTTCTTTCCAGAGTCTGGAGTCAGAGGAAGGACAGGGAGATTCTGTTTGTCAGGGTAAAGCAGGAAGGGACAATGAGGAAAGGAGGATGTGGGTAGGTTTTAAGGCCTAGTGTAGTGTAGGTCACTGTGGTGACTGCAGTCAACATGGGTGAACCTAACTTAAAATCTCTATGTAGCTCCCAAAGGCCCTGCTTCCTGCACTGTCAGGCAAGGCAACTGGGCAACAGCTAGAAAAGGCCCAGAGGAAATGCTCAGTTGAGTTTCTAACCTAGATCCATTTATTTCTGGAGTGTTTGTACATGTAGTTTACCCAGAATATTTTGCCTTGCTTTACATTTCATAGCACCATGGACTGAATAGACAAAGCAGGCGACAGACTCATGAGAGATAATCCTGAGATTCTCCTTTGGGAACAGATGGTTTTATTTGGGTGGACATGAATGGTCAGCATCAAAGATAGTATTGAAGAGAAATGGAAATTAAGCTTAAGTTTTGGCATAGTGTTCATTTGTTGGTGGTGCATGAGTAGGAAGAAGCAAGGATATGAAGTCTTATATGAATAAGAGGAGCTAAAGTTCCTAGGTCCAGAAAAATCAAATCCTGGAGGAGGTTTGAAAAAGCAAAGGAGAGTGAAGTTCACTCTGCTCATGGGAAAGGATGAGACTTTGAAGACAGCAGAGGAGAGAGCTGGTTGACTAAGAGCTGCTCTATCCTAATCTGCCCCTCCTTAAAAGAGACTGTAATTTCCTCACTTGGTTTGTGGAACCAAGTATTTTCTTTGTAGTTTACCATCCTAAAGAAAGATCAGGAGACTGATGACCTCCTACCAGTAAAAAAGCTTATTTTTTCCCACTATTGATATTCACTACACCTCTTTGGGTTTTGTGGTTCACACAGGGAAGTGACATGAATTAACATGGAATACTTTCCCATCCCTATCTGCAGGTACTGACTGAAGCATCAAAATCTGTACCTACATTTTATATATTGCAAAAATTATCTAAAGAATAAGTCCTGGTAAAGATCAAAATTGCTTGACTGATTATCCTGGATCCTAGAGGGCAAGGCATCTCTTTCTTCTCTTGACAAGAAGAGAACATCCTGCAAGCAAAGTCCCAATAAACGCAAATGAAAGTAATGTCTGCCATGAACTGATTCTTAACAATAATTTATATTCCTTACCTTGCAATTTTTCCACCAGTATTTTCTCTTCAGTTTGGCTGCACTGGTTTCAAACTGTGAGGCACCTGCTTGCAATGCATCTGCCCGGTTGTCAAGCTCTGATAGCTTCTGGTCTCTTTCTAGTACCTTGTCCACATTCATTCTCATGATGTCTACCACCTGCAAAGACACAGTTTCATGTTAGATTCCACACAGCTTAAAGTCAAAGGTCACTCATATGTTCATCTGGAATCTCACATATCATGCTGAAACCAGCCACTTGTCATTCTGGTATGTGATGGCAGTTAGCTGGACAGTGCCTCAAAAACCACGCCTGTAGAAACAGACACAGTGAGAACAAGATGAACATAGCTAGACTGTGCTCAGATGCCCTTAAAGATAAAAAATAATGAATTATGAAATACAGTGATTAGTTTCATTACAGCTGTTGATGACTTTTAGCCTACAACTAGCTACTTTACTATAGATACAAAAAATGATGGAGACCAGTACCTCTACTACAATTTGGTTGACGTTTGTCCAGTCATCACTAAGACTGAGCCATTATTTTCCTTATACATTTAATATCATTTCCTTACCTGAACTAGAGAAATTGGCTAGATAAAGGCCACTCTAAAGGGCCTTTCTTGCATTTCTTGACCAAGGAATTTACTCATCTGCAAATCTTTCTCAGGTAAGATGACTTCTCAGCCATAATTTGAAGTTCTGCTTGAAAGTGGAGGAGAAGAAAATCTGACCTGGGAAAATTCAGTCTGAAGTGAGGCAGGGAGCTCATGCCTACTCATCGTGCAGCCTCAGTGAAAAAAGTGAGCAAAGCCAGTCCACAATAGGTAAGGCCCTTTCATGCATATATTTTATACATTGCGTTAGATGAAAATCCTCTTCTAGCAAAGCAGTAACTCTTACACAGAAATCCTGTACAAATTCATCACTAATGTAAATGTCAGACAGTATACCAATCTCAGTAAAGTTGTGTCCACTTATTCTAGTGGTGAGTACGGTTGCTAGTCTGTTAATTCTCATACTCTGTAATAGGGAAGTCCATGTTGTTTGTATTTAATATATATTAACTATTACCTGCAAAAATTCTGAGTTATTTAAAAACCACATGATTTAAATACAGTGAGATGAAGCTGGTAGTGAAAGAATCTTCAAAAGGACTGGTACAGGGTTAAATGCTGTTCCAAAATTCAAAAGATTTGTTTCACTTGTCCACCAAACCTAAAACAAAATTAAATCTTTTGGTCAACCCAATTTTCTTACTTGCTTTTCCAATCCAAAACCTCCCAAGCATTTTACTTCATATCAAATGAAAAAACCCTTTTGTTTCCACTTCTCAGCTAGCATTTAGCTAAAGTTTGCCTTCACACAATGTTTTCTAGTGAAAATTTCAAACTATTTGAAAACGTTGAAACAAAATACTGTGATATTTCCAAACTATTCTCTCCTTTGTTTTGCCCATAACTATTTCTTGAATTTAACCTGACTGCAGTGAACACTTGTCCAGATGAGACTGCATTTTTGTCAAACAAATTAATGTGTGTCTAGACTAAAACCAAGCTCTGGGCCTTAGAAAATATGCTCTAGGATGCCTAGAGAAATTAGAGGGGAAATCCCAACATGGATATAGCTGAAATACGATATCAGCATTGATAGTAAAACGACTGACATTTTTAATGTTGTGAGACCAAAACTTTTCTCCTAAGCAAAGTGGTATTGTTGTTTTGTTTGGGTCTGAAGCCCTGTGCAGAGCAGAACGTGGAGCAGAACAGCCAGAGGAGCTTAGTGCTGTGCTGTGGTGTTTGGTGCCACCTACAGATTACCTTCCCACAAGACATGAAAGAAAAACAACCATAAAAGGTCCAGTAGGAAGGTCAAAGCAATGCTTAACAGACAAGAACCAGTTTCACCCTAGTGACTTCCCAGGACTGAAAGCCCAGTGGTGTTTTTTCTCCCTTGGCTATTCTTATACTGTGACTTAAACAAGACTCTGCAGACTATGTGCTATCCATACAAAACCCATACCAACCTCAGCCTCCCTCTCTAATTGGAGGCAAAAAACCCATGGACCCTGATTATCACCCCCATAATCCTCAAATCTAAGAACTACTCACTGTCCCCTCATACTGGGTAAGAGTTCCTGCCAAAATTACTCCACCATGCTTCACAAGACGACAAACTTGCATGGGCTTGAGTGAAAAGCCTCAGAACACAGAGTATGTTAAACACAAAGTGAGGGTTCACTAGCCTCGCTGGAGCCATCTCCATTGATCTGCCTAAAGGGCCCTACATATCTGACCTGCATCCTTGTTTTAGACAATAACTAGCAATGATTTTTCATCTTCTAGGGACAATTACTTTTGCTGTAGCTCACATAAACAATTACAGCACCATCATGATGTAATATGTTCAGGACAAGAAGTTTATTTCATTATTCTGACCCAAGACAAAAGCTGAAATGTAATATTCCTTTTCCCACTGAGACACTCCACTAATGTCAATGAAGTTAGTGTGATAAGAAAGTCAGTGATAACGAGAGAACCAGGCCTAGAAATTTCTGCAGACATTTCTGCAGCCAGAGGATATTCTTGTGATCAGCTCTAAGCACCAGCAATGGGGAGCCCAGAAAGACCCTGTTTCAGATCTTCAGCAAAGAAGTTCTCAAAAAGACAAAGCTCAGTTTGATGGATGTATTAAATTCATCTGAAGAAATGCATTTGAGTTGGACACAGAGTTCTTCTCTACTATTTTTAAAGCATATCTAGAGCTTTTGAAAACAGAGGCATTTATACATGTAAATAGCTATTTTCTAATGCATATTTTTTTTTCAATTGGCATTAAAGAATCACACAATCCTTGGCCACTTCCCCATGGGCAGTAAGCAAAAGAGTTGTTTAAATCTTTGTAAGGGTTTGGCAAAACTCCGCACCTAATACCCAGCACACAAATCTGCACAGCAGGTATGTAAGGATGCTACAGCTGCTACTGTGCTGCTGGAATGCTTAGGGACCACACTCACGAGCAGCAGCATGACTTATTCTCAGTATCACAGTAGTTGGACGGACACTGGCATTACAGCCAAGGTGGTGAGGTAGTCTGTATGCTACAAGAATTTAAGGATCCATGCTGGAACAGGTACGTGGTCCTCCAAGACCAACAAAAGGAGTGGGGATTTGTTGAAGATGCTGTTATGGTATCATGTGTGGGTGCCTTTCTTTGGGGAAAAATTGTGATGATTGCTCTGGTTAACAAACAAAGCTGTCAGCTGTACAATTCTCATGGCATGAGCCTATTATCTATGAGAAGCCAATGGTCTAGCCCTGTGAAACAGCCTGTGAGATTAACGTCTAACCTTTAGGAACACAGGAACGTGTTAAAAAAGCTGATTCCACTATCGACATTTCCTTCTAACCTGACTGTCTGAGATGAATTCCTGAATTAGCACCAATGGCCACATTTATTCTGCAGAAGTGTTACTGGTACAAGGATGTTCATACTCAGAATCTCTCTTGTACTATCTGTCTATTCATAAATTCCATCCTTTGGTAAACTTCATTTCCTAGATCCACCGCTTTCAGACAAGCAGGAGCTGCTGGATCACTAGGGAGGAAAGCATCTTAAAGAAATAAAAAAAATAATTTAAAAATCACATCAGCACTTTTGTAGTGAGGAACAAATCACCTAGAGCCACTTACCTCATCCACCTGGGCTTGTGTTTGCTGCAGCCTTTTGTTGCTTGACGCACTGGTAGCAGGAGGTGGCCCTGCAGCCCCAGCACTGGTGGAACCTTGGGTAGGAGCTGGAGCAGACCTAGATCAAAACCAGAGAACATAAAAAGTGACTGAAACCATCTTCACTTGTTCACTGCCCCTTTTCTGGAACAACTACAAAGTACATATCTCTTAAAAGGAGTTTCCCATTGTCTCACAGCCCACATTTTCCATTCCTGGATCACAACGCTGGTGTCCCACTCCCTCCCATGCTGCAATTAATTTTCACACTATTTCTTGATACGACCATATCTGATTCTTTCCCTCCCTTGCTGCCCTCTTAAACAGCAAGCAATTCAGATCATCTACCCTAATGCAGGTCAATGGCCAAACAGACCACAGGCCTGACTAGCAGAGCAGAGCTTATGTTCCACTAAGGAAACAGACTCTGCTCCAGGTATTTTGTGTTACACTATAGGAGCCAGGGCTGCAACCCTGCCTTCCTTCTCATTGTGCTGAATGATGCACTCCCCTGCTCCTCTCTTTGGCTGGAAGCTAACCAAGTAAAGATGAACAAAAGGAGAGGAGAAAGAAATGGAGGAGGAAGTGGGGGTGAGAACTGCACGCAGCACAGGGCTAGTCATCTGAGGCAATGCTTAACCACCCCACTGGTCTCCACCAAATACCCCACTAGAGCAGCTGACCAGGCTTGAACATCTGTCACAGATCCTGGGATCTATGCATCAGCTCTTTTCTTAAGCATCAACAGTAGCTTTTCCCAGCTCACTTTAAAACAAAAGTCCCTTAAAATCCAACAACAGATCTGGTGTCTCAGTGCACTGGTTTGTGCAGGCAAGTCACCCTGCTGGCCTGAACAGGGTCCCTCAACCTCAGCCAGTCGTTCTGCACACCCACACTTTAACCTGTAACCTTACCTTTCCTTCCAAGGGACCCCTATCATTTCTTCTGCAGAGAAATAAAACCCTTCCTGAAGCTGCAGAGGAAACCCCTAAGCATGTGAACTGAAAAATATCACAAATCCCACTCAAATCCCAATACCTTCCCACAGCGACAGACTGAAGAACACAGTGTTTCTCTGTGAATCACTCCCTTCTACGTCTTACGGTCTGATTAATGCTGCTAGAATTATGGCCCCATTAATACATTTTTGAAGTGCCTAGGGGCACTGAAGTTAGTTTCCCAAAGGTACCTTAAGCTGCAAAATTCAGTTTGACAGTATTGCCTGTGGGCTGAGATCCCTGCAGATAACACTGACCCTCACAGACTCCAAACTGACGGAGCAGCTGTTTGCAGACCTGGAACACTGCTGTATCTTACACTTCTTTTTTTTTAACCATGAGGTGAAAATGTCATTATCAAGCTTTAGTTGAAAGAAGAGAATTTGAGCCATACACAAATTGCTCATCCTTTGAGGACCTTATTACCACCACTAAAAACATAAAAGACCAGATGCTGCTGCCACCTGCAGCATTGAATTACTCCATTGAAGAGCCATGGGCTAAGATCCCAAAAGGATTTATTCTGAGTTTATGCTGTTGTCACAAAAGATCAAAAACTGACTATAACATTTGTAAGACTCAAATAACGCAAAACCAGATCTCCCTGGAGCATTAACAATTTCAAAGGGAGTTCCTGGTACAACAACAAAGCTAAAATGGAAATTGTGAAATTTCTTTGCAATCAAGGAAGTAAACAGGCTTTTTCCCAATCAACACAAACAGAAATTTCTCTATGGAAACATTGCATCACATTGTTCACTACAAACCTTAACACAGCTCCCCGCTTGAGCTATGTACTGGTAGCATCCCAGAGACTACAGAAGGGAAGCATGTGAGAAGTGTTTTTCCTGGCCACATGTTTTTGCTAGTAAGCATAGCTTGTAAGTGCAGTGGTGTTCCTGGTCAAAGCTGTGTGATAACTCCAAAGTTCAGTGGTCTGCCATGCACCTTTTCTGCCCAATAATATTAATCTTTTTTTGCACCTCCCAATCTGTCCTTAGAAGATTTGGCATAAAGTAGACACTTCCCAGATTGTTCTCTTGAAGCATCCTTGCTGCTGTCTAATTTGGTTTCAACTGTATTTTCTGAGGCTTCTCTGCTCCCTGGGTAAGGGAGGAATGGATGGGAAGAACGGGTGTTTTTGCAGCTGCTCTAGCCATCCAGTAGGAGTTATTGTAACTACCAAAGAGAGATGGCAATCTTTATGCTAAGATACAGCAAGCTTGTAATTAACATACCCATCTTAATTAATTACATAAAATCTAATACAAGAGTAACCAGAGCTGGATGCTGCCTGCAGTGCCAAGCTACTCTTTTCCAAATCTTTCGTCTCTGGAGTTGTGATCTCCTTAGACAGTGACAGCAGCTGCCTCACTCATGGCCTCATGGGTCAGAGCCATAAGCTGCCCCGAGCAGAAGAGTGCTACCCGGCAGAGACACAGCACCCATTACAGAGGGCACAGCACAAGTGCCCAGCCAGGCTCTAGGAAGTCAGTCCTTAAGCATATGGCTTTAGTGCCACCAGCAGCTCCTGCAGATGAACAAGGTATGAGCCCTCTCTCATCGTTAGGCAGCATGTAACATCAAAAACACACAAAACAAGCACAGAGATACCCACATCACCACTCCTGTTCCCAGCCTCCCAGGGCACTTCAGTACAGGGCAGGGGGGTCTCCATGCTTTTGGTTCAGCTCTACCAGTGTTTGAGCTCTGCAGAAAGCATCCTTGCTGGGCAGTAGCAGAAGGCAGCGCTTCTACGAGCTAACCTGGCTGCAGTCCCACAAGACATCCATCAAGAGTTTGTCTTTGAACCCAAGATTTCTAGTAAAGAAGGGAATTGAAGGCCTACATCACTGGAAAGCACCAACATAATTCTTCTATTATTGCCTCTGTACTGTGTCATATGAGCTTACAATTTCTCAGAAGCATTATTCAAAGAAATTTATGCAAAATATTAGCACTATGTTAGAGAGGCTTTCGTTTGAAATACATGAAGCATCACAACTTTAATATCCAATTTCTCATGGTTTGGCATGATTTTTGGAAGCTACAAAAGCTTTAGGAAGCGGAAAAAAGTTACCATTGATGCTGAGAACCTTCACTCCCAAGAACAGGTCAAAGGGGGAACAAAGCTCTATTATCATTGATGAAAAAGGGTATAAATTCCTAGCAAATATTCTTAAATTGCAACTACTCTGGCAATGTCAGAGCTCTGGGAGAGTGATGAGCACACCTACTTCAGGATACTTGGAGCCTCGGCAGTTAGGTTGTTCTTTATATAATATTAGTTAATCCTTGCTCCCCACCATGCCAGATTGTGCCAGTTAACACATGTGCAGTCTGACTGATGGAAAGCAGGTGCTGGGTCTGTGTGTGTATGCAGTTACCAACGAAGAAACATTTGGGGACAGTCTTAGTGATTCAGGAAAATTGTCTCAGCTGACTCAGACATACTCAGTTCTTCTGGTTACTTGCTGGGCCTGAAACTGGTAGGTCAAAATCATGACTAGGAGATTTCTCATCTCAACTGGATATTTTGGAAGCAATTTACTACTTTGCTCTAATGGTTTAAGGGAGCTGCAACTCTAATTGAGAGAGAATTGGAGATACCCAGTGTTGCTGTGTTCCATTTCAACACCGGCTGAAAGAACATTAAGGATGACTGAGTATCCAATGTTTTGGGAAGCTGCCTGACACATACTTCCATTTTTGTTCATATGTGTGAGCTACCCAAGAGAAATTTTTTGTGTTAGTCAGGCTAGGGAAGGGAGATGCACAATGCAAATACCAGGAGGATGCCAGGCCACCACCGTGACTTTGGTACAGTTTACACTAGAACCTCAATAGCTGCTTTCAGCAACTTTTTCTATCCATCCAAAGTGCTTTAAAAGCCTCCAGCTACAGGACCTAATCCCCTCAAAGTCTTTATCCTAAAAACACTGCAGTAAGCTAAGGAAAAGCTATTATCCCCACATATAGCTAGCAAACAGGTACAGGGAGATCAAGTGACTTGCCCAGTGGCACAGGAAGTCTGTGGCCTCATGATTACCATCCTTTTGCTCCCCTTTTCTCCAGCTACTAACTGCAAATCAAAGCTCACAACCTATTTCTAATAGCAGGAATTATTTTCTACCCCTCAGACTTAAATAGTGAGAAACACAGTTAAAGGTTACTGCACAAGGAAGGTGAGAATTAAATCGGACAGCTTTAGCTGGTATCAGCTGGCAAAGCTAAGAGGAGGGGGCAGCAAAAGTGCATCAGTGCAGCAAAAGATTTGGCTAATGATACCCATAAAATGTGAAATAAAAGAGGCAATTTTCTATGAATCCCAGTTCAATTCCTCTTTCTTCAAACCCTTTCCCTGTTGTTCAAATAAAACAACATTGCACTGCCTCTTTTCCTCTTTATTTTTTTACTGATCAAGTACCATATTGCTGTATTAAATATTTACAGTTGCAACCAAACTTAAGTATATTTAAGACACTATTCTGCCCTTTGGACCCCTTCAAAACGAATGTATGCATTTCGGCTTGACTGCTTAAGTGGTGTTTGACAGCCTGTGGTTCCAAAGACATTTTAAAAATTACCACAAAACCCCCCCTTTATTTAATTTTAAAATAAATCAGAACACTTCCATAGCTCTGTACTCTTGAGATTTAACTCTAAAACAATTATTAAAATTAGCTACAAATGAAAATTCATACACTACTTTAGTGACTATGGACATCAGTGAAGATCTTGGACCTAACAGTGACTGTAAAAACATTGTCTATGGTGCTGAGAATGTTAATCTGTGAATTGAGATGCATCTCAAAGCTTTGAGGCAGGGAGGATCTCTAAGGAAATAAAGGAGCTCTATAGCACTGGATGTTGCTGTTAGTTTTGAACTTGCTTTGTTTATTCCTATGCAGTAATGGCTAAAACAATTTTTCCACTGATAATTTGCAAAGGGGGACTTTTACTGACAACACTTAGAATGTTCTGCTTTCTGAAGGGACTTGCTAGTTCCTAGTTTTCTGTTAATCAGATTCTACCACACAGGATTTTATTTCTGCAGTAGGTTAGCCAACACAAGCACAAAAGCTTTCTACATAATCAGTTTGGCTATGTGCAGCTTGATACAGTTCTAACAAAATCCAGTCTAACCAAAAAGGGCAGACTAAAATTCTGTGCTATCCTATTTACATGCCGTGTCTCAAAGAAATTGGTACCTTTCATACCTACTTCTTAAAATTCTGGACCTTCCAGAATTGTGTGCTTAACTGAACAAACTTAACAATAGTACAGGCCTAATGCAGTTGGATGTGGACAATCGTGTTTCTGATTGGGAATATATAGATGTGTGTGTCTAGAAACCAAGAGACATTAGCTGTCCATCCCAACACTTTCTACTCCCATTTTTGCTTTTGCCATAGTGAAATGGGATAAGTGTCAAATGGCAGGTTCTGTTGCTCTTTCAAAACCACACACGTTCTGTCAGGAGAGGTTCAAAGACAAGATGACTTACTTATAACTCCCCCAT
This sequence comes from Aegotheles bennettii, assembly GCA_013398125.1. Classification (NCBI taxonomy): domain Eukaryota; kingdom Metazoa; phylum Chordata; class Aves; order Caprimulgiformes; family Aegothelidae; genus Aegotheles; species Aegotheles bennettii. The sequence goes on from VZRW01000009.1 coordinate 36,486, forward strand.
AAAATTAAGTGTCCTTCAGAATTAGGTTCTTAGCCTTCTTACAAGCAGACAATGATGTTATCTGCCTGTAAGGTGAGAGGACTCCTTCAAAAGAAAATCCTGGCTGGAGAGCATAACCTACCCAGTTTCAAGATAGATGCACTCAGTAAGATAATTTGCTTTTCAGTTCCATTGCCCATTAAATGTATGTATTTCAGATTTCTAGCTGATATTCCCCGCACCAGTTATTAACTAGCTTATTTTAATATGCTAAATTTATCCTTGTTTTCATTCTACTCATATCACTTTCACAGGAAAAAAAAAAGCTGCTCTATGGGAGTAAAGAAGGTCATGATATTATAAAACTGGGTGAAAAGATAATTATTGACAGAGGGGCACCACTGCTGGGCTAGTGGACATTCGCACACTTGGGGGTGAAGGGATTTTCAGACTATGGAAAGGTGTTTTCAGTCCTCTGAGATTTCACAGAGGGAGCAGAATTAACGCCCAACAAGAGCAAACAGGCTTCCTTCACTACTAGGGAACCATCACTGCTTTAACAGAGATGTTGTTCTTAACTGTGCTTTTCAGTGTTCCATCTCAGCTCTTCAGTATTTAGTAAAAATGTGACTATTGCCAACTAAATGGCTACAGACTTTAAGTTAGACTCATTCCATTCTATGACTATCAATTTTAAAATGATTTCTCATGCTGTTTGTAATAATTGGGTAGTAATGTGTAATACTGAATTGGTGGTAGGAAAAAATCCCCCACATATAAAAGGAATTAGCATCTGAGATGTTTTTCACAAAGAAAGTTCTGCTTTGAACACATTTATGTTCCCAAATGTGATTTTCATGTACTACCAACAATATTCAACAAGGACTCTCCCCTATTACAAAATATTTACTCTGATCATCAGCCAAAGAATAATACCCTACACATCTAATGTCCTGGGAACACATTTAATTAAATATTCCCACCAGTTTATTATGACTGCATTGACCATCTGGTGTGCTAAATATGCACACAGAGAAAAAAAAGAGGAACCTTAAGACATCATCTTTAATTTGATCATCACTTGTTATCCTAGTAATGACTGACTGATTTATCTTCTCCAGTATCTTCTATACAAGCCAATTGTATTACTTACAAGGCCCAAGGCACCTGAATTCTAAATCAAGCCAATTAGTTCAGCTGAAAGATTTTTATGACAAACAAAAGAATTTTCCAGAATGAGCTGCATTATTTCCATAATTTCCCTAAATTATAGTCTTCACAACCACCAGTTGCAGTGACACAGGTGGGGTTTCTGTTGGTCAGAAAAGTAACACAAGGCAGGATTCCTTTGCTGAAATGTCAACACTACAGGTTTTTTTAGATCCTTCTTTCCTCTTGCTGTCATCTTTTGTAAAGGCTACGGCTTAAGATAAAGTCAACACAATGCACTGACCATGCTTTGCAGAGTAGTCTGTGGATTTGTTTGAAGGATGATTACGGATTGGATGATTTCAGGGTGTGAGTGTACATTAAAAACACAGAACTCCACTACAGAAGCCAATTGGCTAACATATGCTAGTGTTAAATGATCACCTATCCAAAAACGCACCTGGACATACAAACTAATTCTACCACGTCTTCGGATCCCAGTTTACCAGTGTCATCTTCACATTTAACTGGACAAAAAAAACATTGGACAAAAATGTATGGAACTAATGAAGCAGTCAAGTAGACAGTCACCATTATAACCTGTAACCCATCTGGTTCACGTAGAAGAGCTCAGTCTGCTACTTAAGCTGCAGTTAGGAATTGTGTTTGTGCAGGCCAGACTAACCAAATTTGGGCTCCAACACATTGTGATACAGGTTTTAATTTTCACACCATAGCACTTGCCTCTCCAAAAGCAGTGGGTTCCCCATCTCTTCTCAACGGGGCAGAGCAGCAGATTAGGTCTCTCTAGGAACGACGGCACGAGGGAAGGAAGAGCCCCATGTTACTGAGCACCTAAGGAAGCTGGTTAGCTTGTGCAGCAGCCCCACTGCTCCTTGCTGCATGTGGGACTTGTGCTTGCCTACAGCCAGAAAGGCACAGATGAGCTGGGAATTTCCACTGCCCTGCTCAGATCAGCAGGGGACTTGGCCTCTAACAAACCTCTGCATTAGACTAGCTACAGATCTGGGCAATCTCTGATCAAATTACACGTATTTTCTCACAGCTACAAGGATTGCAAATCTATAATCTTAAACATAGAGAACTGAAGTAACTAAACAACTCTGAAGTAAATAATCTCCCTTTGAGATCATTTCCTCAGGCTGACCAGTGACTTTAGCCAATTTTAATCCCATATTGGTTTTTTTTCTTAGAAAAGGGTTAATATTCATTATTTGTTGATCTGAAACTAACTGTAATTTTTATACTAAATGAGGTTTATTTTATTAGAGAATGAAGGCAAATACAGGTGTAAGCAATTATAAAAAACTTTCTCTTCATATTTATATTGACATTAACATAATAGTGCAATAAAAGATACTGTAATTGATTGTTTTCTAAATTTTGTTTGTTTAAATTCTTAATTTGCATCAGGCTGCTTTTGGATAGAAAGTTGGTAGGCTGCTGTTTGGTAAAAAAAAACATGGAAAATCCATCATGTGAAATATTAATGAAATAGTCATGATAGTTCATAACTAAAAAATAACTTCACTGCAATGTCTACACAGAAAAATACCAAAACATTAAGTCACTACAGTAAATTTTTAAAAGGAAGTATTATCTCCAGTTCCTAGGTAGTATTGATTGTACCTTCTATTCCTTCTTACAAGATTTCACAATTAGCACATTTCAGACTGAAATTTCATTAGCTGAAAGAATACAAGCTTTTGCTTTTTTTTTTCTTTTTAAGTTTTTCAGGTTTCCCCAGTCTGTTAGCCTTCAGTGCCCTGGCTATGATGTGGGCTAAGGGCAATAAAACTGGCACAAAGATCAGTTCTGTGATCTGATTTTGTCACAAAATGTTACTATTTTAAGTTAGTTGAGTATAGATCAAATCTAGTGCTGCTCAGCATGGGTTCCCAATTTCAAATAGATTCAAAGGTGTGGGTAAATGACCATACCATTGCAAAAAGTCTCACAGTTTTGTTTAAAAAAGTTCCTTATGCTCCATCAGCCCCATATGTTTCTACATTAATCTAGCCCTATTTGAGCTGACATGGTCTTCAACTCCAACCCTGAGATTTCTTGACTGTGCAAGGTGCATTGGTAGCAGCCTATCTCCAGTTACTCCAGCTCTGTCTTGCACACTGAGGTTACCTTACACCCTTACACACCAAGACTGACCATTGCAGGAAGAGTTGCATTTTTCTCCCTAGAAAACTTTATGAAAGGAATTTTAGTTTATAAATAAGAGAATGCTTTAACTGGGCATTAAAAAAAAACAAACAAACAACAAAACAAACCCCAAAAACCTCACAGCAAAACCAAAGAAGAGATTCAACAAAGAAATCAAATCCTGGATAACACAAAGCCTTTATTTTTCTTGTGCTATTTTACTGATCTGAAATTAGGGAAAGAGAAAACTGATTGCAAACTGAAACAACACTGGATTAAAGCAGAAAATCACCAAAGCATACCAGGCTGTAGGACAGAGGAAACGTAACAGAACAAAGCTTCACTCAGTGCCTTAGTGAAACAACTCAAAGAAATAAATTGGCTGAAAACACAGTCAGTATCATTGCTGTCATTTTCCTCTCCAAATTGGAAGGAAAAGTCTTGGGAACTATAGGGAAAATATATAAGTACCAAATACATCACTAGAGAAATGTTTCAAAAATTCAGGACTCTAAAGCCAGAGTATATTTGAACAAGCTGATGATGTTAAAACATCCTGGTCTGTCAGATATTCCAGATTCACAAACCTGTTTTCAACCCCTAAGCAATCACTGAGGACACAGTCCCGTGGATATGGTCAGCTTTCAGCAAAGTTCCATGTCCTATTTCTTAACACAAGCTGATGTACTTGAAGTTCATGCTGACCTGGTACCTCATGGTTAGGCTTCACCTGTGTTCTCTTGAAGAGGAGTAAGAGCATCCACTATTTCCAACTTTCTGTGTAGGTTTCCAGTATCACGGGCTATACCCAAAGGAGTAAACAGGCAGCAGCTGGGCAGGGAGTGGGAGGGAAGGATCAGGGTAGTTTGACTCAGCTATCCCCTACTCTCTGACTCATGTACTGGTACAGAAGAAACTGCTGTAATTTGTTGCTGGTTGCAGTCAGTTAAAAGCTAACTCTGATACAGAGGAACCAGGAAGACTCTCAAAGGAATGGTAAGATTGATATGCTTTCCCTTGCTTTTAAGTAGTATTTTTTACATCAAGGATGTTTTCTGTGCCTGTCTTTTGAGAGACCCAAATTAAAACTTAGGAGGCTTGAGGGCTTTCCATTTGCCTGTAAATTACTTCCCAGCATCCTTGTTGCACTTTAGAAGGAAATCAACTATTAACATGCTCTTTTTTTTTTTTAATTAAAAAAGCCCCAGCGACAACAAAACAGCTGAAAGAAAGTCCCATTTCCATCAGCAGTGAAATGTTTTTGTAGCCTTGCTATATACATCTATTCAGTAGCAGTTTCACTACAACTGAACTTTACAGGGTAATTACCATCCTTACTTATATTAAAGCTTAATTATCAGGAGGCTTATTAAGCTTAAATCTTCTCTAACTACTTGGCCAAGAGAACTACAGTGAACATTTTATCTCCACCTATTCATTACTTAAACAAGTCACACAGTATGTGCAAGTGTTAAGACAAAATAGTAAAAGCATCTGTAGATAAAGCCAAACTTTCATCCTTATTTCTTGCAAAATGTCACGCTCAGTTCTTGAAGAGCAGCTGTGAAACACAGCTACCACTTGCAAGTGACCCTGTCCTTACCACAGGTGCTGCACCTTCCCACAGTGTTGATTCATATACAATGTTTTTTCTCCCCAGCTTCAACACCCATCGATTACTGAAACTAGATTCTATTTTACCAAACAAATTTATTAAAGCAACGAAAGTAAACTTCTTATTTCCAACTTTCATTGAATGAAAAAAAAACAAAACAAAACCCCAGAACATTTTCAATACAACAAAACCAGACTTTTAAAGACCTTTTAAAGATCTTTAAGACTACTTTGCCAAATAAGTTATTTGGCAAACTAATGTGAATTCATTAAATACTGCCTAACAGAAAATGATACCATCCATATTGAAACATGTTCTGAGCACTTTAAACATGTAAAAATTAAGATTCTTCTGTATCATGACAGCCATCTCTCCCGAACTCTTCAGACTCCCATCCTTATGGGATCACTGAGAGTCTTGTAGTTTCCCCTTAGACTATACTTCCATCTTTATCTCTCCATCTGTCTTTTTCTCAAAATTGAGATGTTTTTAATGACTATCTTTGCTTTACACAAAGACCTATGTTTAAATCATGTTTCCAGAACCTCTGCTGTGATTTCAGAAGCCTACAGACATATTCTGTGGATCAGTGGTAAGGCTGAGATATGGCATCTGATTTTCTAATTTAGTTGAGGTATTTAAATCAACTCTGTGCATAGCTGCATATCCAGAAATTGCTTACACTCCAGAAACTGAACTTCAATTTTGCTTTTTTTTTTCCCCAAACAAATCCATGAACTTCTATTAATTCAGTAAAGACCAGTTTACCTTGGTTCTATCTTTTAGTCTTGTTACTCTCAAGAGACTGCCTTTTGCTATTTGTTAAAATGCTTAAACACTGCTGACATTCTGTTGTCAGGTGCACCATTATAAACAGCTCTTGGGGTTCTCTAGATGGAATTTATCTCCTCCATGTCTGCTGAGTATTACTATTTGCTTAGCATTCATATGAAACTCAGAAGTTAGTTATTTTTACAATATTTCAAAAATAACTTGTTCCTCATCTCCTTTTTTGAAAGCAAAACAAGTCATTAGGATTGAGGAGAAATGTTTGAGATTTAAACCTGTTATGCTTTAGAAGCCAAAGACTTAATCAAAATGTGAACTGTCCATATGTTATTTAAGTGAGAAGAAAAAAAATGGTGAGAATCATATTTGGGACAAAGCAGTCAATTCACAATCAACCATAAAGTACTGTTTATATTAACAACAACAACAACAAAATCAAATCACTGAAGCATTCCCATAGCTAACATTTCCTGTCCTCAAAGCTACTCTTCAAGCTCTCTGCCTTTGCATCTGTGTTAAATCCCTTGAAGGACGAAGTATTACCTCCTGCTATTGTGATTATTATACAGATACATACTTTAGAAACAAATATTATTCATCCAGTTTGTTTCCATAAAAAAGCTAAATAACTTCCAACAGCTATCCCAACTAAATATTGGGAATTAAATCCACCTGTCCACAACAAATTCAGCCTGCCTACAGCAAGATTCAATGCATTGATAGAGCTATTACTTTTTTTTAATTATTATTCCCCTTTGGCTCCTGTATCCTTTTTGATTTGAGTCATGATGCTAGTGCCAGTGCTGTAATGCAGGCCAGGCACAACAGGTTTGAGACGTACAGGTCTTCAAACACTATTGGGAACCTTGTGTACGGCGTACGGGAGCATCACGATGCACCAAGCAGAGGAAGAAATGTGCAGGGCTGTAACCAGTTCCCTAGGTAACAAAGAGACACTATTAGAAGAGAAAGTGGTACCACGGTGGTAAATAGATAAATGCATACAATAAAGGCCCACAAGCATGACTAACTTTCCTGGGTACTGCAGAGAATAGAGAGGGGCAGAGCATGTAAATTCATGCACCTTGTATCTGCGAGGAAACAGAAAAATTTCTCACCGATTAGAAAGTCAAATAATACAAGTTCCTTTTAGGCAGCCAGGAACACTGCCTCCCAGCCCTTTTCCTCTTACCTCACCACTACTTTCCCAACTCTCTTTCACTTACAAACAGCTACTAAGCAACAGGAGGTTTGCAGAGAATGAGTCATCTTCATGTGGCTGATAGGCTGAGTGTAGGATGGAGATTAGTGACCTGACAATGCACAGCCCCAGAACCATTGTGCTTCCAGATAACCAACATGGTCACTGAACGCAGCAAAACGTAATAAATGATTAAGTGCTTTAAAAGGATACAATTGTAAGTCATGCCTTATAATTCTCACAGACAGATGCGTTAGCTTAGAAAGAAGACTGCTATATGTTACATGCACAGTAGACACATGGCATTAAGCATTCCGTACCAATAAGGTATTCCCTTAAAGTTACCTAGCCAATAATTGAATTAGATTTTATTTAGGTGACAATATGAAGTCCTTAGGCTTTGCACAGATAGTAAAAATTTTGGAAACTAAGAGAAAGGGAAGTGAGGCATAACCATGCAAGGTCAGTCAGTTCCCAATGTAAGCAACAGGTTTTGACATAACTGGGAGTGCTTCTGGCAGGAGATATATTTTTCACTGAGGTTTAACTCCCCCCTCACCCCCACAAGGGAATAATGGGAAATAGAAAAATTATCTAGTAAAAGCCTCAGGAGTTCATCTTGACCATTCTCTTTTAACCAGGCAAGACTGACTTCTACTTCAGATCTGAAAGAGGTTCGTCTGTCTCAGTCTTGTCTGTGTTTTTCCCCAACAATATTTGTATCTGACATTTTGATGACTCATTTAGCACTTTTAACTCAAGCAAAGCTCCTAGGGCACTGGACAGAGCCATTAATCCTTGTGAGTATGTTTTGCAATATTTAGTCTTAGGGCCCCTACGTGAGGACTGGCCAAAGCGTATCTGTAGCACAGGTCCCTCAATGAATCAGCTGAGGGACTAGAATATCTAGAGAAGGAAATGTGAACATGAATAATCTTCGTGTCTGCATGAAAACCTTAACAGCAAGCTATTTACTTTATCCATGAAGTCCTAGAGTGGCTGAACACCTATAGAGCAGTTTAGTACAGGAAATGAACAGAAGTAATTTTCCTTTCTCAGTTTGGTAGAAATCACACTGGCTCTGGGAGAAGTGTCTAAGAGATCTTTTGCAAAGTACATTTTAACCTCTGAAGGGACCCATCCAAATCAAAGCAGAATTCTCTCATTGCCTGTTCTCTTTAAAACTGAGCTGGTTCAATTTCATACCTTAATTAGAATTAGCTAACTCCCTTTAAAATATTTAATAATACACTAATAAAAACATTAGAATTTGCAGTACCTGCTGTCTGTGCTATTTAAATAAGTTAACTGAGATAAATATTATCAGAAAGATAAAATACAATGTTATTGGGAAAACAGACTTTGAAGCCCGATTCCAGCGTTCAAATTTAGGAGAAAATTCCATGACTAATCCAGTCTAAATGAATAGACCACATTTCAGTTTTTTCCATCAGATTTCAAGTAAAAACAACTAACAGCTTGTGAGTAATCCACTGAATAACAATTCTCAGAAATTACTTGTAAACAATTTTTCAAAAAAACTTGTTAGAATCTCAGACTTCTCATAGGCAATTTGAAATTAAAAAGTCAAAGAAATGATAAACAGTGAACTATTGAGTCACTTGAAAATCATAAAAGTTACTACAGCAAGACTTTGTTATACAGGCTATTTAAAAGAGACTGAAGTAATTCCACATATATGTATGCATAAATATATGTGTGTATATATACATATCTCAAAAGCTCAAAACCAGTGACCATCAGAGCTCAGGGAGAAGGTGCTAGACATAAAATTATTCTCTAATCTATCAAACAAAACCATCATGGTCTAAGATTAGTGGATTATCAATTCAACTGGTTAAATGAAGGCTAGATTCCAAATAAAAAACCTGAACATCAACAAACCAATCCTTGCTGTAATTCAAACAAGTCTGTAATGGCTTAAAAAAGTAAACTGTGAAATAGAATAGCTACATGGCACATAAGTCAGAATTTAATGGTGTTTCAGCCTTAGTCTGTGATTCAAGATGCAGTTTGTTTGAAAAAAAACAACCTCTATTTCAATTGATTTTTATCAATAACTGCTAGATCAAATTTAGGACGAAGCACATGTTTGTTGATGATGCTAATCTCACCACACTGCTACATCCAAGTTATCCAAGTAATTTAAAGATAATCTGTAATTTGAAGAAAAAACAATTTTGTTAATCTCATCTTCAGGGGCATTGCTAAAGTTAACTGTTTTCTATTTATTTTGCTCATATAAACATTATAAAGTCTCTAAACAATAACAGAGACTCTTGTGTCTTTCATGAGTCAAAAGAACACCACACAGTTTCCAATAAAGCACCTGTAATTATCACAATTTCACCAACACTCATCCAACCAAGTGTAGTTAAAGCAGGTTTCTTTTTTTACTTTGTGCTCACATAGGGAAGTAAACACAATGAAAAAAGATGATCAACTTCTTTTGTCAAGGGAGCACCTGTCTATTTTTGACTCCACCCTTCCATTCTGCTATAATCTTCCCTGGATAAAGCTGTACCAAATTCAGTCTCTCTCCAGTAAGTTTCTTGCAGAATCAGGACCTCAAAAATCGCAAAACGTGTGAGTTATTGCATAGTACCACAGCTTTTTAAAGATAAGTGCAAGTTCTTACTAGTTGTAACAATTGTGTTCCAGTCACATGATTACCAGTAGCCATCATATGTAATGCACCATTTGTGCTTACAGGGATTAATACCAGTACTTCTGCAAGGAGCTTGAAACTAGCATAAAAGAACAGTTTGTAACTGGTTATTGATATCTTGAGAACACGTAAGTATGTTTTGTGGCAATGTTCCAGAGAACCTGATGCATACGTCTATATACAATCTTCCTGAATGATACTGCAATGATAAAGAACCTTTTAACACTCTTTGCTAAGCATTTTTTCTTACTAAGATTTTGACAAACATTTCAATACATTTGATGGGTCTAATTTTCTGAAAAAGCTTCTTTTTCAGAAGTTTGCAGTCCCACTCTGTATTTTTTGGGGTTTGTTTGGTTTTTTTTAAATAATTTCAACTCAATCTTCACCTTGCATATGCAGTTTTACACCTGGAACTAATTAGAAACATTATTTATCTACAAACCTGATGGCATGTGCAGGTAATTCCAAAATTTTTCTTTAATTCAGTAATATTACTCCCCTACCATCATAAAGGAAAAGTGGCCAATCTGACAGAGGTATTGTACTTGTGAAAAATGCCTTGATGAATTGCATTTAATCTGAAGAGCCTTCTAATCATGTAAATTCAGAGCATTCCGTCAAGCGAATATGCCTGAATCACACATATATAGTTTAACTCATACTGAAAAAAAGACAGCAATTGCAGTGCTCTGTCATCTTCTTAAGAAAGCAACTATAGTAAAATATTACTGTCCCAACTCCACAATGTCTCAGACAATGTCCAAGGGGCTTTTAATAGTAGGGTATAGCTCCACCTTACCACTTTAGATGTCCTGTGGTGCAACTGGAGACAATTGTCAGTGTCCAAAAGAAAAGAACATTTTTGCTTCATTCATTTATAAGAAGCAGTAAATAAAGTAGGCATTAAATTATTCTGACTGTATCCATTAAACACAGACACTTTCCAGAATGTCTAACCTTATATGAATATATTGAATCAAACAATAGAAAGAAGAAGCAGGTCTGAGATGGCTAATTCTTGCTTTAATTGCTCTGAAGATACATATTGGACTCACAAATTTCTCTGTGGTACACACACCAGAATGAAGCATATATTTCAGTAAAGGTGCCAAAAGAAGTGTATTAGTAATTACCTGCTTTATTTTTATCATTTGTATGTTAGTTTGCTTGGAAACGAAATACAAAGCAGGACAAACACTCAATCCAGTGGCTTATTTATTTGTAGAACAAACATTCATGGTATATTATCATACTTCACTTTCTATACAATTCTGCCTTTTCCATGGTTAGGGTCCCCAGTGAGTTTTTATTGATACCAGGAGTGAGTCTTACCCCTTCTACTGGTCTAAAATACCAATAATATTCAGAATTACTTCATGTATTCCCTGGTTTATGATGGCATTCATTAAAAAGCAACCTTTGCAGACTATGTTATGAACTGTTCCATGAGGAACCAAACCAATAAAGCCTGGCTTCATATCCAAAATTGCTACATCGCTCCCCAGTCACCAAAATACCTCCAGCTTACCTCCCTTACCATCTTGCAAGACTTGCTAACTTGTAATGCTTCCAGTTCCTGCCAAATCCAGGAGCTCTTCTCCACCCTTTCCCCTTCTAGTGAGCATCAGAACATTTGCTGTTGTGGTGAGGTCCAGGCCATCCCTGCATACAGCCAACCACAGCAACCAATAGCTCCCTAGCTTCTCTTACCAACTTTTCCTCAACTGACAACAATAATTTGGGCCTCATCTCTACATAGCCACTGATTTTCCAACAGCTTTTAGGAATTTGTATCTATGATGGCTTTATCACTCTATCAAGTTTAGCAGAATAATGAAGAGGCAATCACAAAACTGCATTTCCTTGAAAAGACAGGTGAAAGGTAGCACCATTTCAGCCTTGCACATAGACGTTTCTTTTAAGCTTTTACTTCTGCTACTGTTATTCAAACGTGTTACGCCTCAGTCACATCAGTGGCTCTCCAGTAAAGGAAGACACTGTACATTTTACGTAGAAGTGGTATAACAAATGAGCAGGCAATCATTCAGCTTTCAAAGGATGTTGCCACTTTTGTGATTTTTTTCTGCATTCAGTCACACAACTGCCCTGAATGTAATAAGAACATGAAAAACATGGGGTGTTACAAATAAAAGCACCCACCACAAATGTTTGTATTGATTTAACTTCTGAATGTAATTAAGAATATTTTTTGCCTGAAAAGCCACATATATGGCCAGTTCAGAAGTGTACACATGGTGGTACACATAAAGACATGCACACAGACCAATTGATCAATGGGATCTATATTTAGTTTCTGTAACAGCATTTAACAAGCCACCAGTAACATTGTCTCCCAACCTTATGCATATCATTCACTATTCCACTTTTTTCCTTTTTTTTTTTTAATTACATCTTTCAGACATTTTAAAAAAACTAGGAAAAAAGTGGATAGCTCATATACTAAAAAGATCTTTAGCTGAAAAAAAAGTTGTGGCTTCAGAGTTACTTCACTTTGTAGCAGCTGAAGATTTGCCTCAGAATTTATACAGCAAACATACCAATCTTCAAGCACAATTATGAAGAACTTTGGAATTTCTTAAGTCAGAGTAATTGGTGCGAGAAAACAGAATCTGACACCATAGGAAGAAATTAGGAGAGAAAAAGAACCCTGAGCAATAAATTACTTGTAACATCATTTTTCTGGTTTATTCCCCCTCCAGTAGAAAACAAAGAGGGGGAAATAGTGATGCTTCATTTCATTAATATCTACAGATAGCACCCAAAAACTATAATTTCTTTAGGACAGTAGTTCAAAGTTAACCCAGCCAGAGGTCCACACTGACTCAATCACACAACAGATTTCCCAGCAAGACAAATGTAGAAGCCACAGGTGGATAGCTGCACTACCTGGAATGTGTTGTGCAGTGAGATATGGGCACCTTAACTCAGAAACCTACACATAACTGAAACAAACAGCCTCTGGAAGTACACCTATACAGAAAAAAAGCTACACATAGATTTTTAAGAGCTTCTAATTGGATGAAAGACTCATAATAGGTAACACACACCTTTTGCAACAAGTTAAGAGGTTTATAGAAGAGTAAATCAGTTTTAAAAAATCAATTCAAGATTTCCTTTAAATTTTATCTGTTACTGCCTGCTGAAGACCATTCTCTGAAGTGAACAAATCTTTCTGAATTATTTATTACAAACAGTATGGGCTATGAAATCAACACCTTATTCAGTGCTTGAGTATTTTACACACTGAATTTCTCCTGTTACATTCATGATACAGACAGCCCAAAGCGTTTCAGCCCATGGTTCATTTACTATGAGGGGCAAACTCTCATCCTTAGGCTTGGCTGTTATTTTTTGTTACTCATGAATGTCTAACCAAAACCTCTTAAGATCAACAAGAGAGTAAATATGCTTCTGCAATAGCTATTGCAGAATGAACAGTTCTTTACAGTGAGATTCCTAGTATTGCTTCTGTTTGTGATCTTTGCAAATATTTAACTCCCATCCAATTAAGCACAAATTCTGAACAATTCTGAACAACACACCCTGACTCATGGCATCTATAATGCAGATAAGTGTCATCCTTTCTTGTTTAGCTTGTTAGCTTATAGGGACAGGGAGCAACTCTTGCAATCTTTGTACATGATCAAGTAGAGCAGAGACTCTGAACTCTACTGTAATACTAAACACTAACAGTTTTAATGTGGGTCTGTTGTTCCTTTCAAGCAAATATGGAAATTAAAGGAACACCCAAAGCTCTGTCTCAGCCACACTAATCCTGCGAAAGCAGTGACTCACCTAGTAATGGCTTTCCATAAATTAGGCAGCTAAAAATGGGTAGGAAGTGTGAAACCATTAACACTTCCTGTAGTGTAAATTCTCTCACTGCATGTGAAGAAAATCCATGGCAGTAAAAATAAGAGATGAAGGTGTCAGCATCCATCATGTTTAGATAATGTTGTTAATAATTCAAATCTTCCTCCTTTGGAGCGTATGGTTTTAAAGATGAATCATTCTCTATTTCCTTTTTCAAATGCAAACTGAGGTTTTGTTACTCACTGATTCCATATGCTTTCTTCTCAGCTATTAAAAGAAATTAATATGGCTAATTGTGTTGCCAGCATCATCTCACAGTAGTCCCCTACTGTAGCAGTGTTTTGTGTGTTATCATCCTCCATATATCAGCTCTTAAATGGAAATGATTGGTGGCAAAATTGACAATATATGAAAGAAAACCCATACATAGCTTTGGGAAACAAAGAGATGGAAGAGAAAAAGACACTGTGCTTGTGTACCCATGAACGGTCTTTGGGAGCAGCACTCCCTTTTACTCCACAGAGCAGGTCTCTGTGCTCTGGGCCTGGCAGGAACAGTACGTGCCCAAAGGGCACCACTGTGATTACCGCTTTGTAGAAGTAGAACATGGTAAAATAGGGGTTGAGAACTGAAGTTTCAGGACCAGTATCTTAATTTGGCTGCTGAACTAAGATGGGTGGTAAAACAAAAAAACACCAAAAAACCTTTGTTCAACATCCTGGTTTAGTGCTTTTGAAGGAATTAAGGAAATGCTAATTATGAGGTGCCAGGCTATTAGCCCTTATATACACACATCTGTATAGGCCCAGAATGTAACTGGTAAGCAGCAATTGCTGCAGAGTTTGGTTCAGCTCCACAACTCCAAATATATACTTTGCATACTAAAAGCAAAAGGCACAACTGTGGTGCCAGACATAAAGTGCACAATTTTCTCATGACACGGAAAGGACTATAACACACCCATCCTCCTAGAAATGGTGGGAGAATCATGGGCCTCAAACCCAGAGCTGGCAAAGACCTCAATACTGTAACAGTTCTTGACATACTGCATAAGTCACCCAGTGGCAGCTGTCCTTCAGTTACTGCTTCCAGATTTTATTGTCATCCTATTATCAAGAATTCTGAATATTAGACAGTCAGGTCAATGTCCCTTACATTCTCATTTCTAGATGGGTACAGTAATAATATTTCTAATCAAAACCATTTGTTCTATCCAACCCAGTCTTGCTGTATCTAGTTTTTGTTATACCAAACTAAACAAGATCTTAAGACAATAGACAATACAAGTGTTTTGCTATCAATAACTGAATTTTATACTCATGTTGCTCTACTACTTCTGGACTATGCACCCATTGGAATCTATTCCTTTACATAATTCTCTCTCATCATGGGGACAGACCAGAGAGACTACTGCTCTTGCAGCTGCTGTAAAACAAGGTAAAGGAATTTCTAGTTTAAAGTGAAGCTGTCTAACAAGAAAAGGCTTACAATTTTATTTTTAATTAATTTAAATAGATATATAATTTGAAGTTGCCTGTAAGCTGGAAGCCTCACGGTTCCTACATCAGTTCAGCCACTTCTTGTAAGTTTAAAATAAAATAAAAAAAAATATCACAGAGCAGAGAAGCACACATGAAGCACAAGCAGTATTAATGAGGAGAGAGGTCTGGGAGACTAGGATTTACCAGGGCCTCAATCCCTCCCTCGCCCATCTGGTAACACCACCTCTCAGCGTATAGTCACGGGCAAGACACCGCACTTCTAAATACACTCCAGTATTGATCAGCTGTCCATCAGATCATCAGTACAGAGGAGTACCACATAGACAAACTTTTCTTGCCTACAGTCACTATACAAATCTATTGCCTTTTTGAAAATCAGCTTCTGTGGACAGAACGACAAGGGGGGCAGGTTGTTTCGTAAGAACTTTGAAATGGCAAATGAGAAACTGACCCAAGGCAAGTGGGTGTTGCTACTCCTCCATCCTGACAAACGCTGGGTTCTCACTCGTGTAGACATCACTGTCAATGCAGGAAACAACCAGCAAGTTTGTGGGGATGTAACTGCCCAAACATAGAAAGATAAACCAGAGGGGCAAACAGCAACACCTACAGATAGTGCTGGGTGGCTGAGTATCCTCTCAGCAGATCCAACACTTACTTTGTAATTGGTGCAGGGGAATCTCCTGGTGCGTGTGAAGCACTGGCACAAGGCCCCTGGGACTTCTGCTTTGTGGTGGAACTGGAGGAAGGATGGGTGGCTAAATGGGAGAAGTGAGGTGCTCTGCCACAGAAACCCAGCATAGCTTTGGACACCGTCACCTGATCCCAGCTCCTGGAGAGGCACTGAAAATGTCTGATTCCCACTGATGTGTATGCCACTGAGCACGAGAACTTTGAGCGTCTGTCTTTGTGCCTTAGTCGTAGTTCTCCGTTTCTATTTCTGTATCATTGTGAGGCGTCAAACACTGCAGCAGTGAAGAAGGCACATAATTACCTATAGCAGTACAGATGATCTTTGATAACAATAACCTGAGCAAAAGCTTTCTCAGAGTTCTTCACCCATTCGCATTTCCTAGCTCACCAGAAGGCTTTCTGCTTTTTTTTTCTTTGATAAACTCCATATGTTTTTGACCCTGGCAGAGCCTAATCAGACTATTAGAGTGACTTTAAGAGTTATTGCAATTACATCAGTCTTGCGTCAGCCTGAGAGGGTCTGCTTGCACTACAGGATGCATTACGCCGTAGTCACCAGCACAGAGCACTGCAGCAGAGCAGGAATTCAGGACTGCAGCTCCAAGGCTACCTCAACACCGTGTAAGTGGAGGCTGTGCCAGGCATCAGGAAAGAAAATCCCATTCCCACTAATAGCCCTTTAGCTACAACATATAATCTGAGGTACTTAGCTAGCCATCTAACTATCCTTTATCTCCGACAAAAAACCACTCTTTCCTATTTCCCTCTTTTACGTTTGAACCTACTATTTTCTCTAGGTATTTTTTTTTACCTTGTCATAATCCATTAACATCATGTGCTTTGATCCTTCCATAGGGAATTTATTTTCACTCTTCAAAGATCTTTTTTAGTGAGAAGATATGTTTCCCAGTCCAGAGCTTCTGTTCCTTTCATATGTCACAGCATGACTGCTCTTGTTTTTCTTTATTTTTTTTTAATATTAACATTTAAGAAATCAAATTTCAAATTAGAAGCAAGCCAGGCAAGTTTATTCCTGATAGCACAAAACGTGGCCTCTGATGAAAAAATCTAAAAGACAGGTTTTGTGCACATACTGCTGGAGCAAACTCATTCCATCAAAGGTTTTGCAAGGCAGAGTAATTACAGGAGAGCAAAGATAGTCAAAGGTAGTCAGAATTAGTCATAGATCAACGGTGAGGAAAGAGGCAAAACACAACGAGCAAGGCAGAGATGGTTATGTTTCACCCTAGTAGCCCACTTTATGTGAGCCCCATTGGACCAGAATATCTTTCCTTCTACCAGCATCCTATTACGACCTGTTGCTCCTCTGTTTCACTCACCACTTAACTGGTATTTACTATCCTATGTATCACTAAACACCAGGCACACTTGCAGGGTTTAAAAGAACCAAGAATATCAGAAGCCACCACCCTGAAGACACCTTTCCAGCCAAACAGTGAGCAAGGTTTGTTGCAGGCTGCTTTATTTCTTAGCAGCTTGAGATAAGAAACATGCAGGAAGAGGACAGGAGTAGTATCTTCTTTTAAAATAGAAATTTCTGGAGCATTGTGATGGAGACACAATCCCACACTAACTCAAATCTGTGAGAAATTTGGACAATATCAGCAAAGGGAAGACATTCATTAAAGTTCCAGGACAATCATAAGCATGTAAGAGAACTATGTAAATCGTTTTTATTCAATTATGCTACTCAATTTAAACCAGAATGTTCTATCTTCTCTCAATTCCCATTAACAGTTGCTAATTCTGAAGGAAAAAAAATCCATAAAACATATACAATGGCTATATTTGTCTTAGTTTTCCAGCAAGATTTTAATTCTTCTTTGGTTCATTTGTCAATGTTTACATGGTGCAAATCTGTGCAGTGCTGAGGGTGCCAGCACCACTGTCTTTAAGACACAGGGGGATTATTTAGCTTCATTTGTCCTATTAAAACCACTATCCTAATTAAACTCCACTGTTTGTCCCCCCACTTAAAAAGCTCTGTCTTGCAGACAGGTGTTTTTAGAGGGAAATCTCCCACCCTCCCTCTTCAAGGAGTTTCCAATCTTACACATTCACTTGAACTTTCAAATCGTTGCCTATGTGTCTGATCCATGTTGTTCTCTGCTCTGGTGTACCAGATGCGAGAGACCCAGGGCCTGCATGTCATGTACACATTTCTTTTGATTTCAGGCAATTGTATATGGCTAATAGAGGACTACTGCTATATTCCAAGAATCAGCTTGCTTTACATACGTGTATATTACAGACTGGGCACAAGAAGGAATGAGAAAGATGCTGGATGCATCCTCTTCTTGTTAGTATGGTACTATACAGATCATAACCTTTGGCTTGTATGAACAGGGCTAGTTCCTGTGCAGTCAATAGCCACACACTGTCCCTCTATGAAACATATTCTCTATTTCTCACATGACTTTAAATAGTTGTTGCTGCTTTGTTATCATTAAGCTTGTTACAAAGGATACCTCCACATAGAGAAGATAAGCACCAACACCTCCTGTGTAAAGCAAAGTACTACCAGGAAGAAACAAGTACTCTTCAAAGCCAGATTGCCTGAATTGGGACAAGCAGCCACCTCAGTGGACTGGAAATGAGGCCGCAAAGATGAGGATGAATTCCAACATTTTAGTTTGTCAAACAACTTCTCCATTTTAGATAGTCTGAAAAATAAACAAAACAAATTGTCTCTCCCAAAACAACCCATCTAATGCACAGACGTGCAAAAAATACCATCCTCTCAGAATTTTGTTTCTAAAGACAGAGCAAAACACTGTGTTGTCAAATAGAACATGCTTTGCATCATAACACTTGTGTGCAGAATAGCTCTTGTACAGCATCATGGAAACATCTAAATTGGGCATTCTCTATAAACATTTGCACAAAGCAGCTGACATTGAAAACATCAGCAGTTTGAAAAAAATCTGCATCTTCCCAGACAGAGGTGTTTGTTCCTGCACTGAATATCTTCTCACCTAGAAATCTCACACTTCTCATGGAGTATTAATATCTTCTCTCGTAATCTTTGTAAGGCCAGCTTACTTGTCTTTCTGATCTCTGAATTAAGTATCCTGAGCATTCATCAGAATATGCGCAAGAGCAAGTTCTATATAAAATCTACATTGTACCTGGAAATACAAAATACACTACATTCTGGAAAAGTAAAGACTTCCTGAGAAGAAACCTGTTTGGGTTATGGCAGTAACTATAAGGAGTTCCTAGTTCCAAACACTCCCCATTACTTGGGCACAGGTCTAGCAATTAAAGACAACTAAACAAAGTCCTTAAGTCTTTTTCTTTTATCTGAAAGATGTGTGATCCCTGATTCAGCGCGGCTATAGTGCTCATTGACAGACACGGGTTAGCTGTAGAAGCAATGGTACTGACCAGGTAGTAGTTCCTGCATGAATACTGCAAAGGGAGATTTATCTTGTTGCTTCATTTTTAGCAGGGCAGAGATCCTGTTTCTCTTCACTACACTCCTAATGTATGTGTTCAGTACAAAGCCAGTCAGCCTTTGTCCAAAAAGCTCTGTAACTGGAAACAGGGAAAGGATGGCTTAGCATGACCACCTCTCTACCTCTGCGTGTATGTAGCAAGAATATCTAAAGTTCTACTAGCTAATTCAAAGAGCTTGGGAGGAAGAAAGCACTCCTTAAAATTTCAAGTCTCCATTATGAGACAGTATTGGGCTGTTCAGTCTGTTCAGAGGTCACACCATCTCTCATGTGCCTAGGATTTTTGCAAATGCTGAGGCGTCCATGATGCTGCTGTTCGAGACATGAGATTCAAGTAAAAGAAGCCTCCCTCCTCCATCCTGACAATTTACATTTTTCTGCACTGCCCCCGAGAGAAGGATTTACAAGGTCGGAGCCTGGCAGAACAGAAAATGCAAAAGCTTTTCTGAAATTCAAAAGTTCTATCTGGTGTAAGAAAGAGTCAAAGCTCTCACCTTAATTCCTCACATATTCTAAATGAATTTTCTTCTGACCTCAGCCTACAACCAGTCTTCTCTGTTATGAAAGAATGAAGCTAAGTCTACCTAGTTTATTCTCTCAAAGAGACATCCAAGAGGAATAAACACAGATTATTCTACTTTGACCAAATTAAAGGAAATTGTAGCTCAGAGCAGAGGGATTCCCTTTGTTTCTTTGACAATACAAGGGAATTTCTGCAATCCTGTCTCCTGTCACCACTGACAGCCTGTTTGATATGCTTCTGCTGTTAGAGCCCCGAAATGCACACTACCATCCCAGTACAGACCCAAAAGAAGGTCATTTCCACGGGAAGTTAGGCTAGGAGCCTCTTGTCACTTGGAGCTGTACTTGCTGGTTGGTGAATCTATAACCAACCTGTAATCAAGCCACCTCAGGAAGGGAGAAGTCTCAGATAGAGGCAGACAAGTCACATTCCCCACTGGGAAGTTGCAGGGGAAGGCAGATTTTGAGATGGACCATCTGCAGGTTAACAAGGAACCACAGTGAAAACAACATAAACCTGTGTTCAGGGTCTGAGTCACTGCTGAAGGCACCTGGCTGCTGAGAGCGTTCTGTGACGGTGCTGTCGAGAGACTGAGCGTTGGCTCCGCACAGCAAGCTGCAAGCATAAACATCTATATTTGTCTCTTCTTCATATGCTCACCAGGTTGCTCTGCCCTGTCTGTTACTCACAATACTTCTCCACCACCCTTCAAATAAGAGAAGTTTCTAATTCTTTTTCCTAAATCCCTGATGACAATTTTTTTAAAGATATTAAGAAATCTTTATCAAGTACCTTCCTCTGCTATTTACATGCATAATCCCATAAGCAACCTGCACAATCAATTTCAAAGCAAAACAAAGATTATAGAAATAAACTTAAGCCTTCCAGAAAAATGCTTTCATCTAGAGGAGTTTAGCAAGATTGCATACATCCAAACACTATAGCACAACTACTCTGGTCCAGGTGGGGACAACAGCTGCCTTCCCTGTAAACCAGATTCAGCCCTATAGACAAGCAATGCTAGAACAAACCTAGAGACAAGCACCATCACCAAACTAAAAACAAACAAAAACCACCAACAACAAAAATGCAGTTTTAAATTAAATTAACGTTTGGCTAGTCACTGCTTAAGTTGTTAAACGTTTTACAATATTTGGGGATTTTTCAGTTTCACTCAGCCAAGTATACAATGCTTAATTCACTGAACTACTACCTTCTGAACTACATTTTTTTCTACTTTTTTAAAGTTTTCCTTCAAGTTATGCAATGCAACTGCAGCATCTCAGAGTCAAAGTACCTTGTACAGAATGATTTAGCTCTGAGCTGAGCCTGACTTGAGCCTCATCTGCACCAGTTGCCATGTTGTCTCTCAGGATTTTGGAATTAACTTCCTAAACAGCTTTGATCTCTTGGACTCCTTTTCCCAGGCTGCACTTAATCTTGTGAGAGACTTCAATACTGGCAACAATTCGGGGCAGTTAAACTTAAGGTTTCTGGAGTTTTTCTACTTGCTATGAGACCTACAGATTCCTCCAAGATTACAGCAAGTTACTCGGAAGTCTTGGTACTTCACAGACAGGAACAAGAGTATTTCTGAGGGGGGAACTCTGCTCTTCTCTCTGGGTACAATGCTCCCTTCCCCAAGGTGCAGGACCCCACTAGATTCATACACACACACTGACTTTTTAAGTTCTTTCCTCCGCCCAAATAGAGTGTTTGATTCTGTAATTGTTGGGTTCTAGTCTAAGTCAATGTGCTCTCTTTCTGCATGACAAGTTTCACAATCCAGACTGCTCATGAAATAAGATGGGCTGTGAGAGGGGGCTCAGGACTGGAAAGAGGCTTTATTTCTAAAATAAACTCTGGTGGTGAAGGAGATCCTCAGCAAATGGCAATCTGGGAGTCAGTAACAAGAAAAACATTAGCTTGCATAGTTCTTAACTGGCAGGTGGGAGTTGAACAAGAAAAACACCTGTCAGCTGTGATTTCTGTTAGGAGATCAGTCTACTGCTAAAACATGTCAGTGTCTGCACAGAACTTAAAATCAAATCCACTCATTCTCCCCTAGAGTGAACTGCAGAAAACCGATTGTCACAACAAGGGTAATGAACATGCTAATGCAAGGGTCTTTGCTTTAACATTGCTGCTGTAGCAACACATGAGTTATGAAG
Organism: Aegotheles bennettii; assembly: GCA_013398125.1. NCBI lineage: Eukaryota > Metazoa > Chordata > Aves > Caprimulgiformes > Aegothelidae > Aegotheles > Aegotheles bennettii. The sequence goes on from VZRW01000009.1 coordinate 58,288, forward strand.
ATGAAATACAAGAGAACGTGTTGCTTCATGTGCATGAGGCAATTGAGGCCTGACATGAAAAATGTGTACGTTGGTGACAACATGCCAGGGCACATGGGGCATACTTTGCCTTTGCATTCCCTTCTCCTAGTCTTCCCAAAATGATCAATGCAAAGAAAAAGGTATCAAAATGTTAAGTGACTTGAAATATTTTTGTATTTATACCATCTAGTAAACAAAGTTACTGAAAAACATCACTGCGTGATCTTCATATATGTGTGGGAGACAATATCACAGCTGTCAGGGAATGACTGTACAGCTCCTTGCTGGAAAGAAGTCATTGCACATTTCAGAAGCAGACTTTTATAGCCTGGTGGGATCTCTGCTAAACACTTGGGATATCCAGACTGTCGATTGCTTCCAGGAAGATATCTGCTGATTCATCCTGGCTGTATCCACTCTCAAGCTGAGCTCTCCTCAGACCCCAATCAGCAGAAAAGCTCTTGACTGCAGCGCTAACACCAGCTCAGAGAATTCTGCTTTGAAATTCTCAGATAAGCCGATGGGCTACAACTCATCATCAAATCTCAGTCAGCTTTTGAAGTGTAGGAAACAACCAGACACCCAAAGCCTTCTGGAAGGACTGCTTTGTCACTCGGTGCACTTGTGACTGAAAACAAACAAAGCTGTATTTGTACACAACTGTCCCCTGCAAATACGAGCACCTGGACAGAACCAGTCCTAGCACATCAGGCCTGCAGCATCCACCACCCTCACCCCATGAAGGGGGATTTTTGGCTCTTTTTTCAGTGTTGTTCAGGATCACTGAGAGCACTAAGAAATGTCCAGTCTTAGAAGTCCCCTCTAAACTCCAAAATAAAGTATAAAACACTAACCCATGTGGTAGTCTGTGCCAACAGCTGGGGGATAACAGTAGATCAGGTTTTCGCTTTCAAGCAGCAGTGCCTTTTGCCTTACTGCAGCAGACTGTAATTAAGGCCCTGAGTAGGGCCAGATTCACTAGCATGATAAAGAGGAGCTATTTTTGTATGTGAATTCAAATGAACAAATGTAATTTCTAACCATTAACCCCCTGAAGCAGGTAACAAGTGTGTTTAGGGATAATTAACTATTTTCATAGTTCATAGGAAAACTTTACCAGGACCCATGTATTTCTAAAATGCTGGCACATTGCCTGTCTCAGGACCTCAGTGGCTAAAAGGGCAAATAGTGCATTACAACACCCTCTCACCTCCCAGACCCAGCACCCTAGCCTTTCTGTGGGTGCAGATGAGGTGCTGAGAAGATCATGGAGCCAGTTCCCAACTCCTTTCCCTCACAGATCCACACTTGCTTTTATACAGGCAACCATGTTTCAGTAGAGCCAAGTACTTTGGGTGCATTTGCTCACTTTGAAGGTTCAGAGATTAATTCCAGCAAGAACCACTGCTCACAAGGCTCACTGGGAAAACCCTTCATCTCTCCTCCAGAGGTACATGAAAACTAGATTGAGGAAGGAGATCTACAAGGAAGGGAAAGGGAAGATGCTAGGATAAGGATCTGTCTTGCTTCTGATAGTCAAAAAAAAAAAAAAAAAAAAAAAAAAAAAAAAAAAGGAAAAAAAAAAAAGGAAAAAAAAAAAAGAGGTATCTGGTACCAGCAAGGATATAAGAAGCACTCTGCTGAGTGTGTCCATGGAGCTCCTGTACAGCTCCACAGACGAAGGATCGACCTCCACAGCCACACCCTGGAGCAACACAGTCCTTTGTGCTAATTCAACAGCCACCATCTTGCTAGATAAACCAAGGATTGATTAAACCCACCATTTCCAGAACCGGAGCTGCAAAAGCCACAGCTCTGTAGCACTGGGTCACAACTCCCATCTTGGTGAGCACACCACTCCTTTGTAACCTTGCTTACCAACAACAACTCCTCTCTTCCAGTCTGCTACATGCAACAGTGAGATTTGTTTCTCCCCTGTTACGCATCTGGACACCCTAACTTGAAATAAGCACATACAGTTTTATCAAAATGTGCGATCTGCACTACTGAGACAGCATTTACAGGGAAAAAGAACAGGAGCTTCTTCCAAACTACCAAGCTATTCCAAGACATGGTGTAGACAGATGAGAGCAGACACCAAGATAGAGAAGACTGCATTGAAGATAAAAGATGAGAAAGCTCACTTACAGGGAACCTGGGTTTTGTTCTCTGTGGGAGGAATATGAACTTTTGCATTCAAGCCAAATTTAATAATGCATTCCAGTGATCTGCTTTAAAAACAAAACAAAACAACAAGGACAAAAAAAACCCCAACAAATCAAAACTCACACATTTCCTCCCTTCTCAAATACCATACATTTTCCTCTGCTATTACAGGTATTTCTGTGGCATCCACTACCAAGAGGTTGAAGATGAAAGTGCTACCAAGTTATCATGGATGAAAAGTCAAAGTTTTGAATGTTTGGGAAACAGCCACGTTAGTTTAATTAACTTCAACATATTCAACTTTGACTGACCTTTTCAAACAGAATTACAGAAGTGCTGAGGTTGGAAGGAACCTATAGAGATCATCTAGTCCAACCTCCTGCTCAAACCAAGGCCCACTAGGTTGCTCTACAGTCCTTTAAGAAGTTATTTAAAGCCAAATTTTGCAACCTCATTTTGAAGAATGTAAAGAAGTCTGATAATTTTGCAACATAACACATTTTCCCACACCCAGCATGGGAAATAAGAAAAACATGTTTCCTCCAATAACTGCATTTTTAACACTGTTCAATTTTTCAATTTCATTTTCCAATTGAAACTTTAAAAGTTCAATATGTAATTCCCATCTGGATCTTGTGTGAGCATCTTTACAAAAAAGTTAAAAATCAGCATCTATCCAGTATCAGGCACTAACAACAGTTCAGTACAACACTTATCGCTGTGTATCTCTTCTCTCCAACTCTTTTGTAGACCATGTAAGGAGTTTTGTAAACTCTGTGACACTTCTTTCCTACTTAGACTCCATCATAAGGACACCATTCGATGAAGGAAGACATGGCATAGCCTCTGGTGTATTCCCACCACCCATCAGTTCTGTTTCTGTCTCCAGTTTCTTGCAAAGACTGTCACAATTCTGCAGGGTATTGACATGTTTCATAACAATAAAAGCTCCAGTGAAGTCCACAGCACTGACTGCTCACAAGCACAAACTGCCAGCTATTTGGTGCTTCCAAAACACAAGCAAAATACAGCTCAGGTGTAGAAATATGCAGTGACAGCACTTGATTCCAATACATTTACAGTTTACATTTAGAGAGCACTGCAATAGATGAGAATGTACTTTTAAAAAAAGAAAAGAAAAGAAAAGAAAAACAATTCCTGTAACAATGTGGTTTTGATCTTCTAAAAGGGCATCATAGAAGAATCTCTATTTTCTAGAACAGTTCTCTTTTGACCCTGTGATACACAGTCCAGCAGGTGTAAGTCATCACCTGGCAAATTAAATTTCTTTCTTGCTTACTCTGAAATAGAAACCCTTTCATTTTTCTGCATATTTCTCATTATATTTTGCATCTGAAGAGATCAAGAAACTTGATCGGGTAGCTCAGACCATTTGGTCAAGAACTTCCACTCTAATTATTTCACCCAGTACAGAAGCTACAATATAATTGCAACTGACAAAACACTTACTTGCAAATGCACAGACAGATCTATTTCAATGAGTTACTACTTTACACAGAAAAACATAAGATTGTCATAACCGAGCAGTTAAAAAAAACACCTTGCAATCATTTGGTGGTTGTTCAGTGGATAATGGAAAAGAGTTTAGAGGGTTCAAGTACAGACATCAGGGAAAAAGGAAGTGCATCATTAAAAAACCCAACCTAGTTAATTGCTGGTAATGGCTACGAATAATGACAGCAGAGAGTATGGAATGATGTAGGTGAGAGGATATTCTCTCTCTAAGTCATAATTGCCTAAAATGAGTGGTTCAGTCAATTTGAACTTATTTGGCACAGTCTGTACTGCCTCTTCCAGGGCACCATAAACATCTGGCTAAAGCTGTCAGCGAGAATCTTCCATGTGTTCTGCATCCCACAAAATGGTGGCACAAGGGCAGTGGGAGGAAGGGGAGAACAGGTTTAATACATTGCTCTCCATTCTTCAACCACACCTGTTCACCCCAGAAGTATTCTGTACACCCGTGCACACAAACATGGGTTTGCCTGGTGCTCTGCAGCTTAATTATCAATTTTTCAGGAAGACCTTAATTATGGAAATAGCATCTAAAAAGTGGAAATGCTCCTTTGTCAAACTGATTCAACTTCCACTACAGCCACTTTAGCTGTCCTATAAGTGACTCCACAGCTGAAACTATCTATGCAAAATGCCTGGAAGTCAACAGGAACAAGTCATGGCTGATGCACAGCAGAATGATGAGCACTAAGTCACCAGGAAAGGGACGACCAAACTAAATGTATTTGGCTTTCATCGCCCTCATATTAGCCTGCTTTGAAGAATGCTTATTGTGACACATCTCACTTTGTCTGTACTTGTCTCACATAATTCCCTGTTGCTCCCAATCTGGGATTATTTTCTTCACCGAGGGCTTCAAGACATGGTTTAGTTTGATCTCTACACCTTCAAACACTCATCACCCAAATATCTAAAAGATTTACGACCTACTTGGGCCACCCTTATTTCAGGTGGCAAGTGAGCGTATCAGGAATAACTCTTATTGTGAGCTGGAAGTGTTAATTTTTAATGCAATACATAAAGATCATCCCTGTCTGTGTAATGCCACAAAAGGAAAGTCAAGGGAAGAAAGCAACAAAGCACATACATCCCTCTGTTGGTGTCTCAAAGTAGCAAACTGAACAACAGCTCTTCTTCCTAACACCCTTACTTCAAGGCTTTTATTCAGAGCTGTGAGCCTTAGAACCAGTAAACAAGGGTCAGAGTAGAACCATGCTGAAAGTGGGGTGCTTTTCCCTTCTCCACATCCTCTTCTCATGTACACAGCCCCGCTCCACTGAGTACAGCCTAGTTATTTTCACTAGAAACTCCATTACTTCCCTTAAATGAGAATAACAACCCATTCCTTCATAGATCTGCTTGTAGGAACCAACACTACAAGACCTTCAAACCACCAGTCCATCCCTCTGGCTGACTGTAGGGGAGGAAAAAAATGTCAGAAAATCTCCAGTCTGAATCTAGCTTCCCTGGGTCTGAGGCAGCTGGCCATGAGATGTCAAACCCTGAGAGCTCCAATGTACTCAAATCTTTCTGTTACTATGGATTTCTGGAACTCTTTTGGAACATATTTCTAACAGAACACAAACACTTACCAGTGCGGAACAGCTGCACCACTTAGACAACTTACCCCTCCATCCAGTTCATGCTCGTTGTACCTTCCTAGAACATGCACTGGCTGTATGCACTTTTGTAAGCCACTAAACTCCCTAAGCAGTGGATCAGGACTGCGTAGAGAACAGTACTAAATTGGTTTGTCTCTGCTGTTCAGTACAAGAGAGGGCAGGGTAGGGAGATTTTTCCGAGTTTCGTAAAATTATGCCCACAAAAGGAGGACAAAGTACTGCTCTACTAACAGCAGGAGACCACAGCCATGCCATTCTTTTCAAAGAAACTGAATAGACATTCAACCAGAACAGACTCATTACAATTGGTGGAACTATTTTAATCCCATCCATTCCCTCCAGGATGTACTCCTTGCTGCTCTAAAACAAGCAGAAGGATTTTTGTTTAGAAAGCTCTAACTGCTACCCTAGGAATGAGATAGAGCGAGGCAGTTCTGCCCCAGGGAGAGCCAGGTGCTTTGCTTTGCTGCTTGTCTCACAAAAGTTGTACCCTGCAACAGAGCACATTTGTATTGGATTAATGTAATCAAAGGCACCCTGCTGTCTGGTCACTGACCTGCCTGTAAACAACAGATGACATGATGCCACCAACTTCTGTTATATATAATTACCTACTGATGCGACCATTGTAAAAGAAACAAAACCATATACTTCATCTGCTGCTGTTAGTCTGGTTCCAGAGAGGAACAAAACCTATAAGCACCTCAACTTTGAGTGCCATTTTCTTGTCCTTATCTACTTTCACTGCTCATATGCCCTCCAAGTAAGTTTGTTTGCTTTCCCTTGCACCTGGAACAGTCTTCTCAGCTGCACTGGCATGGTCCAAACCTTCTCTGTTTTTGCTTTAGATCCCTCTTATATCGCTCTCCTTTCATTCAACCTTTTTATGCCACAGCTGCCTCTCCTCTGCCTGCACTGAGGTGCAAGATGTCTGTTCGCTGAACGTATCTTAGGATTTTACTCACTGTGACAGACACCATAGGGACACATTCCTACCCAATGTGAATCAGTGCAGGTCTGCTGGGGTGATACACAATCACGAATCACAGAGAAGACTGAACAAGGAACACTGTTCACTGATTTCCAGCACAAGAGACAGAACCCGCTATCTGCTGAAGGAGTTCTTCATGAACACAGCTCACACCAGCTGAAGACACAGCATTGTGTCTCACGTGCGTGTCTGTATGCACACGTGAGAAGAGCCCATGTTTGCAATACTCTATAGGTGTGACAGCAGAAGTAACCTCTACAGAACATTTAGTGCTCAGTAGCAACTAGCCATTTATAGTCCAGCAAACTACAACTGTAGCTGCTGCTACAAGTCAGTAGCTAATACACATTTACCTCTGTTGTTCATCAGTAACTCAGAAGCTACTGGGACATGATATTCATTCAGATGTTCAAAGTTTTCATTACAGTATCTGTCAATGAAACAGACACCAACTGACACTGCCAATAACAAGCTGCTTATTTGTCTTGGCTTTGTTTTGATTATCAAACTGAAAGTCTGTATTGCCAAATAGACAAAAACTGCTTTCCCTTTTTCTTCTATTTTTTTCAGAAGTCTGATGCAAGTCCCCTGCAGAAAAAGTATGACCGAGTTATGTTAGCATCACCCTTTCTACTTTATTTACAAATGCTCTCATGAACACCCACATACACCAAGACTGAAATGCACACAGGTTAAGTTAAACATTATCAGAGTTACTGCCTTGTGTCTGAATGGCTTAGATCATACAACAATGCAGCAGCAAACTCTTATAGTAATCACTGAAGTACAGCTCACATTCAAATAAAACTATTTGATGTCATCATCTAACTCGATATAAACACAACTAGGCAACAGGAGCTGGCAAACTGGCTTTTGCTAGATGGAGTTCAGTGTTTACATAAGGAATTGTCTTTTGGATAGCAATTTTTTGACTTCCAAAGAGTTCCCTGCTTTGGAAACATTGTAGACAACACGAACAAAAGCTTATTGTTCAAGATATTACATAGGAAATAGCATTTAAGAAGAAAACCAACATTTCAGAATGTGTGATTATAGACTCTATTTTGAAAACCCCTCATGAAGAACATGGTTATTGGAAATATTTTTAAAATGATTTAATCACAGATTGCTGGGACTGCTTCCACTCCTCATCTTGTCTGAATCAACCAAGCCTCAATTCTTTCGAGACCACCCAACACCAGCAGACATCTGCCCCCACCTGTCCTGTAGCACTGCCCATGAGGGGCTGTTTTAGCCATCTTCTCTGGCTGTCCCTCAGGAGTCACTGGGACATGACCAGGAATGAGCAGTGAGTTGTGGCAATGGTAAAATTATGCATTTTGCTACCTGAATTCTTTTGTGAATGAACAGAGGGCTGACCAGTTCCTTACCTCATCACACCGCCAGGTCAAGAATTGAGTTTGGGGGTTTCATCAGTGCCCAGCAGAGAACGTTAATGCTTTCATTAATGCTGAATGCAAAGACTTGGGAGAGATATTTGAAGAGATGCAAGCAAGAGGGAACAGATTATTGCCAGGCACTGCTGATAGGAGGCCATTGGTACTGGTGATGGTGAGGCTGAATTGATCAGGCAGTATTTCAGGGAGAACATTTCATTAAACAGTGAGAACAAACAGAACCCAGCAGCATCGAGTGACTCTGGCTATCGAACAACCCTGACTGGAACCTGTTGAGGATCTCGGCCCAGCATCTCCTTTGGAGTGTTCACCCAAGCTAGAAACGTGCCAGCGATGCTTTCCGCTGCTGCCTGGCAGCTGGGTGGGCAGCGGCGAGAGCCCCATGCGAGAGCTCGCAGGCTGTGGCAGGAGCACAGGCGGGCTCGGGGCCGCCCGGTGCCGGCTCCGCGGGCGGAACCTCCCCGCCGCG
>VZRW01000009.1:66735-151605 GCA_013398125.1 Aegotheles bennettii
GAGCGGGTGCGGAGCGGCTCGGGGTGTGCTGCTCCCTCTCCAGCAAAGATGGCTTTCCGGGCCGCCCCTGCTGCAAGCAGCGCCCAGCACTGTCGGCACTGTTGCTGAGATAGGAGGGGTCGGTACCGGCTACTGAGCATGCCTGCGCCTCACATCACGGAGTGGGAAGGAGAGGCACGGCACCGAGGTGCCCCCTCCCCACCCTCACGCCAGGCAGCAGAAAGTCCCGGGGTGACTCAGGCCGGGGGAACCGCCGGCCCCTGCCCCCACCGCACCCCGCTCCCGCACCGCCTCCCCCCGGCCCCGCAGGAGCCGGCTCGCCGGGGTGCGGGTACCGGAGCCGCGCTCCTTCCAGCCACGAGGCTCGGGGATTACCGAGATGGAAACCTTTGTGTGTTTCTGTCACTGCCTTCTTTCTCCCTCTCCCCTCTAGAAAGAAAAAAAAAAAAAAAGAAAAAAACAGGGAAAGAGGACAATCACGAGAGGCACTGCAGTTCCATCTGTGCTGCTGTGCATGAGTACTTGCGACTGAAAAACCCCAGTTGTTAGGATTGTAATTCCTACCCGTAACACCAAGCAAATCCAGAGGCAAATAAACTACTAGGATCAACCAACGTTGCTTAACTGATTGTCTCAGATTAAACCCAGCGGTTGACAAGTCCCTGTGCTCCTGCCTTTGGCTTCTTACAGCCTTCATCTCACACACACCGTAGCTTCAGGCATCCAACCTCCCCCCTTCCGTCCCCTTCATTAACATTAGCACTTCTCTTGCACATTGCCCACCCCTGTACACAACAAAACCTCTTCTGCAGCAGAACATGGTCCTTTGCACTTAAACCAAGGCCATCACATCCTCTAAACAGAAGCTAAGGAAGAAGCAAGCCTACACAGCTGGTGTTTCAAGAAGTGGGAACTCAACATTGCTGTCCCCAATGGTATCTTTTTCCATTTTACATGTAGAAAGAGACTCCACCAGTCATTGCCTTCACTAATTCTCCATCAACCTCAGTGACAGCTAGCACAAGCCTTTAAAACCAGGCAAGGGCTTACCCAGAACACAGAGTATCCAGACCTCAGATCTTGGGGAGGAAGCACATCAGTGTCATCAGATCAAATCTGTTTTCTGTGTAAGGATGCCAAAGAAAAGCTGAATTGTTCCTCAAAGCAACAGGCAAAGGTAATGGTACTAAGGGTGAGCAAAGCATGGGTTTCAGTTTCTAAACTTGGTATCAACCAGTTGAAGGTTTTCACAAAAAGAAAGAAAGTAACCAGGGAACGTGACAACACGCATGGCAATGGTACACAGCCCAGACATTGGGACACTCAGGTATTACCTACGTCCAGGCTCAGATGCTTTCACAGCCTGATTCAGATGCAAGCCCCCAGCTGTCAACTCTGAAGGGAAACCAGCCCTGTGGGAAGACCTCAGAGCGAGTTTGTCAGAGGAACATCTCCTCCTCCTCCTCTGCTGCTTGAGAGCTTGCTCGCTGCATTAGACTCATCATGCCTACTGCCACTGGACGGTCATTCTGCCTCTTCTACTGAAGCTAGTTATTTGCATGAGTAAATAAATATCACTTAGGGCAGCACTTTGAGCCTTAATTTTCTATATCTGACCACATCACTAAGGGTTTGCTCGCGTATTGCACTCTGAACAGCCTGGCCCTGGAAAACTTTTCCTGATGGAAGTACAAAATCACTTCAAACCAGCCTCTTCCTATGAAAAGCTGGAATTTCAACCAACTGGCACGCCCCAATGACAAGCCATTTTGGCAGAAGATTCCTAACTAGCTCTATCCATCCACAGGCCACTTCTCATCTGGAATTCTACATAGCTCTTCCTTCCTGAGAAGTTTGCTTTTCAGACTTCCTAGACAAAGATGTGTTTATGTGATACCCCTATGGCATACAGCCACACCAACACTTCAGCCCAATACTGGGATCACCTGCTACCAGGTATGCTATCTTCTTGGTCCTCGAACCTCAGCCAGATTTGAATACTGAGGAAGTACAGCCTCATGCATGGCTGGCGTGGCCAGGAGCTCTTGGGATAGAAGGACCCACTATCTCGACCTTCCAGCCTTTTCTGTGGTAATCACTTCATGTCCCAGGCTCTGTGGAGGGTGGAACAACTAAATCCCCAATCCAACATGAAACAGTTTTAAAGTACAAACTATCCAGAGCACACGAGGCTGTTATGCTGACTTCATGCCAGCTTTATCCTCATTGAACAGAGAACAGGAAACGGTCACGTAAGCGCAAAGGTAAAATGGCAGACAGACAGTGCCTGCTTTAGCAGAAGTGTGCCAGTACAGGGAGCATGCTTCAAACATCATGAACACAGCCCACACTAGATCAGTGCACCACATTGTATGGCCAGAGCTCTCCATCTGATACAGGAGAGCTCTCAAAACCAAATTGAAGGCCACAGTCCAATGACATTATTTCTTGCTAAAGAAGAATTTCCTACCCACTGTTGAAGGCATCACCATTCCAGTCCAAGAAGGCTCATGATCCTGAAGGAAATCCACAGCTAAGCTGGGGGACATTTTCCTTTAGCCCTACATTCCCTTGAGATTGCAGCTTGCCATTAAAGGCTACCAAAGCCTTTGGTGTAAGAAGAGATGCAGAGACACCCTGTGGTGGCAAAACAATATGATCAGAATTATTTCAAACAGCTTAAATGTTATTTAACTAAATGCAGAACTAGATCAGAAAGGCTGCATCCTGGGGACACAGAGAAATCTTTCCCAAGTTGCTAGTCATGTCATTTCCTCTCTCCAGACCTCCTTTCCTCTCTGGCATCTTTTGCCCTCTGTGTTTGCATGACAGTCCCTCCCACAAAAATTTTACCTCTTGTTCTGTTTGGTTCTTTTACCCTAGGGGATATCAGCTGGATCAGGGCTGCTGTGTGCTGCTGCAATTGGAGGGGTGGCTGTGGAAATGCTCCATTTCTGGAAAACAGTTTCCTGCATCTTTAGCCTGCCAGACCCAGGTAGGGAAAACTATCAGTCTCATTCATAAATTGTTGGTTTTGTTTTTTTTTATCCCATCCATAATTCATATTTTGTCCCCAAATCACATTTATAACTACAAAGGCAATTAAAGAGGCACCAATGCACTGCTCAGGTAGTCCAGGAATGAAAAGAGTCAACCAGTATCAGTGCAAATCAGTTTTGACATCTGATGTCTTGCAGGTACTAGACCTCTCTGATAATTAACTAGAGACAACATACAGATACAACACTGAGGTTCCTGAAAGTGCTGTCCACTGCTGTTATGTGATCTTCATCTGAAGAAATGATCTACAGCAGGATTCCTGTTTTAAAGTCATTATGTAATCTATAGGTTTAAGGACTGACCACATAATAAAGTAAATCTCAAAGCTAGCCACAGTAACACTATTGTTGGTTAATTTGGCTCACAAAACAAAAAAGCACTATTGCTGTTGTTAAGTAAGAAAGGTGAGGGCAATTAATTGGTATATTGAAAGCAACAGTAGTCAAGTTTCACAAGATTTAAACAGAGAAGCAAAGCAAGGCAAAGAAATTAATGGTTCAAATACTGGGTATTCAAACCTGATCTGGGAACACATTTAAGCATACAGTTGAAGTATAGGAAGAATACCCCCTACATAATTAAAATTAATTACACTGGAAACTCAACATAGTCAGACAACTTCATCTTTAAAAGAACAGAAAATAAATACTATGAAATCTCTGTCCAAAGTACAGAGATCAGTCTGTTCTGCAAAGCTTCACCTCAGCACCACTGTATGCCTAAAATGGGTCTTGAACTTGCAGATGATTTTGTCACAAAAACTGAAGCGAAGTCTACAGTTGTGAGGTGTGTAATATTCTTTCCTTCAACAACTTTTATTCACTCCTTAACAGCACAGTAATTCTTTAGTTTTTACAGGTCAATTAACTGCTTGTAATTTCTTTCACAAAAAATTTTTGTTACATTTCTGAGAAACAGAAATGGTCCAACTTCCCTAGGTTCTGTTAAGCTGGGTGTTTCATTACCAAGCATGAATAGCGAGGTGTGTCGCTCTGTTCCTTCGAGGTATTTAGTTTCTTGTTCGTGTGTGTCAACATAGAATTTTGGTAAAAAATTGTAACACAATGAAAAACTGTTTCAGGGTGTGATGCTGCAAAGCATTTGCACAGTGACACCCCACTGCCCCTGTATACCCCACTGCAAGAACTGCTTAAGGAGAACTGTCCTTAAAAGGCTGTTTGGGGGGAGGGGGCACACAGGGCGGGAGGAAGAGATGCAGAGTAAAATCAGAAAAGTGCACAGTTCAAAATGGTTGTCAGTTCTGGTTTTAAGCCTACAAACTTCACATGACTTGTTTTAGATGATTTTTGGAAAATATTTTGAACAGGTAAGGACAGACAAGCGCTTCCAATCATTAGGAAGGGTGGACACTACCCTCCACGTCAAGCGACCAAAAGTTAATGAAATTACTAAGTATCAAATGTAGAGCAGAGAGACTAATTCAATCAGAGAGGCCAAGGGGATAATTCTTGGAGACAAAGCAATGCAACGCGGAAATGCAGACTAATCAACTGCTTTATCAAAAGAAAAAGGAAACAATTTCCAAGCCTTAACTAAAATCCCCAGTTGGTTCTTCATCTTTTCAGGGTTCTGGTTTTTGCTTTGCAGTGTTTGTTCCATCTCACATTTATTTCGCTGCTTCTGTTCTCTGTGCAAAACCATTTCATTGGCTCCTGGTTCTTCGCTCTCATCAAACAAGTCGCCTCTTCTCTTGGTTTTCAACAACAAGCCTAATCATGAAAGAGCTATCACAGAGGAAAGTATTTATTATATTTAACATCCGAGCCTATTTTCCATAATTATTTGGAACAGTGGTTGAGTAAGAATATCCAGAGTCGCCTTGTGGTCTGCAGGATTTTTCAAAGCAGGTGTTTGCTCCATCCGATGGAAAACGGCTGCTCCCTGATCTCAACTAAACCTTCTGTATAACCAGGACACTTACAGGTTGGTAGAGGAACAGACTTCACCAGGTGCAACGCAGTAAGGAAGAGGCTTTCGAAAAGCTACTCAGACTTCTGCTCCCATCGAAGTGGGTGCTATTGCTATGACAGATAAAATGAGCTTGCACAAAGGAAAGAAGGAACTCACAGAAGAATCCATAGGAGATGGGAAGCACGGCCGAAAAAAGCGAGAGCGACTATTTAAGAAGAGATTTTCTAGACTGAGCCTGTTCTCTGGGTCTCCTAAGAATAAACTGTAAGTACATCCAAGATTATATTTGTATACATTTTTAACCAAGAACTTTTACAAGTATTTGCAGAGCACCTCTCAAAGAGCCAGAAACACCTTTGTTACCTCTGCTGTATTAACTGTTTCACAAACAAGGAAACAGTTATGGGCTAATTAAACAAAGTGACCTAAAAACTAGCAAACTGCTGGCAGAAGTGGGTATGAAATTAAACTCTCTAAACCTTGTGTGTCTGCATGTTTATCTTTTAACCATTTCCCTATGCTTCCTTCCACCCAGCGAAAATATGTGGAGGGGCAGCATCTCTATTCCTCCACATACACACAAGCGCTGCCAGTTGTGACAACCCAGGACACTTTCTAGGAATAACATTGCTGCAGTTTTTGTTGTACAATATCCCTAGCTCCAGGGTGTAATGGACAGTGGCAACATATGGGCAGCACCCAAAATCACTACTCAACAAAGTCAGTGCTACCAAGTTTCTTGAATCAGAGTATAATTATTGTCTACATCCCTATAAAAGTGCCTTTATGCTTATTACTTTTCAGATACAAGAAGAAAAAAGAAAGAAAAAAGTAACGCGAAACTATTCCTTTTTTAACCAAAGTAAGCAAAAAGGCAAAAATTACTTTGAGCTTACTGCTTTGTGCATGTATTACCTTGGACTTATCATCATTCTTATGGCATTTGAAATACTTCTCCTGGGTCTTTGTACTTGATATTATTCTTCCTTAACATAACTTAGTGTATGCATCATGCTATGATCAGGAGTAGTTTCCAAGAAGTGTCTTTTCTCATCCATTACAAGGGCTGTTTTCTATACAGATCTCCTAAAAAGAGTCTGTCTTTGATAATTATCATGAAATTACCGTCTTAGCAGGAAGTGCACGCAAGTCTCGGCAATTACTCAGCTAACTACATTAAGCTTGATAGCCGCAGCAGCTGGTTACAAGCTCGATGTAAGATTAAAATACACTAGCCAGAAATGATCCTGAGAGCCAGATTCTTCTCTCAGACTGATCCAACCGCATAAGAACTAATACCGAGGGCTTTGCTTTGGGTTTTATCCTGCTGCACTGTTGAGGAACTGGACTGGAACCGTAGTCAAACATCCTAGGAGTTAGGGAATTACAGCTGTGAATTTTCCCGTTGTCCATGATTTCACTGAAGCATGCATTCTGGAGGCAGACAAGTGCAACTGAAGCAGTAAAATCTTGCTTTCCAGGCCTTGGTCCTCATTTGTGAAGAGTACAGATTTTCCCCAGTTTGATCTGAAAAACCCCAAAACGGTAATGTAGCATCCTCCTCCCATGGTACTCTCACATTAATGGAAAGAGAGTCACTCCTCAGACTTCACTGGATATATTTCTTCAGACATATTTCATGGCAGTGGTTTTTAAAAACATTCAAGTCATCACAGCCTACAGAACTTTGACAGTGGTGCAGCCAAATCAGATTATCTCTACAGTTCATCACTGATTTGTGAACTCTTGTAAGAACAGGTTAGCATCTCGATTTTGAAGTACTATTTTATATAAAATATAATTGTATATAATTTGATCAAAAGTGCTTTTCTCTCAGCCCTTCCATCTCTATCTAAGGATAGTGCAATATAGCGCTTATCTACTAGCCAGCATAAGTATTAGTGCATGCAAGTGGAAAAAGAACCTTTATGATAGTACAGGTGAGATCTGTGAGGTCAGAAGCCTGTAATTTAGATACAGAGCTGTATGAAATTTGTCATCATGCAAACATGAGGCTCGTGCCATGATCGCCCACAGAACAGCTGCACATTAAAGAACTGAGTAAAAAGCTCCTGTCTTGCTAGTTGACTTACAATATTTTTACTTTTTTGTTTAAATGGTGACAATCCTTTTAGTAATTCTATGTTCTAAAACTAATGGCTTGTCACTGCCATCACAGCACTGGAGCCTGACTCCTTTATCTGTCCATTCCTGTTTTCTGCAGGTGACCACACATTGCACCTGCTCCTGGTGTGTTGTAGGTAAAGCCTCAGTTCATAAAGCACACATTAGAAAAAAAACTTTGCTGAGCTCATTCATCTAGGAAGTGCATAGGTTAAACTTGTCACCTTTCTTTCTGACTGTTCTAGCCCTCAGGGAAGAAGTCAGATTTTTGAAGACAAGAAGAGATGTTTACACAGGAAAGGTTCCAAAAAGCTGAAGCCAGTGCAGGAAGAAGTCTGTTCTTTAATGCAGCCACACTCTGGGAAAATGTGTCCGAAATGCGAAATCCTCGTCTGCCGAAAATGTGAAACCCTGCATTCAGAGAGCAGCTTCATTGCCCACAGCCTGCTGGATCACTACGACAGAGGAGGAGACGCCAGCTCTAGTATGTTGATTGCAGAAAGTCAAGTATGTAGAAGTGATTAAGGATTTGGTGTGGGTGCCTTGTTGGTACCTGGCTACATCCAAATGCTAAAGCTTGGATCTGCTCAGGCTGACTGGATCTTCAGCCCACACAATCTGTATGCTGCGTCAGCAATTACAACTGCACTGTAGTTCATACTTCCTATATGTAGCAGATGTTCATTCACTCATTTAACTAGCATACACTCTGCAAAGATTTGTAAGTAGGATCGAAAAGCTTCTCAGCTATTAAGAACAGGGAGTTGTTTCAGAAACGGTTTCAAAGAGTTTTCTTTTTCCTCTCAAGGAAACAGGATAATCCCATTGAGCTGCAAAAGAGAAAGTGAACATTAAATGCAGAACCACTGGGTGCATTACATTTACTTGCAATGCATAGGTATGCTTCATTGTTGTTTGTGGGCTGGAATATTCAGCTTATTTATTTTTAAATTAACTGGCATGGGTATGCAATTTGATAAAGGATGGGGGCTTCTAAAGGCTACTCTGGCCACAAAAATTGCAGATCATATTCAAATTCCCTTCTAGAATTTCTTACAGACTTTCAACTCCTGACTTACAACCCAGCACCCCTCCTCAAAAGGAGCAAAAACGATGATCGCAACTCACAACGTATTTAAGCCTTCTTTTGGTTTAAGGTCTGTGTAGTACAGCACCAAGTAAAACAGTATTCAAAGCTTAAGCATACCATGGAACCCACACCTTGAGATGTCTGTCTCCATCCCCTTCACAGCCCATGGAAAGACTTGCTCAGCGACGATCAGGAGAGCAGCACGGTGACTACCCAGTATGCAGTGGTAGGTGGTGGGTGGCATTAAGGTCCAGGCATACACAAGACTATGTACCTTTATGGAATTCATAAATACAGGTTAAGGGTGGAAGTAGCCTCTGGAACAGATTATCCCAAGCCTAGCAGCATGCATCTTTTCCTCCCATGCCAACTGGAACAACTTGATACACAGGATGAATTCCTTGCTGTTTGGTAGGGAATGGGATAAACAGACTTTGTCGCACACAGCCATTAATATTAAAGGCTCTTTTATTTAGCTAAGCAGACAGAACACAGGCTGGAAAATTTGGACCTCTGTTTCATCACTCCTTAAGTTCCCAAGCCACTAGTCCACAGGGGAAAGGACTCTGTCCTTCCTGCTCCCCTTTTGGTGCTGTTCCATTTTTGTTTCAATGAATGCTTGGTAAGGGGACTGGAATCCAGGGTTTTTTCTACCCCTAGGGAGTACTTAAACTGACCTATGTCATCCATTCTCGTAGTTTTTGTTGTTTTGTGTTTCCCCCCCCACACCCGAAAACAGTTTCAACAGGAGGAAGTCAGAACCACATATACAATATTCCCACACTCGATAGTATCCTGAGCAATGCTGCTCAGCTCCCTCTGTGATACGTCCTACAAACACTCAGTGTTCCTTATGCAAAGGAGGTAAAAGAGACAACCTCAGAAACCAGAATAAGCTGCTTTGCCCAGGCTGTGCAGGTGGTCAGATCACAAATGTGCATCCAGAGAATGCTCACGGGGCCAAGCCCATTAGGTAAGATATGTAGAAGAAAACCTTACACAGGATTAACAAATCAGAGTGAACCACTATCAGATTCCTCACTTCTGCCCAGACTTCAGTGGTTCTTGGCGCTCCCAGGAAGTGCCCAAACTTGGAGTTCTAAAGTCAAAAATAAGATCTTACAAACATCCTTGCACTACAAGGGTTGTAATGCCTCAGAAACCATGTTTCCATGGTGCTTGATTTTCGCTTCCGCTCATTTGCTTCATAAAAGCTGAGCTGTGTCTGGCAAATCAGAATTAACCTTTTACATTTCCCTGTGACTGCTATTCCCAAACTGTGATTGTTCCAAGGTTTCCTGAGAATAAACCATGACATTACTTAAGCAGCATATATTCATCCCCATCCCAAGGGAAACTTCTCCAGGTAATCACCTGAGGAAAAGCAAGATGACAGACGGAAAGGATGAAGGACGAGCTCATCACAGCAGCATTTCTTTAAATCTGACAGCCCAATACAGTAAAACCTGTTAACAGGTTACACAGTTGAACTGGATTTTAGCCTGTTCTAGAGGTGACAAAACAAAGTTCTATCAGCATCTGACCAACAGACTTTTCCCTCATGGTTCGCTTAGAGGACAGACACTCAGTTCCTCACGTGGGCTATTAAGTTGTAAAGGCATCCAAGTAACAGCAGTATGCAAACTCAGCTCAGGGAAGGAGCAATCCCTTCTCCTCACTTCACCGACAGTTAATGGCATTTTGCTAGGCCATTTGAAGAACAGGCAGTAATATGAGCAGGGTAAATAAATTCCCTGGTCAGTGTTGGTGGAAGCACATACCTTCTTGACCAGTCATGAAGTCACACTTGGAAAGAATAACTACAAGATTTTTACTAATGCATTGAGGGAGCATGAGCAGCACGGTACTCAAGTTTTCACAGTAGCGTTAGCTGTTAAAATTATTGCACCTTTCCAAGATATAATAATGAAATCTGCTTCAGAGATCTGCTTGGTACTGCATATTCCTGAGACCACATTTGTTCCTTCTGTGCACTCAGGTTTATATGAAGAAGTCCCAAATGTCCCCATAGAAGCATTAGAAAGCCCAGCTCTGCCAACTGCCCTGCCCCTGAACTACTGGGTATTTAGCTGTGCTACTCAGGTGACCCATGTGGGCATTAGGTCACCCATGCTGTTCCCACAGGAGATGTCAGAGGAAGCTTTCACATCCACGCAACCTGAACAGATTTTCTAAGGAAAGGCAAAGCTAGTTCTCTAACTGAGATGCCAAAATACAAAATGTCAGCAGTTCCTGCAGTTCCTATGTCCATTTAAATCACTTGAGATTGTATGATTATGATCCTACTGTGACCAATTTGCAAAGATATTCCAGTTACAGAAATAATTTCACTACTAACTTATGCCCAGACTATATCCACCAACAGTCAGTGACAGAGAGATGTGCCTCAAACAGAACAGTTTTGCACAGGAAATGGTAGTCACTGTGGTATTGTGGTCAGGAAACAAACAACTACCTTGAGCTCAGCCCGACTTTTATCTTGTGGGCCAGGTCAGAAGGAGGCACATCTATCTACAAAAATATCCACAGCCATATGTAAACTGCTGGGTTCAACAGCACTGCAGCATTGCCATCTCATATGGCAGCACCTACTAAAACTTGCTTTCCATCAAGACAGCTCTACTCCCTCACCTCTCGGCAGTACTATGGCAGACAAGTTATTTTAAAAAATATTTTAAGGAAGCTTGCAAAAAACTGGAATGCATTATGTGAGCACAGGATTTCAGTTTTAGATTTTAAAGCCAGCATAGACACATAATTCTATTAAATCAATATGTTGTGAAAGAATAATAATAGAAATACTGATTACATACTTAAAAGATTTAGACTTGAAATCATTCCTAAAGAATAAAGCTAAGATCATAGCCTGACATTAATAATTAAGAGCCTGTACTATTTAATTATCTGATTTCAATAGCTCTAGGAAATTAAAGAGGAATACTGGACTCTATTATATTAAATATAAAGATGTTCACTAGAACGTGAATGCCTTCACAATCAGCACACCACTGACAATAGAACCAATACAAGCATAAAAGGAAAAGGAAGCACTGGTGAACAGCAAATCCGTGGGAACTCTTTCCTTGGAAATCAACTACAGGACAAGCAGGAGTGTAAAAGCAGTTGTGGCCATTTGACAGAAATCAAGTAATACAAGGTAAAGAAGGCAAACCCATCAAGTAATCATGCGACAAAAGAAAACCAGAACAAATTTATACAATATACACACTACATACACCCAATCTCAGGCGGTGTTTTTAAAGCAGTCTACGTATCTTTTCCCTGTCAGATACAACGAAGGCCTTGAGAAGCAGAGTTGGTTTAAGAAAAGCCACTTTTCCAGTGGAAATGTGCAGACCAGATTAGAAGCAGACTTGGAGAAAGGTGATTAACATGAGACCAACTGAACTGAACATGTTTTATACCACAATTGCAGCTTAAGTTTCTTTTCCGCAGCTGCATAAAGCTACATTCTTTCCAAAGCTTACACATTTAAAAAGGTTATGTTCCTACTCTGTTAGGAACAAAATCTTTAAACTCTCATAATCTGACCATGTGATGTCTTCTTAATTACGCAGTCTAAAATAACGGTTCAGAAGAGGAAAAACATACAATTCCATTCAGCCCAAATTAACCTTCCATTTTAACACTATAACTGGATATTGGGAGGGAAGTACAGAATTAATTGATTGACTAATGTGACAAAACACCAGTATGCTCCTCTTGGATGACAAAACGTGGAGGACACTGTCCTACATTTCATAAAGCAGTTAATTTATTTATTTTCTGAATTAAAATCTGTATTCCACAAGCTATAGCACGGATGATGGAAACTCAGGGAAAGTGGTCATCTATTTACGAACACAATTCAGCAAACTAGTACTGCACTCAAAATTTAACATGAAGGTATCACAAAACTAACCTTGCTTACCTTATAAACACTGCTTCATGTAAGGTTAAGCCCTGAGAGGCCAACCTGGAAGAGCATTCTTGTGAGATGTGCTATTCTCTCAGCTATCTGAAATAAATTCAACTTACACAAGGAAAATGCATCACTTTCTTTGGCTGCCAAACATGAAAGTACACCATTTAACAAGCCTCTAACTTTCTTTCCCCATCCTTGCTAATAATGTAGTGACAACCAACTACAACATATCCCATTCCAGGGCTATTAACCAGTACAAAGACTGTGCAGAAGTAGTACTTTCTAATCATCTCTAAATACAGACATCTCAAAGAAGATGGTGAGGAAATCACATTGCCTATCTCAAGTACTCTTATAACCTGCATTAAAGTCACATCCAAAAGAGTCTCACAACACAAAACATCTTTACTCTGTGCAGTATCCCGATGGTAACTGAGGGAGGCCATTTCTGCATCGGGAAGTCAATGCTACCTCCTCCATTTTGTAGACAGGAACCTAAGCACAGACTTGAATGGCTTGTTCAAAGCCTTGCAAGAAGTCTGGGGTGGAACATGGGACTGACTTGCCTTTTTAGCTAGATACAGAGACACCATCGTGTCCTCCTATGGCATGCCTTGCACACTAGCCCCAAGCAGTCAACTTGCCAACTCTGTCTCGAGTTCTAAGAAAAGTTATGTCTCCCTCAGGAAGACAACATACCAGAGTGCTCTGTCTCACAGAAAAATGTAACATGCCCAGGAACGGTTACTTGTGCAAACTTACATACTGTCAATTAGCTGAGGATGAAATTACTTTTTTCAGAGTTGTCACCTGCAAGGCAGGGCTTTTTTACCCCTCCTCTCATCTGCTTTAAAAACACAAAAAATCTAGAAAGGGGGACACAGCACACTTTAAATGCTACTATATTATAAAACCAACAAAACCAAACCACAAACAACTTGTTACTTTCACAATACTCTAGAAACAGAGGTCTTTTCAGACAAATTAGCCCCAAGGGTGAGGACAAGAGAATCAAACCACTACACAGAATGCTATCCTGACTCCAGATAGGTTCCTGACTTTTAAAAGAAACAAAACTCCAAAACAACAAAAAATGATAAATCACTCTCAACAAAGTAAAACCACCTTTAATTAAATTCCTACATAAAACATTTCTATGCAAAACAACTGTTTAGTCAAAAGTAAATATATATGTTTAATTCTCTTTCAAATGTCAACAAGAATTGAGAGCTACCAGTGTTCTTTGGAGAACAAGCAGTAGTTAAAGAATATCTTGCTGATGTTCAGAAACAGTATGTTACATCTTTTAACCAGCAGTTCCCTATTGCACGTAACAAATTTGCTCTCCATTTAAGCACCTAAAAGCCTGGTACCTCACTAAATAAATTAAAACAAATCCAGTTTCTTCAGCAATCATCTTCAACACAGATATCTTGGTAAAGCAACATTACCGCAAACTTTTAATAAATACAGAAAGAAAAGATTAATGACTTCTCATTGTTGTGTTATGGAATGATCTTTTCCCATAAACACTTGCTTTTCCAAACATTTGGGTTTTTTTGGTATGTATGCCCTAAAAATCACTCTATGTAGTATATTTAATAAAAATTTTCCATACAAAAATTGGTACCTTTGCATGGCACAACTAATCTGAGATACGAATTTCAATGTAAGGCTGTAAGGAGCTTCTTGCTGAACTTGAAATAAACGTGCCTCTTTGGGAGTTGAAAACAAAGCCCCGGAGGCTGAACAGGAGACCATTACCAATGAGGGATTCTCAGACACATTTGGAATCAGCCTAACATTTCTCTTATCAAAAGGCTCTTCTGTCTGTGTTATGTCCGAGGAACAAAACTGCAACCTGAACATTTGGACACTGAATCATTTTCATAGGTCTCTCCCACCCCATCTCTCCCTCCCCCACCACCCATCTTACAAATATCTGCTCTTCTTCCAGCAGCAGCGTAAGACATTAAGCAGCTCCCCATAGTACAATGATACCGTGGTTGCTATTTACAGTAGAATTAATGCATCTGTGCCAGTAGGGCAGAGTTCGTATGAAAAATACACACAATATGGTCATTTTTAGCCAGATTAGGATATTAAAAAAAATTTACTCTTCAAGTCCCAACTTTAAACAAAGAACAGTTCTGTCAGAGGTCTTCAAACCTCCATAGTACGTTAGAGTACATTACTCTAACATATAAAAACAAATATTTACATCTCCATAAAGTACCAAAGAATTTTTAAAAATGCCTAGTAGCTCTCAGCATGCAAAGTCAGCAGGAACTGATTATCCAGGATGCTCACTATTTGTAGAGACAGTCTTAGAATCAAGCATTCAGAAGCAGAGTGCAAAAGACTCAGGAATTATTTCAGCCCATTTCTTTTTGTTGTTGCTTTGTTCTCTTTCTTATTTAAAATAAGTTTCGTTGGTCCATACTACAGATATCCTTTAAAAACACTTATCAAGGTAACATTCAGCTTAGTGCAAATGCAAAAGTCTTCTAGGATCTGTAATCTTTTCGAACAGTGTGAGCCATCCAGTTCACTTTAGTAGTCCAACTTTCCCGGAGCGCTTCATCAAACTTCTGCTTAAATTGTTTCAGTGCTTCTTCCTCACTCTTCCCTAAGGCGAGAGAATCCTAAGATGATAGGAAAACAAGTACTGTTAGGAGTTTTAAAAACCACAGTTAGGGCCTCCTTTCACCTTTCAACACAAACCACATTCTGGTATTTTCTGTTCTGACACTTTTTCATTTATTTATTGAGCAATATGTCGGTGGTATTTTCCTGGGTCTGAAGATAAAACTGAAGAGGAATTAAGCAAATAATTTTCACCCTTACAAGTCTATGCTTGCGTATGAGCCAAGACATAAAACACCCCTGAAATGACTATATACAAGATGCAGCGATGCTGAGCTCAGAGCAGTTGAGAGGAAGCTTCCTTTGACCACTAGGACTGACTACTGACCTTGTTCTATGTAGCTGAACAAGAAAGCTTTGAGAAGTAAATGGAAATCTTGAAAGAAGTGGAAAACAATTTAAATGTAATCATATTGGAATAAAAATTCACATACTGGAAAAATGCTAAGTCCTGCCGACATGTAAATCTTATTTTACCTTGAGATATTGGATGTCCTTGACAGAGGTTAGCTCTGGAAGCCCTGCAGTTAACATCAGTGCAAAGAGTGTAATAAATAGGTTTCCATGTTTTCGCAGAATCAAGTATGCTTCTTCACAATACTGGCGGAACCTTCATGTCCAACCGCAAAGCACATGCAATAAAGACAATGTGAGAACTTACACAGTTGACAAATATATGTAACTATTTCCTAAAATTGTTATCTGGCCTAACACACATATCCTGGGAAGACAGTAACAGAAAGGATGACAGAGATGTCTACAGAACCTCCAATGCATTCCCACAAAAACATCTCACGCCTCTCCAACAAGCCTTTAAAGCATTGGTACAGAAGACCAGAAGACGACTGTTCTTCAGAAAGAACAAAAAATGCTAAAGATAATGTTAGTGTCCCATATCCCTGGGAATTTGTTAGGTGAAATGCCCTGATGATCCCATATAGTGGACCTACAGTGGATAAACAAAATCTCTAAAGCAGTCCCTAGCAATCCAGCCTGTCCCCGTAAGGTAATTCCTTCCTGCAAACACACTCAAAATTGAACTGACTGCGAGATCTGGCATAAAGACCCCTCATGCAGACACCTGAGAACTTGCTTAATGTCTCCAAATGTGCCACTGTTCAGTGTCTAATCTGTAAATTTCCACACAAAATGTGAAAATTCCCTTCAGACTAAGATGACATGTTATATTTCAAAGAATAAATTCTCTTTTGAGGCATTTTTCAAGTGGAAATGGAATCCTACTGCCATTTAAAATACTCTATATACCTCTCTTGCAGTAGCACAGTCACCTAATAGCCTGTACTTCATGGTTTTAAAATGTAGCTACAGGTTGATTTGCTTGCTCTCCAGGAGAGACATGGGTCAGTCACTGGCAGTTGTTTTCCATTCTTCCTAGACACGCCATAACCAATATATGCACAGCTCCTTCTACCAGAAGCAGCTGTAAGATTTGTCAAGCCATACCTAGGTACTTACTGTTGGATTACAGAGGGTAGTTTTCCCTTGCAACGTGCTTCTATGTTCCACTGCAGCTCTCTAACCCAAAGTGGGAAGGGTCATGCAAAAGTGCTGGATTATGAGCACTTGGCTGTAGATGCCTAAGCATCCAAGTAAGGCCAGGATCAATGAGCAAACTGAATGTGCATTGATGGACAGAAAGGGCAGAAGGGAGCCTGTTTCTAAGTCCAGTGCTTCATCTTGCTTGAACACTAGTCTGTGGAATCCCCCCCAGTGCTGCAGAAGCTAAAAAAACATGAGCCCAGTAGAATCTGGCATCTCCCTGCTAAGGAGGTAAAACAGAACTGTATTTCTCCACTGCAAAGCTGCAGTTTCTGATGCATGAAGTGATTTGTATATATATTCTATCTCAGGCAGAGAAGTAGATAGTATTGTAAATGCATGTTAGCACACTTCCACACAAGTGCAAACAAGCAAACCAAACCCAGACAGGTTTCTGGTGTGCTGGAAATGATCACCAGAGATATCTCAGTTACAAAAGGAAGAGATCAAAATAATACTCACCGACCAAATTTTTCAGTGTTCCCTGTTTTTCCTTGTTGAATAACATGAATGAAATCATAGGTGAGTATGAAAGGTACCCGTTCTCTTTTAATTCCAAACTTCGACTTGAAGTTTCCAAGAATATGCCCAAAATCTATATGAAAGAGCTAAAAAAATAGAAGTGAAAATTAATTTCTCCAGTGAAATATCTCACCTTTCTAATATCTCTACAGGATGCTGGTATCAAGAACAGTTAACTCATAACAATTATCTCCACAGCCCATGGTTTCAGTCCTTTGGGAGTATTCAGTTTTATGATGTTTCATGATTTATTTAAAGTCAGTGATAACATCCATGCTCTTATGAGTGACCACTCATACAAACCAGTGTGCAAAAGATTATCTCAGTTTTAAGCTTCTAATGTCTGCCAATAGACATCTTATGATAATATCAGATAGAAAAATGAGGCCAACGATGAGCCCATGAAGCTCAACATCATCATACCCAAGGGCTTCCTACACAAAGTCAGGAGTAAAGCTAGTAGAACTTCAGCTAATCTCAATGAGCCTGCAACAGTTTTCCTATTTTAGAACCAAGGAAAAGGGCATTTCAGCTTTCTTCTAGTAGGTAAAAACGTAAAAGCATACTGCAAAAGTCTGTAAAACTCTCCTTTTTATAACTCTTGCTAGTTTTATAGGCAGAATAATTTAAACAGAATCAGACAAGTTACAGGAGAAAGTAACAATTAAACAAGAAAATACATCTCTAAGAGTTTACCTAGGTTCTAGGTTTCGAGACTTACAGTCACAGCATTATGCTGGTACTGAGTTTCACATGGAAAATTTCTGCAGAGGTGGGTTGTAGAGTCTAACTTCAGGCGAGCTACACTGCTTAAAACTGCAGTTCATGTATTTTTAAGGATGGTCTTTTGCAAGATACTCTAAGACTACTTTTATTCAATGAATCTGAACCATCAACCCAGATGGTCTGAAAAAGTGCTATAGAACAGCCTCACCTGATACAGAATTGCTTACTAAATGGGCAGTGGTCGGTACTTCTACTAGTGTTATATGACTTCTTTGAAGCTCTCTTCAATTCTGTTCTAACAATGTGTAGATTTAATTTTATTGAGACACTAAAGTAATTAAAAGTTCTCAAGATAATTCTTGCAAAACAGAGATACCAGAGTTATTCTGCTTACAGAAGAGATTTTTACCTGACCATTTTTTCTGACCATGATATTGTCACTGTGTCTGTCACCAATCCCCAAAACGTAAGTAGCTACACAGTAGCCAGCACAAGACAGAGTAAATTCTTCAATGGCTCGATCCAAGTCATCTCTATAACCACAAAGACAAACAATATTAGCGCAATACTACTGGTAATTCATGTCATGCCTTGACCTCAAGAAGGATTTTTGCTTTCTTAAACCAGAAGCCCATTAGGATGCTGTAAAACTAGACCAATCTGAGAGGAAATACTGTAAAAAGTAGCTATGGAGAACAGAAGAAATGCAAATATTATGAAAGGAAACAACATCAAGACATGAAACCCATGTTGTTTTCTTGGGTTTGTTTGTTTTGTGGAATCTAACTCAACAACTTGCAGTCAAAATGCTGCAAATGCCAGAATTTCAGCTGGATCATTGTTTGAATTCCAAGGGCACCATGAATCCGAGTCTGAATTTGACATACTGGAAAAATAAGCAGTAATAAACCTGCCAGAAGAGCCACACACTCCTCAATATTGAAATAGAAACTTACAGGAATTTTGTAGCTTACACTATAGATGAGAGAATAACTGTAGAAATTACCCTAAATTGTATTCCTTCAGCCAGTTTAAGAGAGCATCTTTGTTGAAGGCAGCGGCAGCAGCAACATTGCTACTATTTAACTGAATGTCAGCAATGGTTTCTGAACTAGAAACAGCCTCAATAAGGCCAGAGTGATCTCCAGTTGCTAGACAGCCATAGGGCAATATCCTGAAACAAAACAGAAATTAATGTTAAAAACAAAGACAGTAAGAATGTTTCTTTTGTGTATCAATATTTTGAGGGGGCTGAACACACATGCCAACTTGAACACTGAACTCTCAAAGGTTAACATACAGATATTGCTTGCGAAGTTAAAATACCAGGAATGTAACTAAAAGATTACTTTTTCCTACTACACACACATATCCAAAAAAGGAAATTATAAGCAACTCTAATTTTTTATTTTTACTACGAACACAGTTACTTGTAATTTTCTAGGAGAAACCACAGAGGGAGCCCTTTGTTTTCATTTGTTAATTTACTGGCTAAGCAGACAGTAAATTACACCCATGTTCATTCTAGACTAAATTATAAACGGAAAAGAGGCTTTTATCCTTTTCCTCCATTCTTCCTATTTCAACTTAAAATGCTAGAAAACCTTTTGGATATCAACATAATGTTTTCCAACTCTTCCAATGAAAAACAGGAATACATCTTTTAACTCGCCTGGTATAGAATATTCCTATGCATTCATATACTATGCCTAGTAAAAACTTCTATAACAATATCATTGCATTAAAATAAGACACAGTTAAAGATATGAATCAAGGACAAATGTGCCTAAATAGATAAGTGTATTTTTCCAAAACATTTCCTCACTCCAGATACATAAAATGCTAAATGAAATGGCAACTTCGATGGGAGCTCAATGTATGCAATGAGAACTTAAAGCAAACTCTTCAAAGGCATTGCATCACAAATTAAGGTGTCTACTCTCAGTCTAGGCAGCTCAGGTGAGAATTTGATCTCAATTCTGGCCATGGATCCATGTATAAAAGAATGGATGTCCATGCAAATCTAACTACAGCACACCAGCTATAGAGTAGCACTCACTAACTTACAAAGTCATACAAAAAATTGCAGGATGTATTAAAATTCACATGTGTGTATGTGTATATATATATAAAGAAAAAGCACTGCTGGTAGAATTGTCATAAGTACTTACATACAAAACAGACATTAAATCTGATTGCTGCAAAGGAGAACCACATCTCTTAACTGACACAGTGTACTACCCTAAGTCATAGAATAAAATAGATAAAATTCCAGATTAAAATAATCAGAACTTTTTGGCATAATAACTATTGGATAACTGAACAGTTTCAGTACCTCAGTGATAACCCACCACCAAAGCAGCACAAGTAGTAGTAACTATATAGTTGGGGATTCTTCTCTACTGGCAACAAAGCAAACTGGAAACCAGATTCAACACAATATTTAAAGAACACTCAACTTCAAAACAAAAAAAGAAGCGGTGCAGATTTGGAACCTTCTTCCCATTTCTATTCTAATTTATTTCCCAGTTAAAAACCCCAACTCTCCAGACCCAAGGGTTCTCACAATGAACAGAAGGGTATCTGTAATTACTGAACACAAGTGTTCATGATACAAGGAAGTACTGCCCATCCTTATCACGACACGACAACTGTAAGTCAAATATTGCCAGGTTAAAGTGCACGCTGGCCGCCTTCCATGGCATTTCAACCCACCCTACTTGCAGCTTAACTGGGCACATGTCCAACAACTTCCCCTTCAAAAGCAAGCAATGATGAAAGCCTTCAGCCCCTTGAGGACTGTGCTTACAACTGGAGGAAAAAACATCCTTGTCAGAGAGACAGTTTGACAGGAGTCAAGTTAGGGACAAATCCTCTGGGCCCTTTCCATCTCATCCTGGTTTTTCTGACTTCACCATCTGTCAGCAGGATATGCTCCCTGCTTTTTAATGCCACTAAAGACTACGAGCAGATCAATACAGCAGTCCTGGGATGGACAGAAAATTTTCTTCTTCAGTCCACTTAATACTGTTCTTTATTTCAAGAATTCCATTCTCCAAAGCAGTATCTTTCCAAATGCAACACTTTTGCAACTTATCATAGCATTCTCTGTAGCTTCAGGTCCCATAGTTTAAAAATAAGGCCATTCTTTAGACTTGCAACAAATGTTTCTCAGTATGTTTATGAACTCTGATTTCATTCATACACAGTTGCTCAATAGCAGACTTCACACATGTTAAGGGAGAGGAAAATGCAAACTCACTATAAATAGGTAGTGAAATGAGAAAGTCATTTGGAGAACTCCCTCTACCTGCCCAAAAAGTAACCAGGTACTAAATATTTCTATGACAATTTACCACAGCAAAGGTTACTCAACATAGATGAAACTTCAAATTTTCTGTTGCTCTGTTACTTTATTAATCTCTTCCTTAACGCAGTTTCAGTGCTGTAATATAGGTAAAGCAGTGGAAATACTTTTTGATGCAAGGCTTACTCTCCTAAGAGGTGCAACACTGCAGACCCCACATAGCATGCTTGGGAAGACAGATGTTATGTTCCTCTGCTCTGACATGTATTTGTCATATTGAAACATTCCTCACAGAAATAATAGAAAGTTATGTAACCTACAAGTATGCCCATACACATGACTTCAAGTTATTTTGCTTTAAAAAATTTTACATCTGAAGAGTTTTCAGGGGTTTTGAATCTCAAAGTCTCATTTTGTCACTGCAGATGCAATCTCAATATAAATACTGTTTAATAAGTTTGTTCCATAATCGCCCATATTTAAAGCACAAGAAACAACTAGAGATAAAGTACAGAAAGAACTGAACTAAGTTTCGCTGCACATACTTACTGTCTTAGGCTAACCATTTCCTGCTCGATTTTCAGGTAATAGTTTGTCTTAGAAATGAATAGGCATGGGGATTCATTAAAGAATATGCTTTTTTAATTCTCATTTCTCTCTGGTACTTGACTGACTGTCTTCTAAGGTAAAGTGACTCTGAGCCAGATTTCTCTGAATGCCAGAGCAGTGTTTGTCTGGGGCGATGGTCTTTGCTGTCTGCTGGTTGAGTGTGTACTGAGAAGCAGATGGAATTCACATCTGAAGTTTTATTCAGTTGTGCACTCCACAGTCCATCCAGTGATAGCCCAGGATGGACCTACTGGAATGCACTGTTGAATCCTCCCGCATACACAGATTTCCTTTTCTGATACAAACCCTGGTCCTGTGCTGGTATTTAGTCGGAATGCACACCAAGAACCTAGACAACAGAACACACCATGTGTGAAAGAGGCCGGTTTACTCCTGAGACAAGTTAGCTGATAGTTAAACAAACAAACCAACCAACCTTTCTCCTTCTTCAACTTTGGAGATCTCAAGGCCAATATATATTTGGTGTTCCTCTCAAGAGCTGAGAAATCCCCACTGGGAATATCATGCTTGCTTTAGGCACAAACTGAGCAAAGATTTAATTTTAAATTACTACTAAATGACTGTGAATTACAGTGCAATTATAAGGAAACTGATCCTATCTGATACTCCTCAATGACCATATATTGGCTGCCATTGGATCCAGGCTTCATAGAAGCCATACAACTTGCTTGTGGAGAGATATTATTGATCGGAAGAAAGAGCCAAACAGCAAGTGTTTCTGCTCTTACATGGGTGAAACAAGTGAGAAGCCCTGCTTTTACTCGAATGGAGGCATCTGACTTTCTGTAGTGGAAAAAAGTTGAAAAGTGCAAAATCTATTATGCATCCACAAAAGGAAAAAGGGAAGCAACAGCTTCAGGGAAACTAAAGACTCAAAGGATGATACAGGGCAAGAAGAAAAGACTCCACTCATTGGTATGAATGTATGAAATTGTATTTTTCAGAAAAGCTTTTTTGCTTGATGCCATGCCTCTTACCCAAGCAAAAAGCTGCAAGCCAACAAGCCCAGTCTCATTAATAAGGCAACTGAACTCATTACTACTGCTGTTAGTTCATAGATTTTGGAGTTGCCTCTTCTTGAGAGGCATGTGGACTGCAAACATGGAGATCACCAAGCATTACCCCTCTTAGCTGCCTTTTCATGCTCCAGGCATTTGGAGCACTGTTTTGCCTAACTCTGTTTTCACTTAAGGCCATTTCAGTCTTCCCTTGGCAACCGCCTTGTTAATCTCTTTTTGATAGACATAGAATTATAATCCTTCCCCAATCCCAGAGTTTTATTTTATAATCATAACTATGAGAGGATGAATGGAAGGAAGATGCTCCCAGTTAAGTAAATAAATGAAAGAGGCCAATTATAGAACTTCAATTCTCACTAGGAACTTCCCCTTTCTACTATTTTTTTCTTCTGAGACTTTTAAGAAAATCTTGGCCATCAGAGACACTTTATGGTTTTCCTTTGTTGAGTTTAAAAAAATGCCTTAGTCAGGAAAAGCCTATTTGATGACTCCTAATCACTATTCCTGTTCACTAGGCATGGTGTGTGGCCCAGGCTGGAACCACAAACTAAGCTTCTGGGAAGGCAGCAACCAAAGAATGCCTCATCTGGGATTCCAAAGATGCCAGAGGTTGTCCTTGCCCCTACATGCTGGATCAGTCTCCTCACAGTCTATTTATAATGACGTAAATTATCTAAAGTTCCCTTAAATCAGTGTTCAACTTAACACACACTCAGCCACCTCATGGCAAACTTACACTTCCAGAAAGAATTTATATTTTTATAATTTTTACTTATCTCTGTGGACTGATGTTATGTGCCTTACAAAGCTTCCACTATTATGCTTGAACCACAAAAAAATTGAAATTTGTTTAAAGAATCCAGAAATGGAAGCTTTAGGATGAAATACAGGCAAATTCAATACCATAAAAACCTCTTTAGTACAAATACATTATGCTTTTTCTCCACTGACTTTATAACACCTGGGTCAGAACTACTTCATTGAAATGACATTGAAAACTACAATTTTAAGAAAGCTGCAACATATTTTTTCCTCAATATAACAATGGTTCTAAATGTATCACCTTTCCTGACAAACTCATCTTACTAGAGAATCTTGTCTTACTCCTGAATAACTGTCCACTATTTATCAGGATTCAAAATTACAACTGCAAACATGTAGTAACAGAGATGAGCAGCTAGTAAGCATAAAACAGATGAAAGCTCTTTTTCTTTCATACATACTTAAATAATAAAAATCCTTCACCACAGGATACTGGCAAGGCTAAGAATATAGAAATTCCCTTATAGACCCCAGTGGTAATCCACTTGTCATCAACCTCCAGGCAGAGTATGTAGCTGCCCCCCATCAAGACCGTAACATCCTAACTCAAGAAGCAAGAATATTATGGGAGTCAGACCCAAAAGCCTTGCTGAAGTCAAGGTAAGGACATCCACTACTCTTTCCCTCCCTCAAAGAAGGTAATCGGATTAGTCAGGCATGGTTTACCCTTGGTAAATCTATAGTGACTGTTCCAAATCATCATCATATTCTTTGTGCAGCAGGACTCCTATCAGAGAAGCACAAGCAACTGACTTCTCTCTCAAGACTCTCATCTTCATGAAGCCTGTTATGTAATTAATACAAGACAGACATTCATCTGTTAAATTTGGTAGGAAACAGATCACAAATATAAAATTTATTTGGACAGTAATATGTTCATTTGTGGCCATGGAAGCACAAACCATACACGTCCTTAAGAAATAAGACCAAGAGAAATAAGAAAATGTTAAAAGGAACAACCTGTATTTGTGCATTCCACAATCCTCAGTAATTCTCAACCAGACAGTAAAATTCCATCACAAAGTCCCCTACTCCCCCACCCGCAAATTACCTCTATTTAGAGCTGACTAATTTCTAGAGAGGGTTTTGCCTATCAGTTCTACCTATTAGAGAATCTGGATGGTGTACTCTAGATGCAATCTCCAGCACTTAACTTTTGGCCAGCAGATCTGTATTCTATATCTGTACCTCACTTGCACACGTGTATCAGAACTTAAGAGCTGCAATTCCCATGATCACTAAGTCCCCATTTTCGCTTACACCTGAAAATCAGTGACCATTTTAAGTTTGTTACCTGAGGAGTTCATGAAACACCTCTGTTTGTAAAGGTCGCAGACACAAACAAAGGCAGGCACAAAACCTGCGTGTTGGTCTCTTAACTCAATAATTGTTTCCTGACCTCATACAGTGCTTTTTATCCAGATGATTTTCAAAGGGTGAAAAAAGAAAACTATATAAGAGAACAGTGGAATTTATAGTTAGCATGGAAACTTAGAAAAACGGCAAGAGATATGGTGCACCAGGAAAAATGTTCTGCTTGATAATAAACAGAAATCCCAAAATTTCACTTCACTTCTGCCATTATTTCTTTTCCTAGCTAAACTCTTTTGTAGTGTGGGCCATCTAGGAAATGAAATGCAAAGAAAAGCCCTCTAATTAGTTAAGGTAACTGCCTTCTATAGCTTGTCACCTTTTTCATGTCAATTGAAACCTTTGGCCATCAATACAGATGTTTAGAAAAGGGACAGCAGGGAAAGAATTTAAAAAACAGCAATTAAAAATGGACACCACTAAAAATGGACTCTCCATCCAAACAAACTACTCAAGAGACCCTTACCGGAGATCCAGACCAGCTTCTTTCCAAAGTATGTCCATCAAACGCAAAATCTGGAGCGTCAACATGTCCTGTCGGAGATCTATAATGAAAGGTTGGACACTGCTACTTCAATTTGTCAGTCTGTAGTAGACAAACTTTATAATGTCTATTAGGCCTTTAGAAAAAGGTGTCTAAATATACTCATCAAGCCTAAAGTGTGATTAACTACAATTATATAATCACAACTGATAACATCTATACTTTGAAACCCACTCAGAAGAGGATGCTTAATTTGTTAAACCACGTTTGTATTATGGCAACACAGAGCAACACAGCACAAGTGTGGGAATGAAGGAAAAGGAAAAATTCAAAATTTTTAGCATTGCTTACCATCACCATTCTTAAAGATGATCCCTACAAGATCTCCTCCAAACATTTTATTGTTGTATACTATCCATAGAGGCTTCATTTTAGAATCCATGTATCTACACTTCTCAACACTAGAAGAAAATACAACAAAAGTTTTATTCAAATAAGAATAATTTGACTGAAAAGTTCAGAACACGTGGACTTCCAGTTGGGAAGTACTTAAATGTTATCTCTGCTTTCATTCTGCTACTATGCTATGAGTGCTTACCAAGTTATGAACACATCTGTTACATTAGGTACTGCGATTGGCATACACATAATCTAATGCTTACATTAAGCACTGCATTTTCAGAAAAAAATAGTTTTCTTTATATCCTTGACCATCGATTTTTAGACTTTGTATTTAAATGCTATTAAAAGTTTTAATGGCTTTTGTGCTTATTGTTATAAACAGAAGCCAGGAATGCAGTCTAATTCACTTTTACACTTATATTTAAATATATTTAGCTATGGTAATGCACTGATTAAGAGAGTATTAAGTTTCACAGTGGATCACAAAAATCTTCAAACTTAACTGGTATCTTAACCTTAGAAAGATTTCCAACAGATCTTCTCTCACTATACAAGTTCCCTGTGACAGCCTATCTGCTGAACAACACAGGCAAAGGAAGCTAAAGCACGTATGCGTTTCTGCTTTGCTGTTTCTGTGCAAAAGCTCCAGTGAAATTTTATTCACCCATTCTTAACTTACTGTAGTTCTGAAAGTATAACAGAAGGATTCAGAGGAGACTGGAGGTCAGAAAGTGCTTCTCTGTAAGCATTTTGTTTCAAACACGTATGCATTGCATCTTTTCCTTTTGCTTTGCTTTGCTTCATGGCATTCAGCTTAATCAGACTATTTAAAGTCTTCATTTTATTAAGGGCTTCCACCTGAAAAAGATATTTTATCTTTAAAAGTCATTGCTCTGATTTTACACATAATACAATGCAACATCCCATTTCAAAACAAAACAAAAAATTAAATAATTCTATAACTTTTAAAAATGGACTAATGGATGGCAATTGAGGTGGCATTCCTGGAAAAAAAATATGAGAACATCCTTTTCTAAATGACTCACGTTCCAGAAATCCGATTTTTGTAAGTAACATTGATGCAATGAAAGCTCCTAAGCTTCAAGTCACTTTTTAAAATACTTCCTAAAAAATGAATGAGGTATTTTAATGTATGATACATTTACACAAATTTCTTCTTCAAAATACAGTTTTCATCTACTAATTCAACAAAGCACATAACATAGGTGCCTCTATCCATACTGAAGTCAACAGAAATACTGAGTGCTTCATACCTCTAACAAAAGCAAACATTACTTGAGATGAGCTATGGATGCAGATACTTCATTGTAGACATGCAGTTAGTTGCATACAACACAGTATGGCCATATGACTACTTGCAGACAATTTTCACATATGTAACTACACATACTGCCACTGAGCAGAGTCTTAAATGTTTGTTCATCAAAATCCTGCTGAAGTTAGGGATAAGGTAAATGCTCCAATCAATTACGGTGTTCCAAATCATAATATATCACCTAAGCAATACTGTTAACCTTAAAAATGTGTAAAAAGGCAAGGCAATTATTTGCTACTAATATAGGTGGGTTTATCCCTTTTTTCCCCCCTTCTGTTTCGGAAAGTTTACTACTGGTACATAATGTCTAAGAAAACAAGTAAAGTCGTGATGTAAATGTACATAACACTAACAGAGAAAAGCCTTTTGGTAACAAACCTAGGCAGCACACACCACAAGTATGATTTCTGCATTGCATCTACATCTAAGCAACTTGTTAGTCGAATATAAAATAGTTATTACAACAATCAGCTGTATTTGCACTAGCCACAGTTAACATGCTCAGTAATACACATGTTCTCTAGCGAACAGCATCAATTTAATAATTACAAAATTTGTTTTCTATACAAGGAAGCTTCAGTCTAACTTACAAGGTGCTGAGTCAAAACTTACCACTTCTACAGACAGACTGAACCCTGTCAGGCAGGATGCTGTGGAAACTGTATGCAGTTTGATTTTAAAACTAAGGCAATGGAGACCTGCCAGGTCAACCATCTGTCAAAACCAAAAGCTCTCTGCTTTTCCACTATTCTTGGAGCTGTACAAACATCAGTGACAAGGGAACAAAATGGAACTTGCACTGTACAAACAGGAACTTTTTGAAGTATTTCTACTTTGAATTTCTTCCGTGTTTGCACAGTTGGGAATTTTTTTGCCCCTTCTTTGATTGTACTGACATTTGTTTCCTGTGAAGTGCACAAAAACTTTACTGACCTTAGGTCTATTGCTTTAAGCATTTCATCACCTAATCTTTTTATGATTTTGACAATACTAACAAGGACACATGTGTAAGAGATGGTCTTTTCAACGTCCTGTGAATGAAGAACCCAACAGTACCTTCCTGTTCCATATACCTCTCAAAGCATACTTTCAGTGTAGATAGTATCAAAACTGTTAGAAATAACACTCAGACAAGTATCTACTGCATTAGTCTTTGTGGCCTGACACAGAAAATACATTAATTCCAGAGAGAGATCATTTTTCAAAGATTATTATGGTTGCAATCTAAATTAACTTGCTAAAACTGCATTAGAGACTTCAAACATGATTTGTGAGTGTCTCTTAATGATCTGTCAATACACTTACTAGTGTATTTAAAAGCAAACCTATCACACTTATTATTAAAAGCAAACCTATCTCTTATTTTTCTTTTTTCTTGTAAACAGCACATCTATATTAACACTAAAATGCCTATCTGGTTTACTTCAACGCCTCTGCTTCCAGGCAGTACTACATTATACTACAGCTTCAAGGGTTTTTGTGTCACCTTTTAACAAAAGCCAAAGCTGGAGTCATAATAATAATAGAAAAGTAATAGTTTCTATTGAACAAGCTACCCTTAACTGGGGGAAAAGGGTCACAAGTTTCAAGTGCACAGAAACCCTTCTTCAGTTAATAATCCTGTCTACTGTTCTATTCAGAATACATGCGTACTGCTGAAAGTATCTTGCACATCTCCGAGCACTATAAAAACAGCTCCCTACCTCTAAGCCCCCACAGCACTAACTGCTTTCCGTGCCAGGGAGGACTGCTCCATCACCCATCTATTTAGCCCTTTTATTTCTCAGTCTCACCCATGCTTCCTTCTTTTTGCCACTCCCCGGCTGCTGGACTTCATCAAGGTGACCAAAATCCCCCATAGGAGCAATGGAATAAGTATCTGAGTTACAAGCTAGGATAAGCCAAGATCAAAGGGAGAAGGGAAGTCTATACCTGTTTAGCAAGCACTTTCATGTGAGCAACACTACCTCGGCAGTAAGCTTCAAGTATCAAACCAAACTGTACTGAAACGGCAGGTATGTGAACCTCTGACCTGTAAGAAGAAAAGTTTCTCATCAAACATTTACAGATTAGCATTCTTCAGGTCATTAAAAGAAATAATCAATAAATAAATAAAACCAAACCACCAAAACACTTCATGATCATGTAGGTAAAACAAAAAGCCAGATTTGTTAGTAAGTAACAGAACTTATGTGCAGAAGACTGAGAGGACTAGTTGGTTTTAATACATGACACTTGATTTAATGTCTAGGACTGCTCTGGAGGCTGTAATGTTAAGAGGTAGTAATTGGGTATTTGTTTTCAGGAACCCCTTTTATTCAGGAAAGTAGCACTGATAAGTCACAGACAAGTCAAGGCTGATGTTAAATCATGTGTTCTCTGTAAATGGGAAAAAGACAAATTTGCCTCAGGGGGAACATTTTGAAACAAACCTCTGAACCTTATACCAGAGCCAATTGTCCTCTAAAATATCTACATGCAGTACTTGCTGTTCTTGCTTAGAAATATTAAAATAAATTGTACTTGCAATGCAGAATCAAACTATAGTCCATTCTGCAAGGTTTGTGCCATTCGTGGAACTGGTCATCAAAACTAGCAATGACACACAGACCTGCTTTTATTTTCTTTTAGACTCTCAACAATAACATATTTTTTCCCATCTGTGAGGTATAAATATTGTACTCTTACTGCACAAATGGCCAAGACAAACACTAAGGTTATATATAAACCTAACTTAGCAGATAGAGTTGAATGCAGTTTGAAATACTTTCAACAAACAGTAGATTACAAACCACTGTGTTATTTTTAATTATAGGCTATAGTTATAAGCTGTGATCTATAAATGTCAAAGGTAAAGAAACATAAAGAGGACTTGTAGGGGACTACAATAATGGCTCATTCAGAAAAATCCTCAAGAAATCATTTTTGAAAGTCTAGCCAGGCTCAATAGTTTCAGAAAGACATAAGGGAAAAACTCCTACCTTAGATGCCAAAATAACATCTGTCCTATTCTCCTATTGGCGAGTGCTCTCTCCAAGAGAAATCTGGACAGTGCACAATCAAGAAAAGGTTCATATTTCAGGACTTGCACAAGTTGAAGAAGATACTGAGAGAGCTCTTCATCACTAGAATGAGGTACATAAAAGCAGTTACTAACAGAGTAACTAGATTAACGATAGCCCAGAAATGCAGTTGCATATGACAAAAATTATGACAGATTTGTTTCAATAGCAAGAGTGTCCCCTAGTTTTTCAGTCGCATGGAAAAGGACAAGAATACATAACTTAGTGCAACTGCCAGATTGCTCAATTTATCAGCAAGTTACACCTCCAACAGAATCTTAAGGCCCTCAAACCTGTAAGTAAATACTTGGTGTTCTGTCATGGGCTTTTACAAGATCAAGATCTCAGCCTGAGTGTTACGTTGAGTATTCAGGAGATTAATTATTTCAAATTATTTCATACTGGACACTGGCTCCCTTTGACCATTCACCCTCTGACTGTGGAGCTGGACCTTTGGAACCACAGAAAGAACCACTGTAACCCAGCAGTTAGCTCCAGTGGGCACAGACAAGAACTGAGAATAATTGCATGTACCTATCAAAGTTACTCAGTTTACAAAAAAGGGGAAGAATATTCATTCCACTGAAATCAATTCAATTAACATAAAGTTACTACTTGTCAGTTAATAGGTGTTAATTTATTAAGATACACCTACAAAGCAATCCATTTAGCCAAAATGTTTTGTGTTTTATTTTCCCCTCCATGCATTTTGCTGTGTTTTTTTTTTAAATCATACCAATAACATGCAGGTTTTTAGGGGATAAGGAAAAGTACATCATCTTTAAGAAACCAAACTGTGCCCAAATTACTCCTACTTCAGAAGTGCAAACATAAGTAGTTAGCCACAGTTCACAAACATACTTTTGAAAAGCCCCTGTGCTACTACTTAAAGTAATATTCTGACATAATAAAAATAATTCCAAGAACTTTCTATGAAATCCTGTATTCCTCTCCCCAAAAAACACATTTAACAATTATGTTACTCTAGAACAAATGTGAATGTTCCTTGACTTTTTACATTTGCTTATCTTTTCTCTTGTAAAAGTCCTGCAGAATTCAAATGTGCTGCCTGAGATGGAAGGAAAACAGAAGAAACTCTTCTGTTCATCCCCTGAAGACTTCCGAGATGCAAATACCGAATTCTTTTATTCTATCTTACTCTGAAAAAATTCAATATCTTGGTAAAAAATTTCAATTATGCTGCATTGTATTTATTTTCACCTATTTTTTTTTTTTAATCTCAGATAACAGGATCACCTTTGCCAGGTTTTACCAACTGCCTTCATCAGACTTCTTAAAGAAGTTGAAAATCTGATTCCTAAGAACTCTGGAAATAATTCCAGATAGAATAATTCAGTATTATTAGGACAGCCCAGCAGCTAAACTGCTTGTTTGTGTCTGGAAGCAGTCAAAATATTACTTTTTTTTAACCCCAAAAAGTCTAGCCTTGACCATTACAAAAAATTAATCATTAGATCAGTCACCACAGAGAATTTAGAATTCAAGGACAGGAAATATGTGGTAATGCTGCAAATAATAATGTTATACAAATCTTGCCCTAGGTTACAAGTGAAAAGCAAAATTATATGCAATAGAGGAACAAGTCCAGATAGTGAAGGCTACTGTGAAGAACAAACAAATCAGTAATTTTCTGTGTTTTTTATTATATGCTACAGCTTGCATTTCTATTATAGAGCCAATACTTGACACAGACTGAGGTAGTTGGATGGCAGCTTTTCTAGTATTCAACTATTGTTAATAACAAAGGGAGAAAATATTACAAATTATCACACTATTTTGCTCTCCCTTTGTCCAAGAAAGGGGTGAAGACACAACCCTCTCTGGGACAAAGGTACACTGGTGTTCTCTTAACCACATGGAAATTAATTCACATTGAATACAAGATGTCAGAATAAGGTGGTTTTATTTGGCTGCCAATGTGTTCATCTAGAAATTAGACTGCTTTATTTGGTCATCTGTTCATGGCAGGCAGTGCATTTAAATCTTTTCTCTTAGGATTTTTTTTTTCCTATAAACAAAGAAAATACAGTTTTTCACCCCAGAAATCCTTGTATGTTGAAATAATACAATATACCCACCTCATTTGCTTTAAACAACCCACTGCATATTCTCTGACGTACTGGTCTGGATAATTGAAATCCAACAATTCTAATGCTTCTCTAGGCAGCAGCTTGGGCCATATCTGAAGAAGAGCTTGAAGCTGTTTTAAAAAGTTAAGTATTAGGTTATAGGTAAAATAAACAATTTAAGAAAACAGATGGATATAACTGTCCATAAAAGCATTCATACTAACAGATGGAGGTTACGGACTGATTGTGCTACAAATCCAGCAGGATTCCTCCTGGAAAGAATTCCTCCAGGAAAGAATCAATTTAAGTGTTTTCATGGGCAAATACTGGTATGAACATATGCAAACAAAGGACACGTTTTTACTGAAAATATAACCTTATAGCACAGCATCGGTCTTCAAGTCCTTAATTACTTACAGTTACTTTAAAGAGATCCTATTTGCTCAGACAACATGATGAGAACGAAGTATTTTGTACCACTAGTGGGTATCATACCTCTGAAAAATCATCTGTCTGCCTCAATGAGGCTTAATTACCCAGTCTGAGGTGGGGATTTTTATAGTTTTTGAGCAGTTTGACAATTTTTATAAGCAGCTTTACTTCAGATCTTGATTTACAAACTTAACTTTTTTTAATAATCATACAAAATAAATTCTCGCTGTGAGGGTGGACAAATGCTGGGACACATTGCCCAGAAAAATTGTGGAGTCTCCATTGGTGGAGACACCCAAAATTCAGATGGACAGTCTTGCTCTAGCCGACTGTGCTTGAGCAGAGGGGTTGGACTAAATGATCTCAAGAGGTTCTTTCCAACCTAAACCATTCCGTGATTCTCTGAAATACCTCACATTTAAGATCAAAGCTGAGCACAAGATTTTAAAATTAGCCCATATAAATAATTTCTGTGCTTTTCTCATCATTCAGAGGACCTCTTAAATACTTCCTGCATTTTGGGTTTTTTTTCTTTTTTTTTTTTTTTTTAAGGTAAGTTCTTGCTTATGTGTCCAGGCCACAGAAGGTATACAATCAACTTTGGTTTATACAACAGTACCATTTCAAAATGTCTGTACTTGGGAAAGAGAAATTTACTCATTATTTAGCTCCAGCATTTTTCCCCACCATCGTCTTTTCCCTTACCTGAGCAACATCTTCAAGTTTGTTCCATTTTAAAGAGAGCAGCAGTTTTGGCAATGATTGTGGAAAATTTTCACGACAGTCATATCGCAAAGTCCAAATCAGATCCATTTCATTTTCACAGAGCTGAGATAAAGGATCCCTTTCCATTATTTCTTTCAGCACAATATAAAACTTCTTACCACCTCGACCCTAGAAAACGAGAAATGTGTAATATTTTGATATATTCAGTAAGATCCTTATATTTTAGCTCAAATACGAGAAATCGTACACAAGGAAAAACATCAGATAAAACTCTAAACACAGAGGAATGACTCCTGTGCCTTTCTTTCAGATTTCAGGTCTTTAAGCCATAAGAACTGTAGCTAATTGATTTAAAATTCAGTGTACAGAAGTTTCTTAAAAAGTAACTAAACTTCAGAGTTAATGACACTAGATGGCAATCTTTCTATTTTCCAACTCTAACATGAAGAACTTCCATTTAGGAAGCATATACTTTCTCCTTTTGTCCTTTAAGTGAGCAAACTGAATAGATACACATATTTATTTATTTTTTAATATTAAAAGCCAAAAAATACTTTTCCAACAATAAGCAAAGGGAAGTACATTTGCTAAGTATACAAACATATATTTTTGTCTTCTAATACAGTCTTGTCTTTTCCAGGCATTTTGCTCCATTCTGTATCTCTGGAACATTAACATTAGTAGTGATTCTGTTAAACAGTTTGTATGAATAAGGTCAACTGCCTCAGTTAATACTTTTCCTCCCTAGTCATGTCTTTATGCAAACTGCAAGGGCAGAAATTAAAGCAATGATTTCAGCAACAATAGCATTCCATAAATTAATGTGAGACAAAAGAATTGGCTGCTTCTGGGTAAGGAGGTAGTAGTTGAAGGGAATAAATAAGTTTCAATGTATATTTTGAAAAACAATAAGGCAAGCTTCAAATACTGAAGCCAACTTTATCTTCACAAAGCTGAAGAAGTTTCTACGTAATTTTAAGGGGTAGGCCAAAGGTCTTTACATTAATGGAAAATTAAAAAAAAAGAAAAAAAGGAAAGTTCAGAAGAAATGGTAGGTTAAATCAACTGTGATTCATAGCCAAAGTGCAGAGCTCTCATCAGGTAACATTCTGCACAGGTTTCCCACGTGGCAAAAAGATACATCCGCTGCACACAGAAGTTTAGCTCCTTCTACAAATAAGTGCCTGAGCTTTGTATTGTGCTGAAATGTTTGAAGTAAATATTTTCATATAAAAATACCAACTAAGTATAAACTCTTTAGGAGTGCATAGACTCTAAAAAGCTAGTTGAATCACAATGCTTGTTTAAGTAAAACTAAGCACATACTTTGTTTCTGGATCAAAAAAAAGTGAACAGCCCTGACAATCAGGTGATTTCTGTTTCTGAAAATGTTAATCTTTCAAATTAAAAATCACAATACTGTCAGGTTGACATGTTGCTATTTAAGATTTCCAATTACTTGTACCCTAACTTGTTTGTGCCCAAAGCAGCAGTGAGTTTTCACTTTTCCTGAGCACTTGGTATTGCAACTGACCCATTTTTTAATTAACCACTTTATTCTTATATAAAATGCAGTTATTACTACTGTTGATTAGACTGTGCTTTCACCATCTTACATTGCAATTGTCTGTATTTTTGTATATAACAAAAAAAAAACCCAAACACCTTCAGGTTTTGCTGATCTTGTCAAAATTTGTCCTCAATTTAGAACTATCTAATTCCTCAAGAGCAGCATATAGTCATATTTAAGAAACATCATCTTGCAGATCAATGACCTTTTTGAGGTAACTTACTTGGAAACATCTTACAACCAAGCAAACCATCATACTTGGTAAAACTGAGCAATTTTCCAGCAACATTTTATGCAGCCTAGGAATGTTTTACAGATCCAGATCTAATGTAAATCTTAGCTGTGTTCAAAGTCCATAGAGTGCGTAAAGCAATTACGCTTTTTGACAAAAAACATCCAAGAAGTCCAAAATATATTGAAAAAAGTGGATATATACCTGAATTTTAAGGCAGTTCAACAAAGTGAATTACAGAAAAAAACAGAGCCAGTAGAACTG
Organism: Aegotheles bennettii; assembly: GCA_013398125.1. NCBI lineage: Eukaryota > Metazoa > Chordata > Aves > Caprimulgiformes > Aegothelidae > Aegotheles > Aegotheles bennettii. Next base: position 102,089 of record VZRW01000009.1, read on the forward strand.
TCCTTATCTGAGCAGTTGATTTATTTCTAGATGGATGTAGAAGATAAAAGCCAAAAACCTCAGAAAATACATTTTAAGTCTTAGCAGATGCTTACCGCCATTGCAGCATTGTCACTGCTTCTTGCAATCTCAGCTGCCTTTTCAAGTATCTGTAAAAAGATGTTTTTAAATACATTACATTTAAAAACAAATGACTAAAATGACAAAGGACTGCACTGAAAGGATAAGTATTACCAAAATGAAGCAGATAAGGACATTTTGCTATCTTTTAGGTATCTTTCAGTATGGCAAACCAGCAACTCTACATTATCCTTTGCTTTCTCACCTCTTCTTCTGCTGTTTTCGAAGGCACTGCTTCCATGAGTCATACCTGTTACCCACAGATCTACACTTTTAGCCCTCTATTTCAATACGAATCCACAAAGTCCTTTCACTACCCTCTCAGATGTTCCATGTGATCTCAGTTAGTGTTTCCAGTTACTTCTCTAAATCTAGGATCTTCCCTTGTGTAATACCATGAACAAAACCACCTTCCAACAAGAATTTGTTTAATGATAAAGGCTATTCCACCAAGATTTCAGCATCAGGTATTACTCTACAACCTTCAGGAACAAGGGCTGCTACTTTTGTTACTAGCAAAGTAATTATTTCCCCACAAGCTCAGCTCTGAGTTACTCTTGCTCTTTTTTTTTTTGCCTTTTGAACATTCTACTTAAGTTTTTCAAGTTCATGTAATAAATCATGCTGGGTAGTTAAGTATAGATGTAAATACAGTTCTTCAAACTAGATTCTGCACACTACTGCAACCAACAGAGATGTGTTGGGATGGTGCTGCCTGAGCTAATTAGACCAGTTGAACTAGTCAGGTAGGGATATCTACAGTTATCAGATGCTGCTGCTGCTTTGTGGAACGATTTCCAAAATGAAATACCAACTCAGAAAGTCTAAGGAACTACACCATCTCCTTTCCCTCAGAGGTCTGCCTCTCCCCTCACGCAGGAATATACCAACATCCCCAGACACAGCTTCAGCCAGACTTGTGTTGTCTTTACTCAGGTAATATGAGAAACAACAAAAGACTACAAAAATAAATACACAGCAGCTAAAATCCTTAAAAAGGGATATACTAATTTGTTTTCTTTCTTTCTCTGTATGAAATGCTTATTGATATGATGCATTACATCTGCTGTGTGGCTACAAAGCTTGTTTACATACCGTGCATGAAAACATGTATAAACAAAACCAGTGTCCTAATTCTACGTTTGATGGTTGCCTCCTTGTGCTTTTTAGAGTTACTCTGTCTGCAAATAAACTTTGAAAGTTTCTGCACGTCCAGCTTTGTACAACTGAACTACAAGGCTCAGTGTGTCAGCAGCACTGATCATTACCCAGCCCAGAATATGGCTCTTGCATCAGACAACAGTTTTCTTAGCAATTGTCAAGCACTTTTGCTCACTCAGCCCCAAACAGCTGTTCACAAGTGGACTGATGCTATGATCAAAAAGATTAATCTATTTTTGCAGATTACATTCCTTAAAATAAAGATTTGGCATCCAATTCTGTTTTCTTGGCAGAAACAAGCAACAACACTGGGAAAATTAGAAATAGCCATACACCATACTGCAGTATGGTAACAAAAAGGCAAGCAAGTGGGAAAGTCAATTGAAAAGGCAGTGTTGAAAGGAAAGAAGAAATAGCTATTTAAATATAAGCATTCATGACTGCTCTTTATGCCATACCTTACCTTATCAAAGGGAGGGTAATTAATAGGCTGTTTTGAATACTCTTGAAATCTAATGTGCAAAGCTGTTGCATTTTCAATGTAAGGGTTAGTCTGGACAGTTCCCATTGGATTCAACATTTCTTCAAGTTCATCTAAAACATTGGACAGAATAATCAATATTATAGGCCAGGCACACATTAAAATTAAAAAATCTGAAAGGCAAAGATGCAGTAAGAAGTTGCTTACTGTATCCAATGGACAGAAGCATGTTTCACTGCACAGCACTTACTACAATGCACTGCATTTCCAGCGTACCTACCCATACCTCCTACATTCACAAATGTTGGATTATCACCCAATGAGAAACTGATTTTATCTTTCCAAAATAATCATAAGAGTTAAAGGAAGCAGAACCAAATCCAGTAAGATCTGCAGCTTTTGTAAACCAGTATACACATTGCCTCTGATATATATCAAATAGCATGGAAAAATCCCAGAATTTTAAGCCAGATTTCTTTCAGCACTGCAGCAAAGTTGATTCAGGACTTCTCAGGCTGGAATGAAGAGTGACATGGATATTTCAGACACTCTTACTAACCAATCTGAATATCAGGAAAGGAAGACTTAAAAACTTCTAACTCACATTTTTTGCTGACATAAATATTGTCCCATACAATATAGTTTATCTATTTAGTTTAGGATGCATAGTACAGGGAAAACAAATGAAACCGAAACTGCATCTTAAAAACAGGTAACACTAGATATAAACATCTATCTATTTTAATGTGATTTTCCTTCCCTAATAGATAAAACTTTTAGAATACTCTTTCCAAGCAGACTCTTGCCCTTCCTCCTTCCTGACACACAATACTTTCAGGAAAAAGATTAAGACATTATGTATTTATCCACATAAAAAACCACAACTAGTAAAAAGATTATGACAGGAGAATTGGACATGCATATAGTAAATACTCCAGTACTTGATACTACTCTTCTTTAATCTTGTAAGTATTTAAAGTCCAAATCTTAAAAGTTAAACTTTACCAGGAAACGATGACCAGCTGTGCAGCACCAGTTCTCCATTCTTCAAATGTCCTTTATAATCGAATACCATAGTATTAACCCAAGCTACTGGATAATGCTGTTAAAGGAAAGAAATTTTACATGGAAACTAAAATGCCAGTGAATATTACTATGCAGCAAGCACTACAATATAACTAAATTTGAGAGGGTTGGGGTTTTTTAAGTAGTGGCATCTTTCAGAAAAGTAGTTAAACACATGCATGGTTTTCAGTATATACTCCAGTACCACTGAGGACAACAAGATTTAATTTTAAGGGTGTCACTCTGCCAGTGTAAAAAAACACACTTCCCTAAATGTGAGCCTGGATGTTGATTTTTTCATCTTTTCCCAATCACGACTCATCCAGAGTTCAGAACAAAACTAACCTTTTAAAATACAACTCTTTAAACAGTCATTTGCCAATGCATTACAACCAAAATTTGCATGCCTTTTTCAGTGTCTGAGAAGTTATGAAAAGTTTTTTTTTCTACCAAGATGTGCAATTCTTAATACATATGGTCTTTTCAATTTATTTTTTTTTTTTAATTTTGCCTTCTTGAACACTAAAGTTAAGACAATGAAAGATTTCTGAATAGTCATTTCAGTATAATTCAGAGGTACGTTCAACAAAAGCAAATGAAATAGTTACCACTTTTCCTGCTTTTCTAATGGTTTGGTATTTGGAAGGATTCATTGCCTTGGTTGACTTTTTAGTTTTCATCTTGTCCATCACAGCATAAACTGCAAAGCAGAGCCTTGCCATTCTTGGTAGGTCGCAGACATTTATTTCAAACTCTAGTACTTCATTCCAAACATGGTCACTTCTCCCAGATATTTCTGTGCTTACAATAGTTTTACAAAGGAGCTCTGTACCATGGAAAAGACCAGCTCTAACATGAACCTGCAATAAAGAAATAAGAAATTTTAAGCTTGCTACAGAATTCTGCACAGAGTATTATACAGAACATACATATATGCATCTCATCAGTATTTCTATCTTAAAAGAAATACTAATCTTGAGGTTTTGAAATGAACAAAACAATTCTTGAGAATGAATTTTTTAATTTGCTATTCACGTTCCTGGCCAAATCAAAATATATTTGTTCAAACAATGTTGACTACCATTTTTTTTCAGTACTTAATTACTTATATTACCACATATTACTAATAATAACAACTACTTTTTTGTAGTAACAAATACCATATATCGATCTACAAATGCTTCTAACTTATCTAACACAGGAGGAAATCACTGGAAACAAACAACTAAGCAGAATGAAAAAGGTAAGAGTAATTTTCTGAATACAAACTCAAATCTCCAGGTAGAACCAATTTATGTTTCTAATTGAGAAAAGTTTTGGGTTTTTTCAGCTTAAGAAAAAATGCATTTTTTAATTACACTGTTTAAAAACATGGTACATAATGAAAATTGCTGATCCTGACATCAGAAATCACCTGTAAAAACAACCACATGTACAGAATTCCCAGGAATTATGTTTTGGCTTTAGCATCCAGAAACAAACAAAACCAGCTAGCCTGAATGATAAAATTAAGGAACAGGAAGGAGAAGGGTAAGAAGAGAAAGAAGTTGGAGTTATTGGCACTGAAATTAAACGCATCACAGGTCAAAACTAAGATGTGGCTCATTTGAGCATTTCTGTTTAATAACATGTACACAGAAAACTGCATGCTTCCAAGTATCCATACTCTTAGACAGTTTCAACAAGAATGACAAGAAGGTCTTTGCTTTTGTTGCCTGAGCAAAAAACAAACAGAAAAATGTGTCAGCTTCTTTCAGGTGACCTTCCACAAGATCACTGTTTAAAAAAAAAACCAAAAAAACCAACAACAAAAACCAAACAAACAAAAACCACAAAAAAACCTGCAACCAAACAAAAAAAAAAACCACCCACCACACACAAACCAACCACAAATGCAATCTGCAATCCTTTGGTCAACACCAAAAAAAAGTTCTCAGTGTTATGGTTAAATGAGTAAGAGGTGAATTGATCTTTCAGGATCCTTATGCAACCAACCTTCCCAATATTCCCTTTAAGCTATCATATTATTTCTAAGCATTGTAAAGGAAAGGCAGAGATATTTAAAATTTGATACAGATTTTGGATAAAAAGAATAATTCACCTTTGAATTCCCAACTGACATAGACAAGATCTGTTCTGGGAGAGAGCTTATCTTTCCCTCCTTCAAAGAAACACAGTGTGATCAACTTTAAAGCAGTCCCAATCTCAATGTCTCTCTTTTGGCTACACCAGCTACTGCTCTGTGCTAAGTTCTCTATTTGTAAACTAGCTCAGACAAGCGAGTGACCGGCAAACTGTAATACAGTTTAAATTAAGTCATGCTAGAGAGGAAATCCATCTTCAGCCCAGAATAATCCCCACAAAAGCCATTAGTAGCACCAACAGATGGGTCTCCAAATATCACCCATTCTGATCATTTTGGACTTCTCTGAAACAATTGCTATCCCTGATCAAGAGACTGCTGTCCCAGCACAGGCGCTGGTGGGGGTATTAGGGCTTGGTGAACACTCTCTTAGGGGTTATATTCCTTCTTGATACAGGTGCCATAGGAAAATCCATTATTAAACTGACTCGTTGGCTTACGTGTATACAATTCCAATTTCATTTCAAAGCTCACAATCAATCACAGAAAGAAAAAGTTCAGTTTAGAAAATGACTTTCACTTGAGACCCAGCAGTACTACTGCCCATTTTTGGCATGCACAGCTTCACCAATGTAAACCACTGTGAGTTAAGAACAGCAACATGAACATCCACAAATCAGATCACATGAAAGTGATCTTACTTTAGGAAAATGTATGCAGATTACACATGTATGTATATACCTATAGGTAGCAATATACATATATACACTCATATACAATCAAAATTCTTGTTGATTACATTTACAGGTTTGGATTATTTTTTTCTTTTTCTGTAATTAAAGACTGCAGCCTTCTATTCTGCCAAAATGAAATATTGTGGCTGATGTCAGAGAACCGATTAAAATCGGTTGGTTCATAACCTTCTTGAAATACTTCACCAGGTGGACCTTGGTTAATTCATTTGGAGATTCACTGCATGTTCAATGATATTTGTAATCAAGTTCCTTTGTGATTTAAAGATAACTTATGGAAATATGATTATATCTAGTGTATTGTCTGTTTGTGCTTTAACAACAGCAACAGTAAAAACTCAAAATCTGCCCTTTTTTTAAAAAACGGGTTTAAATTCACATTTGCTTGATTTTGAATATTGCTCTTTAACTTGCTATCAGCTGATATCATAACTTTATATGCCATCATATTTCCCTGACTTTTCTTTTACTTTATTAATATAAAAAGCATAAGTGATCAAGTAAAAATTGATACTACCAAGCATTGTATTGTTGGAACACATCACTATTTTGCTTGCTTTTCGGCTAGTTCTAATTCTATGATTTCCAATCCTGTTAATCTAAGTAATCGGATCCTAATTTCATTCTTTTCACTGACATTCCCCTTTTACCAATGAAATGGTATGTACCTATGGTGCAGCCAAAGAGCAAGACAAAAGAAAAGCAATTTCAAATGTCATATATTTAGAAAATTGGGTGTTAGATAACTGAATAAAGTCACTTGTGCTCTAGGTGACAATTCTCAATCCAGCTCACATTAGTGGAGTGCTACCCATCTGACAAATGTTTTGTTTCCCACTACAAACAGCGTATTTATGAACCCTGTTGTTGGTTTCAGCAAAAATGGATGAATATTGGCTTGATCCAAAGCACAATGAAACTAAAAGAACAATGGCAGTGAATTAAACAGCCTTAGAATCAGGACTAGGGAACAAATACGTTCTCAACAGTGACAATTCCACAATAGTGCAGACAGACAGTGCAGGGAAACACGCACAAGCTCGCGTGGTTACTACATGCATTCTTGTTCTTGGGTAACTACAGGTCTTTAAAAGTTTTCAAGACTAATAAGCATTCAAAATACTAAATAATACTTAGATAGTGTCCACAGGCACCAATGAACTGTCAATTTTTCCTGTTCCTCCTCAAGTTTACAATCAACATAATTTCCTCTTACTCTAAAAGCATACTGAAATCAACCAAACTCAGTTTTTTAAGTATGAAAAAAACAAAAAAAAAAACAAAAAAAAAACTTGATAGCTCTGTTGCTTCTGGAATCCACTTTGTCTTTTCCCTTCCTTTTTCTTTTAAAAATGTTTAAGAGTCTACAGAATGTAGAGTTAACGAGGTATTACAAAACTAGCTAAATAGTGGTTTAGACAAGGAAAAGGGAAACATCTGTTTTTGCAGACATTCATTTCCACAGTCAGCGTCCCAGGTAGTAAAATTGCAACTATGGCTCATATAGCTATGTAGTAAAATGTAGTACTGCTAATATATAATAGTTTTAGGAGAAAAAAAAAGGCACTGAGTATCCTGAATAAAGCATCAGAACTGCAAATTTCAATGGCTAACTGAATTTCTATCTAAGCTACATGATAGGCTATATAATTTATTGATTGCCAAACAAAATAAAGGAAATGAATGTTGTTCCACCTCACAGACAAGTGTCTTGTAAGGTCTTAAAGTAGTTGTGCAATAAATTCCCATGTGTTAACAACTTGTGGTCTGTAAAACAGTCAGTAGCCCTGTCATGTACATTTTTACAGGAAGTGATACTACAGCTTTTTTTTGTGTTCAGCATGTTAAGAAAATAAAAGACAGATTGTATAAAAGCATGCAGTTTGTGCTTAGACACACATATTCTGGACTACAAAAATACCTTATGTTTCACTGAAATATATATGTTCCATGTTCCATATTTAATCTACTTCTGTTTGTCAGATGTTTATGACAGTTTAGTTTGAATAAGCTTATTTCACACCAATACAAGTACTTTATAGAAACTATCTTAAAAAAACAAGTACCATATGAACATTCGTGTCATACTGTCCAAGATCACTGATAATGTTCTAATGCACATATCCAACTTCAGACAATAAAGCAATACTTCAGCAATAAAGCAAGATTTCAACCAATACTACCAACAGAACTGGGAATAACTAAAAATGCCACACTTCTGCTGAACTGAAATCTGTATAACTGAGTTCACTAAACATCGCATATCATTAAGCTGTGAACAGAAAGACTTCTCATACTAGGCATACTTACTTACTTTGGCATTTTCTTCTGTATTTAGTTTATTACCCTTTAACAAAGTAATCTTGAAAGGGTTGGAAATATCCCATACACTCTGTGAAGGAAAACAAATATACAAGTTCATTCTGAATCAATGTAAAATATTGAGACCTATTTTGTAAGCTAAGCATTTTCAGCAAAACTCATAAATACAAACTAAAACAGATGCACTTTTAAAAATACAAATTTGAAACCTTGAAAAATAAATTGGTTATCATAACTGCAAGACTACAAGATGCCCTAAAGGGAAAAAAATTAGAAAAAAAAACTCAACTGAAAAGGAGTGGCTCAAGTGTGAAAAAATACATTGAGTACTACTTGTTGACCATTCAGAATAACCCTTCAAATTTATTCTTCATCCTGAACATATACAGAACGTGTAATAGAGCAAAGTCTGCCCACATTTCTTCGAATGACAGTATGCAATGTATAACTGCTGTAAGGCCGTAAGTTTAGCATAAAGAACATTAAAAGAAAATTTAGATGTATTTTATGGCAAAAGTGCCATCATTGAAGTGACACCATCTAACAAGATATCTGGGCTAAACACATGAGATCACAGACTGCTACTGCCCAAGCTAGTGGAGCCTATACATTGCATTGATGCTGGAGAATCCAGGTTCTCTGTAATAGCTTCTCCAGTTGCTGGTAACAGATTGTTACCTGCTCCTCTGGGTTGTGATAGAAAGTGGAATCAATAGCACTGGAAAGGAGACAGCAGGGGGAGAAGGAGGATTGTTGAGGCAAGGGAAGGTAAGAAGTTTCCAGAAAAGCCCCAAGGACTGCTATTTCCGATGTAAACCTGCTCACAAGTAACAGGAGTCTCTGAGTAGACTCAGGTGACCTACACTGGAAAACAGTAGTAGTAGTAGTAGTAGTAGTACAAATCCCAGACTCCGGGATTTCTATTCCACAACTCACTGTTCCTTTTGGGTATCGGATATTCTCCATATCAACTTACTGTTGTTGTTCTTGTTTTTTTTGGTGGCAGAGGAAGAGGGAGGTTGGATGATTTTCGGTTTATGGCAGCTTCTATGGCAATCATCTCTTGCTCACACATTTTCTTTATGGTGCAACACTCAACTAGAGTCAGCTGAGGAAGAGTCCTGTTCATCACACAGTTGCGAATATACTAGAAGTGCATGAAAAACAGTTGTTATCAGGTAGCAGACTACTTCTACTTTCAAATCAAAGAAACAAACAGTGTATTACAAAGATAAAAAGGATTTTACAATTGCAGACACAAGCAGGAAGTGTATTAGTGTTCAGCATAGTTGACCATCCAATGGCACAGGAAGCAAGTTCAAAATTCAGCCAAGGCATCAGAGAACTATTAGGATAAGTTGCAAAGATCCTTATGTACCTGGAACTGAATTAATGGGTGATCACCAAACACATATTCTAGCCTTCCGCTAACTTGCAGCACGTAGTCAGCAGGATCAACTTCCTCATCTTCTTTTCCATGGATAGTCAAACGTTTTCGGATTGCCAGCTCATTCAGCTTGATGGGATTCATGTTAGGAGACACTTGAAAACTAAATACATCCTAAGAAAACACAAACAGAAATACTGAATGTCAAAGTTGTCCTAGTCAGATGTAGAAGGCTTAAGTCATAGCATACGCAACAAAATAGATAGAAATACTTAACAGTTTTAAACAGTCTATTTTTAGATTTAGTGTCTACATCTTCAGTGCAATCAGAGCAATAGTCATCCAAAAACCTGCAAAATGGTCAATTCCCAAACTTTTATAGTATCAGAAGTACTTTTAAGAACACAATTTTATTTAATTGATTCAGCAATGATTTAAAGGCTTCTAGATCAGGATATTGATCTAGAAGCTTGTAATTTAGAAGGTGAATGAGGGAGACAATAAAACATGCATACATTTCAAGGTATTCAACAGTAATAGTTGCATTAAGTTTTCTTCTTTATGGCCACTACCAAGTTATCCTCTTTCTAGGTACCACTGTACTCAGAAGAAAAAGAAAGCTTCAAGTAACAAAGTGGAAGAAACTGTTAATGTGATTTATGTACAAAAAAATGTCTTATTTGAAGGAGTGCAGGAAAGGGGAGTAGCAGCCAATACCTGTAGCATCCTGAAGACGACATGGAAAGACTGCATTTGCAAAGAAAATTTTTAATCAAACCTTTAGAGGCTATCTACATATTTCCAAAGTATCTTTAATTTTGATGCATTCTAAAAAGGTAAGTAGTTACTATCTTTTTAAAGTTTGTTTTTTTAATAGTTTAAATTCATTTAAAGTTCCTAATGTAAAAGGTCATCTGTGAAATCTTTCATCTCCCTTAATCCACCACATTATGCTCTGCACACGTTTATTTGCAAAGATTAATTCAGCAAGTTCTCATTTTTTGTTCTGATTCTTTTTCTCACAAACACACACACACACTCCTGAATATGCAAGTATGCTAAAAGCAGTTGTTTACAAATGTGAAGTGTTTTCTGGCTTACATTCTTTTGACTTGTGCTTTATGTATATAGAAAGTTACTGGTAAAACATCAAGCTGCCCAAATGGAAAAATCTAACTCCATAAAGTTAGGCAAAATTAATTCTGTATTTTTTGTTTCTGCATAGTTCACAGCAGCATCCACCTTTTAGAAAGCTGCCAAACTGCGAAGGCTTTCTTCTCTTATCATAACTGGTAGTGGGTAGACAGGGAATGACACTTTCTTCCCAGGAAGTTGGTGCTCTGTGGCGGCTGCCTTACTTCCAAATTGTAGGTCTTTACACGTATGTCACAGAAATGGGGATCAGGCTCTTTCTCTTGCTCCAGAGACAATCACATAGCTTTTACAGCTCGCCCACACATTCTAAACAAAAAGTATTTTAATATTCTCTCAATCTTGCAGCGTGCCTACTGAAAGAATACAACAGTCCCCACACCTTCCTATTTGATTCTCCTGATATTTTTCTAGTACTCAGTGCTAGTAGTCAGGTCTGGAACAGAGTTTACGGCTCTAAAAAGCGCTCAGATTTGAACTGTTAACAGCTTTGAAGGTCAGAACTGGCAGCAGAAGCATCCAAAACATTTGAAATGTCAGCAGCCTAAGCTATTACAGTGGCAGGCAAATACATTCTGCACCAGCATGAACTTTTGCACTCCTTTTGTACTGTTGTCCTATATATAAAATATTTTAATCAAAAGCTGACAAACATACAGATATTCTCACTCCTGGACAACTGCAAGTCCTCTACTAAGCCAAAGGGGACTCGAGAAAGGTTTTGTCATAAAAACACCTATGCATCCAACATCAGCTAGTGTTATCCAAATTTAGTATTCACCTCTGCACTTAGTGTTTCCTGAGTCAGATACAATTTTACAAAATTAAAAAAAGTCCAAAATGGTAAGTTAAAAAAAGATAGTCTCAGAAATAATATAGTTTTGTAAATAAAATCAGCCGAATTGTTAGAAAATCAGTACCTAGCACTTGGGTCAAAATGGACACCAAATATAGCCTGATAATACACACTTGTGAAATTTTAAGGTTTCCAGTTCTGATCCCTCACTGTTATCCAAAAGAACACAGTGCAAAAATGAATAATGGGAATGCTGGACTCGAGTAGAATCATAGTAACTTCAACGTCAAAAAACTGAAGCTAAATCATTTCAGGTGGAAACTTAAGGGGTGTCATTTTAGTGTTTTCTTTGTCTAGTGTAAGGAACACTAACTGCTCTTATTTTAAAATGTATTGTTCAACCTAATTAGCAGATCAACTCCAAAGACGTTCAACAATGAATCACACGCAGACAACTGTGTTGAATATGGTGCCTCCCAATTCACCAGCATCCCGAGCCTAAAATTCAACACTAGTGAAGCAATACAGTAACAGCTGGTGAAAATTAGTCCTAACAACTTTGAATTATGTTCTACATTTAAATGAATGTGAAATACTATAGAATACACAAGTTGTACATTTTGACTTTAGAAGTAGAACTGTAATTTGGCTATAGAAGCTCAGTTTACAACTGTAGGTTCACAGCCTCACTTTCTTTCAAGAGTCAACGATCCTGGTGAAAGAATTCGCATTTTAAAACAAACACCATAATGTTTGTATTCTATTTCATTTACATCCCTGATCAACCACATGCTAATTCAGATCAGGATGAAGAACAGTATGTGAAATGTGATGAACAACCATTCCTACCTGGCAGTTATCAAAATGAACAGCCACTACAAGATTTCCACTATAGAGCTTATCTTGGAAGCTCTCTGGGAGAACAGGTTCCTGTTCGGGTGGGTAAGTGTGCTTTAACCAGTCCATCCAGGAGAGACCCACAAGCGACTGAATCTTTTCCTCACTGATTCTCCGCATTTTAGCTCGGAAATCATTCACTTCAGGATCTTGTAAGGCATCAAACTCGTGGAGACCTGAAAGAATTCAAGCAAGCAAAAGGATACATATCTGTACAAATATCATCCACCTATATACCATCCCGCTCAAACCTTTATTATCTTTAAGTTAAGGTTACATAAGAGTTTTTCTTGAGACATCCCGTTCAAAATGGGTGCTCAAAACTGAGGTGTTGTCTATGTTGTCTTCTACATCAGTGGACTTGCAAAGTTACTTGCACAACTCCCACACAACCCAGCATGAGAGTTTAATTTAAACAGCAAGAACCAATGCCTCTCTTAGGTACTATTAAATGGAAAAGCCAATCTCATCCTGAATTCAACAAAGTAAGAACAAATTGCAAAGAATGCACAGCAAATACATCATAAAGACCACTGAGGGAAAGAAGGGTTTGCAAACTGTTTTAATCCCACAGAAAAGAAAGATAGTGGGACAATAAATAGATACATTTATTCTTTAATTTTCCTTGTGATTAAAATCTTCTACTCAAGTCAAAATGACAGGACTGAAATTTCAACCAATCCAAGACCAGTGAAGTTCCTTTTTCAAAATACATAAAAGAAAGAATACACAGTGGAGAGTCCACACAGCAGAGATCCTTCAGTACTTCCTGAAGGACAGGGCCTGCAAGGCTTTCCTTCTTTCTTTCTTTCCTCCTGAACTTTGAAGGACATTGTTCAAACTACACAAAGCACTGAACACCTTTTGAGAACAGAACACTAAGTTTAGAAGCTGAGGCAGGAACACATTTTTTTTCACCGCTAAGGTACAGAATAGGGGCTGCATAAGGAAGGGTCTCACACAGCTATAAAAAGCAAAATATTCAATCAAAGAATGTGAATCTCTCAGAATCTGTCAGAATATGTCTGAATGGTTAAACTAGCTAACTGTTTCCATTGTCACTTTTCACAAATAGGCAGACAGTGTATTGCTGAAATCCAAACAAAACCTGCAGTCTTTATAAAAGAGCTAACAATGGTTCATTGTTTTAAAACAAGAGGTATGACCTCACATGACCCTGTCAATCTTGATTGTATAACCAAGCAGAGTAGATTTAAAAGCTGAAAATTCTGAAATAACATCAAGAACAAGTTACTGTAAAACCTTTAAAAATAGCTTTTCATTGTTTGCTGAAAATCAGTGCCACAATTGAGAGCAAATACAAGAATCATACTTGTTAACCAACTCAGAAACCATGTTTAACAAAACTGTAATAATTTCTAGCTCCTTCTGTGCATCCAGTTTGCTATTAGGCTATTTATGATAACACTTTTCAGGAACTATGTTTTCCTTCACTTAGTAATACTATTATAGTTTTTTACCCCTCACCTAGCAAGATAAAACTTGCTCTTGATTGATCTAGTAATACAATACAGTGCCACAATACGATACAGAAAGTAGCTTTCAACAACTTGCAAATGCTTCATCTTGAGTATTTAAATTCTTTTAAACTTCATCAGTATTAGTTTGAGAAAGGGAAATTCTGTCAGGGAAAACTTAATTTTTAGTTTTATTTTCCCACTGTTACCTTCCCAAATAAGATTCTCATACAAAACAAAATTTACCCTCATTTTTCAGAAAAATTAAATGTAATTACCTTTGCCTATAAGGACACCTATTTTGGAATCCAACTTTTCTCCTGGATCACAATTCCTTGTTACTAGTTTAAGGACAGGAAGAAAGGGTCTAACATCACAAAGTCTCCGTGTTTCATCTTCTAATTCTTCATGTACAGCAGTCTGATTCACACATGAGAACATGTAAGAGTCAATCTCCATGAGGAGATGAAAGAGTGGATAGGCATGTGCCTGCTTCCATAACAGCTGTAAAGAAAAGAAATAAACAGAACAAGAAAGCATGGGCATATCTTACAGCACTGAAGATAACATTAATATCCATTTATGTTCCCAAAAGAATACAAGCGTAATGTGTTTGGTAACTTGATTCACTTTTGTTTCTATATATCATTATATATTTACTTGGCCTAGTTTGTAGTCTCTGTCTTGAGGTTATTTTTAGGCAGCAACTTGTGTGTATAAATATTCCTGGGATAAAAAAACATATAGGGACAAATACTATGAGCTGATGAGAGAAGGGCAGCACTAACCCTCATCCTGAGGCTTATCCTAGGATTGAGCCAATATAGTCCTATTCGCAGTAAAGTTGCAGGACCGCGGCTGTCACTGCAGTAACCAAGCACTTTGATTTTGGAGACAGCAAACTGCCATTCTCCTCCATCCATTCCTATAGCTCCCTATCAAAATCCTTCTCCTCCAAGACACATCTATACTTTCTTTTTCCAGTAAATACTGTAATATATAGACAAGTTCCTACTATAGAACTAATTCCTGAATAAAAAGTCCCCTGTGTCTAGAGAAGCTTAAAGTAAATTTGTTCGTGAATTACTGGCAGGCCACTAAGACATGCAAGTCACCCACAGAACACTAAATATTGCTTTCCTGAATTGAATATTTAAGTAGCAGATTACACCTTAAGTAACATCAATGTATCAAATAGATAAAATATATCAAATCCTTCGCAGAAATCAAAATTGGATGTAAAAAGAGCTCTCCTGACCTAAACACTATCCATATTTTTATCTGTGAGAATACTTTTTTCCTAATTCTAAAAGTTTACCTCTTATGGATTTCTGAAACTTATTTTGAAACAGGAACCACAGTATCAATAATGCAATGGCAAAAACCTCTTCTCAAACAACTGAAGCTGAACTCAACTCCTGCTGAACTGAACTTTATACCTTCAAAGGTATAAAAAGACTATTATTGCCTCTGTGTTCTTTTCCAATACCTAATTATAATAGATTCAAAATCTGCACTTTTTTTTTTTTGTCTCCTGAGTTGCCTAACTTCAATTTCCAGCTACTGGTACTTACTATATCCCTAATGACTGCCAAATTTAAAAAGCCCTGGTCCCTGACACTTGACTTCCACTGAAAACAGTCATTTGCCATCACCCAAAGTACCGGCCTCGTAGAACTACAAAGCCTACGTAAATGAAAACTTCTTCAGTTCTCAAATAACTGGTTATTTTTTCTTCTCTTATTTTAATCTTAACAGTTTCACGTACAAGATAAACTCCTTATTTGCTCTTATGACCTCTACTTATACATCCAAGGGTCCACAAATTAGGGCTTGTCACAGCAATGTGGTGGGAGCAAAGCTACTAACCCAGTATACCATCAAAGTCTGCATTATTGTTTTAGTTTTAAATACAGTGATTTCCATGAAAGACCCTGCAGTTATGATCAACATTCCTTTTCCTTGAAAAGCAGCTAAATATCCACAGTACTTGCTTATAGCACGTTAAGTTTCAATGTGTCACAAGCATCAAAAAACCTGAACAGCTTAGTTCAAGTTTCTTATTGTTGTCACTTACACACTTGTTTTTTAAATTCTTTACCAGTTGAAATACACTACCAGCTATTCCACTATCTTACCTATCAACTAACCTGCATTGGCCAGGTTACACTTTTACTAAAACAACAATGACATTTTTCCAGTCAGAATTATTTCAAGTATTTGAGTATAGCACACAACTTATTTCTCGGATCACTTCCATTTCTAGTGGCACTCTCAATTCTTCTAAAATACTAAGTGCTCCACTGCATTATAAAAGAATACTTCAGTGTCTAGAAAGTTTCAAATTAGGAGTACAATAGATTCTATGAAGCTACTAACGATACAAAGAAAATAATTTCTATAAACAATTTAATACTGTCAGACTGAATGGGAATGAAAAACAATGTGCTTATTTACCAGGCAACACAATGGAAGGAGAAATCACTCTTATTTTCTTTTAGAAGTTTATTACGCTTAAGTAGCGGATTACTTGGTGTTGTATTCACCCACTACCTAATTCCACAGTAAATTGTCTAAATGCCCTCACATGGCCACTATCTGAAAAAACGTTGGTAGATCATTCTGTAATACCTGTGGTTATTTCCTTTAATTTGAGTATACCCTTACTTTTTAAGTGATGCTCTAACAAGGCAATTGTACACAAGCTTTAAGTAATGGCATACTTAGTTTCTAAAGCATTCATCTTTGGTGTCAATCAAAACAAGCAGGAGCACAATCTGTGACTTCAAATTAGACACAGCACCTCCTGTTTGCACACTAATCAGAGTAACGTTAAATCAATGCACAATGTATTAACCATGTGTTTAAAAAAGATTTAGATGTAGCAATACAGAGCTATTACAATAATCTCTGAAGTGTAACCATCAGCAAGAAGTAATTTCTCTGACCCTTTGTCATCTGCCCAGAAACATTCCAGATCCCCAGACATATACATCTTGATTAATCAATCTGCTATGCACATGCCTTCAATATATTATTTTTCATGCCTACTCAGATTCACCACTTGATTTGCCAAAAGGCACATAAAAATCAGAAACAGCACTCATTCCAAATATAAGTTAACTTTTAAGTTAATTGACCATTTGGTATTACCTGTTTAATATGAGATATGGTGGCATCTCGAGGGACATCCAGGTTGATGTAGATTCCAGTGGGCAACAAGAAGTCCACGGATATTGAGCCATCAGCACCAATCTGTGAATCCACTGCCCAGATGTCAAGGCTGTCTGTCACGGCAGGAGGCATTATGGAATCTCAATAATATTATAACCACATGGCCTTAGGGAAAAAGAAAAAATAAAATTCAGTATATTTAACCTTCTATAATTAGACACACATTTTAAAGCCTTTGGAAAGTTTACATAAGCCTGTTTGTACAGCTCAGCTTGCAAGTCTGGGGTCTCAAATGCCAGCAGTGCAATACACACAAGCATAATCTTACTCACTAATTCCATTTAGTGTTATAAAAGCCCTTGTCTGGCAAAGCACTATTGTTGAGGTGTTTATATCATTAAGACAAAGTATTAAGAGAAAAAACTAATTAAAGGTTAGCTAAAACAAAGGTAAAATTAATTTTAGAATTTCTCTTACTATTTACTTGACTAAAATACAACCTAAGCAAACATCTTGAATGAACCATTGCCATATTTAGTACAAAAACACATGATCAATTTCATAGTATTGTTTTTGCAAATTTCCTGTTAGTTGCCCACAAATACACACATTCAACATGAAAGTCTGTATTATTAGTAGGAAAATCATTGGCTCTATTAGAAAGTGACATTTTTGCTCTAAAGACATTTATCTCAATTTGTTTCCACCGTTAAAGAAAGATCACCTCCTATGAATTCAACTCGCTGTGTAAACTCCATCCCCTGGGGGGAGCAGGAAACCCTTTGTGTGATCTACTCCAACTCACTACACAGGCTTCCTGATTACTTGTCCTTTGTATTTCAAGACACTTTTATTTGCTCTTAATGCCACCACTAGTTTTTCTGACATATCAAGTCTTATCTTTTGACTACCACACTCCAAAGATGCATTTTCCCTTCAATCACCATTCACGGAATTATTTACCTTCCTCTTCATGCAGACAATGCTCTTCAGCTGCCAAAGGGATGGGAAGTGTAAAACACTATTTTAAAGCACTTCTCCAATAAAGACAAGTTACTGAACACCTTCCTAATTCTTGTTGGACATCATGAGATGTGGGAAATCACCTTTTCTAAAAAAATTAGCTGGCATGTGCAACTCCACTACTGTTACAGCTTTCCACTACTTTTGTCACTCTTCCCTGCTCTGAAATCACATCTGTCCTGCCTAACTGAATGTATTTCCCCCATTACAGCACCAGCAGAAAAAGCAGGACATAAACACACTGGGCTGCTGTTCTCTGTAGATCACAGAACAGGTTCAAACGAGCTCATCGCCAATTAGAAATAGTTAACACAACAGCCTTCTTAAATCCCTCCACTCCTGCTGACTACATTGCTAAAGTCTGTTTGACACACAGTATTTTCCCCATTGTTAGGACACTAGGCAAAATCCATTATCAAAAGGTAATCCTTTCTACAGGTGCTAAACCTCCAAAGGTGTACCTCGATACAGTACAGGATTGCTTAAACTGGTCACACCACTGAATTACTGATAATTATCGTGCTGAGCAAACTTTCCAAATGTATGTGTATTTATGAACACAACTTCTCAATCTCAAAGCACTTTATTACTGTTTTTCCCCAAAACAAGCAACCAGGAAATCTTTTTGTAACACACTACAGTTGAACCCACCACAGAGCTCCAGGAGACCAACTACAACATAAAGAAATTTTGTTCCCCTCCCTCTCCAGCTTAACTTCTTTCTTTATAAAACAGCTTAGTTTGGGAAAAGTCACACCACCAGCTACTAAATCCAAACTTTAGGATATGCAGGAGTTAACACTTCATTTGTAGTGAGTTGAATTTGTTGATACTCCTATTTCACAGAAATTCAACTCTTTAAGTAGGCTTTTAAATCAAACCATTCATTGTCATATGTATCATCATCCTTCATCGACAACTTCTGCAGAAATGCAAAAGTGGTACTTCAGAAAGTCTCCTTGTAATCTCTTGCTTCATATAACAGAAAGTCTCCTTGTAATCCCTTGCTTCATATAAACAGCTTTCAATGAAATAAGTAAATGAGCAAGCAAGCACAAGGGAAAGCTGACTGTGTCTACAATGGATAACAGAATATGCCAGCAGCACAAAAATCAACTACCACAGAAGCTTAACTTTTTATTGACAGACAAGCTATTAGTATTTTCTATAAATTATAGAGAGCTGTTCACTGGTAACTTTCACTGATCATTGTTAAACAAACAGTACCTTTTAAATCATCACTTTAAAATATTCACAGTCCATCTCTGCCTCGTTTCTCAGTACTGGTTTCTATCCCTTCTATTACCGTAAAGAACTAAAATTGCTCATCTGACATTTGGAAAAATTCTGGAGACTAAAATCTCCAGCAGAGAAAGCGGGTTGGCGAGAAAGAACTCAAATCTCCAAAAGCTTACCAGTCACCAGAGGAGTAGCAAGTCCAAAACCCACATGGACTCAAAAAGCAGCTACTTGGTACTGAAGCTGTGCTACTTCTGCTACCTGGTACTATCAGCTTGCCATTTCAAAGCTGCCTTAGATACGAGACAACACGCTTAGCTCTCACCTCAAACTGCCATGTAAATACACTGAATAATGAGACCCAAGTCATTTCAGAACCTTTCCATTCAGCTTTAGCAAGGTTGTAAGAACCCACACAATCATGACTGTTGCTAACACATCTTGTTGCCACACTAAATATGTGGATCACTTAGTACTTTGCTTGTACTAGATAAAAATATAGTAGAGTTTTCATTAAAGGTAAACAAAAAGCTCTAACTTTCAGGAAGCAAAACTACATAAGGAAAAATTTTTCCTCCATCGAAGCAACAACTGGGGATCTCCTATCATCATTACCTAATGATAATCCATTCACCATCAGGTCCTCATACCCCTCAAAAAAATCACTACACTGAACCAGACTGAATTGGAGATGGGGATATAGACTTGGTGACAATAACAAATAAGGTATGAAAACATTTTATCTTAATTACCAGATCTTTACAAATCCATCCCTTCCCTCATCAATTGGTGTTTAGCATGGTGTGTGATCTCTTAAACATGTAACACAGATTACACTACTAGAATAACACAGCATCAAGCCAAAAAATCTGGAGAAGATGCGTAGTTCCTCATTACCAATCAGTGTATCTTTAACAAGCTACTATTTAAATGGGATATTATTTCTTTTCCTCCATCCAGCTACTTCTACCCATAAAGTCTTGGCTGCAATTTTGTTGTAACAGACAATAGTAGTCACAGAAGAATAATTTGAATTATCTAAAAGTACAGATTTTTCATACTTGGCCAGACACACAGTATATTTTCAGTTATTTTCTGCAGCCATCATAGTAGAATAAAGTGGTATCACTATTCCAAAGCATTAATTTAACAGGTAAGATACTTGTTTATAATTACAGACTTGCAATATAGACATCACAATCTTTCAAAACTCCACTTCCATTTTTAATTAAAAAGGGAAGAGCAACCTGAGCATGCTGGGAAACTATTCTTGCTTTCAGGCACTTACTTAATATTTCCTTCCTCAAAGAAACAGGTCAGTGTCTTTTACAGTCAGCACCCAGTTTCCACCAGTAGTTGACATCACAAGGGTCAAGACAGAACCAGTATTTATACTGAGAATATCACTGATTGCAAACAAAAGATGGCTGTGAGAATGAGTCATGGGCTGAACTGTAAAATGTGTGGTGGCACTAGTGACTAACTAACAATATCACATCTAGTAACTGAAACAAAGGTAGAAAAGCCATCTGGACTGGGAGCAGTAACACCCAAGATATTTTAAACAACCTCCAGCTAAAGGAAAAAACTTATGATCAAAATAATAATAAAGAGCTATTTCAAGCTGGTAACCTCATAGCTATTCTTGTATACTGTCACAGTAAAAATAACCTCACACAAAAGAAGGAAGTCATTAAAACAATACTTAATCTTGGCTACTCGGGTATCTAATCAATTACTATTTAAATTCAATAGCAGCAAAGCCCAATACTAAATGCTTTTCTAAGTCACAGGTATGTGGTATTGATAGACACCATTCAATCCTTCCCATGTAAAGTGTAAATTTTCTCTAAATTTGATTTACACATTTCAGATCTGTATATATCTATATATGTACACACACATTCTTCATATCGAAACCTCTTAATTTGTATTTTAACACACTAGCAGTTCTGAAAGAGCTGCTTAGACTAACGGAAAGAAATGGAACACAGATTAGTAGAACATCTGCAGAATGACAAAAAGAGAAAGAACATTTGACATTTATCTTTGTACTTACTTACTGGATGTACACAAACAAGAAGCCCTACAACTAGATTTCTCAGACCAAACCAACTGCCTGTGATTTTTCTGTCTATATATCTGTACATCTGGTATGTGCACCAAGCACTAAGACTGAAATGGAACAACTATCACTACAAGCTGACAACATCTAGGTTGTAAGCCTCTACTCTGTGCCATAATATGGTTTTGATGACACACTCCAAGTGAAGCTGTGCAATACAACACCAGGCACATTGGTAGCTAGAGGGGAATGCCTACACCCTTCACTTGAGAACTCACCACAAATCCATCCTTTGAAGTGCATTTTTCTGTTATTAAAAGAACACCAATGTAAAATCCAATACATTTAATCTATTATCCTGAAGCATAATTAAAAAGAATACTAATAAAAGACAAGGAAAAGAAGCTGCAAGGAAGCTGGTAGATATGAACACCTGCATAACACAGTGTTAGAGGAAAATTCTGATGTCCTCTTATCTCTCATAGCATTTAGTTCATTGGTGATGGAGGTAGGCGGTTGGACTGGATGGTCTCTAAGGTCTCTTCCAACCTTGATGATTCTATGATCTCCTGGGCTGCCCCTTAGCACCGAGAAAATCTAGTCTTCAGGCAATTCTTTTGAAGAGATGCTGTACACCTGAAATTATGTCACCTACCCTTGAAATCTGGTCACAGTTCTCAGGATGAAATAAGTATGTTATCCCAAATACATGGCAAAAAAATCGGGGGGAGTGAGAGGGTAGGGGGAGAAGAACTCACTTGTGTATGAAAAAGTCTGTTTCCATAAGAAATAGGTTTCTTTTACACCACTTCTTTCAAATGAGGGTGCATTTTAAAGGCATATAAGTATCCATAGCTCTTCAGGTTAAATACAAACCTGCATTTATTTTTCTTTTCACTAAAACCATGAGTAAGGGGTAAATATCTAGTTTGTTTTGATTATGCAAACACAAAGAGCACTCTGCTTATCCAGATTTTTGCTTTACATAACAAGTTATTACAACTGCTAAGCACCACATTCAAGATGATCATCACTATGATCAACACAGCTTTTTATCTACTGCTTGCTCTGTCATGTGGCAGTCAAGGGGCTAAGAAAAAAAAAGTCTTGCAGCAGTGAAAGCAGTTGAAAAGAGCCACTCTATCCAGACACTCAAGAACAGTGCTTAAACAATATCTTACTGTCCAGAACGGACTAGATGAAAATCTGACCGCTGTAATTTTCTAGGAAACAGCAGCAGCATATCAAAGTCTAAGTAGGAGAAACTTACTTATACAATATAATTTTGTAATCGTTTTTCTAACTACGTAAACATCCAGCACTTTAAAAGATGAACCAGCTATAAAGGAAATATTTGAAAATGAAAAAGGGAAAAGAATCTAGCAGCATGGAAAAGGAGTCAAAACACATTAAGGTTTATGTCGTATAAAACTTAGGGGGCATTTAAAAAAAGAATCACAGGAAAAATTCCTCCATCTTTATAATTGAAAGAATTCTGATTTCTTCTGAAGCCTCTGAAGTCAAGTATCCACATGAGATCAGTGTGCTGGTTCATGGCTCTGTAGAACTACATCCTCTTCTATTCCAAAAACTGTAACAAATTCACAGCTGCTGCCACAGCCTCTGAGCTTACAGGTCCTAGGGGAGTGCTCTGCAGTCCGTACACTGGCAGCAGCTCCGAGTGCTGCACGGCACTCCCATTTGGCTGCCTTCCACTGTATTTACACTGACTATAACAGGATCACCTCAGACACCAGCTTGGCTCTCATAAGCCACTTTGTTTCCTGCACGCAGTCTCACCTCTGCGGCTCACTTTGAGGGCAGGCTCCAGTCAGAAGCAGCACTGTTAGGCTTTTCCCCTTTCTTGGCTGTCCCCCACCTCCCTAGCCACACAACGGAAAAACAATACAAACGAACATTAGTAGTTTCCCATCAACTCAGGGAGAGACCTGCCTCACCCCGTGAGAAGCAGGCACTGGATCTGAAGCAAGGGTGGGGGTGAGAACACTGTCGTCACCCTCCAGCAGTAGTCACAGGGATGAAATTAGGGGCAACGTGGAATCATAACCTCGGTTTTGTTTAAAGGTTTAATGTGACAAGAGAAAGCACCTGTGCTGAGCAATGCATGTACTACTGAGAACTGTATTTTCCCTTCACTAGACATCACAGCCCACACAGGATCAATAGTGACCCCCTTTCAAAGATGGGGTCTAATGCATTGACTAACGTTTATTCTCTGTGTTATTTCATGCCACGCCACTGAAATTCCTATTTTGCCCTAAGAATGAACCCACTCGAGGTTCTGGCCTTCTACAGCTGCACAGGTGAATTTCAATCTAAACTGCTTACAAATTTAAAAAGTAAATACAAACAACTTAATTATAAACACAAATGCCTAAATCAGCAAAGCTAATATTTTTCCACTCCAGGAATGTCATAGTTATCTATCTACAATACCAAAAATCTTAAGAATTCAAGCCATCTACAATGTAGCCTGGGAAGTTATTTTTAAAGATCATGTGATACTATAAATATTTCCCAACAGTTTAGTTCAACTGCCACATGAGTTAGCCCTATGGTATGGAAAATTAAGTGTCCATTTAGTCATGATTCCTCCAGAAATCAGAATAAAAATATCACCATTTAGTTTTCTAAAAATATCTATGCATAGAAAACATGAAAGGCCTTGTTTGAATATCATTCCTTCACAGTGCTCGGAATGGTACCAAGAGTGGTCTCTCAGCTATTCAAGTCTAGATTCTCTCATTCTCCTCATGAAATAGTTAAATTTTCCACAAAGAGAATTAAATTAGTTTTTTTCCATGATCCCTGATTAGTTTGCTTGTTCATTTTCTGTAGCACGATTCCTCTGCTGTACCCATAGCATTTCACACTAAGTTTTAAAACCTGAGGCCAGGATTTTAAAACCACAATGAATGGAGTTTCTACTTTGATATTAATGCCTCTAGATAAAAGTGGCCCAGTTTTCAAGAAATGCTGAGCACCTGAATTTGCAATTGACTTCACCAGCACTTGGAGATACGAAAAAAAAATGCAAACATGTTAACTGGTTTCAAATTAAAATTTAATTTAATTTTAAGCAACCTGATTTGAACAGATGGTTAGATTAGATTACCTCTGGTCATCCCTTCTTATGGAAATTATTCTATGATTCAATGAATCTGTAAATGAGATTATTGTCTTCAGAAAATTTTTCCTGCAAAACCAGTCTACATGTGGAGAACAATGCTACTAAAATAGTATTCCATATTCGGAAGACTTATCAGAACTGGTTTGAATAATGAGGATAAAAGGATATTCTTACTTCTCATTACTTTATACTCAGGCAAGTAAACACAGTTCCTGCTCCCTCCAAAGATTATTCATGATGAACTAAACAAACAAAACTTAAGTGCCAGACTTCTGATAGACTTCAGGCAATTCATAGGCAGCACATAATGAGCATAAAATACAAAGTAACATAACAGCTTCTCACAGCCAATTCATTACTATCCTTTGCTCTATCTTGAAATCACTATATAGATACATCTATATATGTATATATGAAAATAAGGAGTTTCAGGCCATCTTTTTGTGTTGGACAGTTAAAAGTAAGTTGTAGGGAGAAGAAAAACTCTTTTCACATTTAAATGCTATTGTCTGACATTGCTACTGTCAAGCATCACACTGGATCACACTGAAGCTGTGGCCACTGGAAGAAAACATCCCTTTTCAGCTCACTGGAATCCAGTTCTGCATAGTCAGGATCAGAGGTAATACAAAGAAATGGAAGAAAACATATTAGAAAAACACTGTCATATAAGTAACAGTTAATTTGCCACCTTGATCAACAGAGTCATGGAGAAAAGCTCAAATGAAGCATAAAAGCCTGGTCAAATAATTCAGTATTCTATGTCAATTGGGCTGTGAGAATATATCTGGTACATTCACCTTTAGGAAAATTTGCAAATAGCTCTCTAAGATATTTTTTTATACTTTGTTAAGTTTTAAATAGCAGCAGACAGAATGGGTCCTGACATGAAGACCAGTACATAGCATGCTCCAGGATAGTAGAATGAGACTCAAGATTTGGGAGAAGATTACACCAGGTTGGTTCACAGCCTAGATAATTTGCTTTTGAAAATCCAGATCACTGGAGATATTTTATATACTAGGGGAAGGTTAGCATGAAATGTTAGAATATGTTGAGTTCTAATATTAGAAAAAGATTCTACTAAGCATTTAAATGATGGGATGCTCACACAGATATTTTAAAAAAAAGATAATAAGAAATCTAACAAAAAAGCGAATGGAGCTGGCACAAGGGAAGAAAGAGGACTGGACGATCAGACTGAAAGGGAAAGGAGCAGAAAGAGCTGAACCTGAACCCAGAACAAAGATGTCATGTTAACACAGGTGAGTCAGACAGTTTCCTATAAAGCTGCATAACTGCTTGTGCCAGCAAAGTGAAAATGTAAACAGAAGCAAGATGAGTGTTGGAGGAAGAGTGACAGTTTCTTCCAGCCCCAGGGCTGGCTTGCCACTTTACAGTTCTTACGCTCATTTTTAAAAACATAGGTAAAACTACAGCCTAAAGGCCTGGCTTTGTAACAGCCCTAGCTATTATTCAAAAGCCTATGTAACCTGTCTGTCATGAATCTGAAGAGATGCACTAATAATGTGGAGTTGTGATTTTATTGATTTATTGTACTAAGTAAACCATAGGGTTCCTGTACCTCCCACTGCTACACAAGAATCACACAAGTATTCCTCATAGTTAACAGGGAAAAAAAGAAAAAAAATTAAATCTGCATTAGTTCTGCTCTCTGGTATATTCTTGCCTGTTCTACCACTCCGAGTAATTACTTGTTCCACTGTAAACATGGATGAAAGGAGGAGTAAACATCCACTTACAAGACATTTGAGTATATAAATTATTAACACTTCCTGTCCTTTTGAATTGTACAAATAGACCTAAACCATCACATTTCACCGGCAGCCAGCTGTTTCCTTCAGCTGTTAAAATGTTGTCTCCAAGTTATGAGCTAGATGACTTCCTACTATAAAAAAGTTAACACCAGAAATTGAGGTTTTCCTATATATAGATACCTCTTCACACAGGGACTAAAGGATTCGCTTTTCAATTATTTCTGATATTTCAATCAAAACGTCTAAGAAAGAGGGTTATTCTCCATCAGACAGATTGTATGCATCTAGAAAGAGAGGTAAAAGAGTGAAATAATTAAAAACAGTGGAAAATTAATTAGGAATGAAATCTTCTCCTAAAAGGAGGGCACACAGACCAAAACACAGAGCTATCACATAAGCAGACTGTGCTGAAGTCTCATATACAGAGATGCCATGGATACTAAAAGTTCGAAAGATGCCCTTTTAGGAAAAAAAAATAAATCCATGCTTAATCAGATAAGACATTCTTCCTGATTGGGTCAGTTTCTTACATAGAGCATTCTCGCCTGGATTTTTGCCATTAGTTTTCTACCAACACCAGCTTCAATGTCACCCGCTACACGTATTCAGAGGTAGCTGTTCACAGCCATTTGTTACATGAACTGGACTGTTCAATGCTGAACAAGCACTGGAAGAAATCCAACAATTCAAGTCTAATGCAAATATTTAGATGTATTTTATGCACCTTTTTCATTATAGTTATTTATAAAGACAAATTGAAACATAATACCATTCAGTGGAAAAGAATCATCCTTAAAATGGCACACAATCAATACTTTTGTCATTAAGTTAATGGTAATAAAGCCAAAAGTAGTCCTCGTCATTCATCATAAGGACCAAAAATAATTAAGATATCCAAGAATCACAGACTAATTTAGGTTAGAAGGGACTCTGGGAGTCATCTGGTCCCAAGATTAGTTTCAACACTGAAGTTAAAGCATGTTGCTTAGGAGTTTGCACAGTTAATTTTGAAAGTCTCCATGGATGGAGGCTCCATAGCCTCCATGAGCAACCCACTCCTGTGCTTAACCTCCCACGGTGAATTTTTTTTCATTATGTTGAATTGGAATTTCTTTTGTTGCAGTTTGTGTGTTCTGCCACTTGCATTCTTGTCTTTCCCTCCACCTCTCAGACATGTGGCCACATCTTCTCTATAATCTTCCTTCAGGCGGCGGAAAACCTCTATTAAAGATATTTCTCTCCTTGTCTTCTCCAAACACAGGTCATGCACAACCCCAGCTCAAACACGACATGCTGCAGCCCCGGATCACCTCAGCAGTGGCCCTCCTTTGGACTCTCTCCAGTTCCTGAGCATCTCTTTTGTTCCTGAGGGCCCACAGAACAGGTGACAGTGTTCTGAATGCAGCTCCAGAGGAGCAGAGGGGAGGGGAACAACTGTTTCACTTGACCATGGCCGCACTCCCAGAGAGGCAGCCTGGTGCTTGGTCAGTCTTTACCACCACAAGGGCACATTGCTGACTTGCACTCAGCCTGCTGACCCCCAGTAAAGCCCTTCCTTTCCAGGCTTTACATGCTGCCTTGAGCAGGCAGTCCTGGGCCTGACTGGGCTGTGGGGTTACTCTTCCCCAGCTGTGAGATTCAGCATCTGCTTTTAAAACTTTGTGAGAAATTCCCTTGGCTTTTTACCTGTGAGTATAGACACTACTCAGATTTATTGTAATGTTTTTAGTACTTTAATAAAGGATTCCAGCTGCAAAATACTTTGTGATGACTGACATCTGTGTACAAACGTCCAAATCAAAACAAATAAACAAAAAGGGTTCAAAAATATTTTCCCAAAAGGAACAAATTAAAATCAATTTTAGGCTATAGCATCTGAATTCTCTGAGTCCCTTAGAAAAAAAAAATGGGGGAGAAGAACACAAATTTACCGGTTACTAAACACGAGTGAGTTTTGTGCCTGGCATAAGCCTATATACAATCATTTTAAATTACTAAAGCTGTCTCCAATGGACATCCTTCCTTTAATTTGTTTGGAGAGCTCAATTTCAACTTTATTGCCCATCTGGTTTGGTAACTTGATTACCGGAGTCAAGAATTAACTTGTTAAAATAAGTGTGTAAGCAACAAACAGGTATTATTTTATTTGGACATTGTGTCAGCTGCCTGTATTTCTACTGTGTTGTCTAGTAAGTCAGTAAAAGACAAAAACTTCACACAACACAGTTTCTAAAAACTTCAGAGGTCAGAATTGAAGTACCAGATACTACAAGAAGCTTTCACCAGTATGTTTACCGGCCACTCAACATATGGCCTAGACCAGGAACTGATACAAATTTGCAAGTGCTGACTTAAAATTGTAGCATTTGCTTCAAGTACTTACAGAAACAGAACTAATACACACATTGACCTCTTTAAATCCCCTTTTAATTTAAATTTTAAAATAATTTATTTCCTGCCTTAAAAAAGCAACTTATCACTCCAAACTTGTTATTCTGCCAGTTAAAAACACTTTGGAAAAAAGACCAAGTAAAGGAGTTTAGCTTGTCTGACTAGGTTTCACAGACATTTTTCCACCCAAAGTATGACACCATGTACACATCCCTTTTTAAAGAAGAAGCTAAGAAGAATCATTTCCTCTTGGCAATAAAGCACTATGCTAAAATATACTTGTTGTAAACTAAACCCATTTTCCACCCACTTTCAGTTCTAACGGCCAGATATTTTTCATTCCTAACTATGCACTCAAGTGTATTTCCACTCCTGCAGAATTACATTCACATACACACAGCATGAGTGCAATCTGCATCAGAGAGAAAATTATGCAGATTTTTCATAGTTTTTAAGCTCTACAAGAATATGCTTAAACATCTTACAATTTGATGCAAACAAAGTGAGAGACAAATTATTTTGCATCTCAAGCAAGTGAAGCACACAAATTAAGAATTACATTGCATCCAGTACCAAAAGGTGCAGTCCACAGTCCCTGTGTTAGGTAGCTAAGTTTCTTCTACCATGACATACACACATCTCAGCCAGGAAGTCACAAAAGCTAGAAGTTAACTAGAAATAGCAGAGAAAAGACACCTGAGATCCATAAATTGAAGACTTATGCTAGTTTGATGGATGATGGAACTGCAACACAAGACAAATATTAAAATACTGACAACAAAAATATCAAAGTCACACAGAGTGCCAGGAATGGAAAGTTACAGCCAAAAACCCAACTATATTTTCAAATTCCCTGGAAAATACAGACAGGGCTTTAACTTTTGCCAGCAAATCAGGGGTTGTATGTAATTACATCTATACTAGGCCACTTCCTGCTCAAACCCATACCCACAATACACAGGAGGAAAGAGAAAAATCTGAAGCCCATCTAAATATCATAAAATACAATTGCTTCCAAGATAGGAGACACTTCAATAAGAGTCCAAAAGGGTGTCCATTACTAACTGATCAACTGGAATCAGCATAGAGTCACTTTTTTTTAAATGCAACTATAACAAATTTAAATACAATAATAATCTAATAACCATGTTAAAGACTTTACCAAGCAAAAAACAAACAAACAACAATAAAAAAAAAATACCAACAAAACTGTAGTACTTACTCCAGAGAATTTGTTCCTGTTTCAGTCTGACTGTGTAGTGAAGATACTTTTATTAAACATAGTTTTCTATTACCCTTGTTTTCTTGGAAGGTTCCACAAGATGACCTAAATGGCACCTGAAAAAGCAAACCACAAAATAATGTAAGTAACCAAATGAGAAAATCAGCAATTTATAGTTGTTTTAATAGCTCCATAAACTTTTTGTGCAGAAATATCTAACCACACACTGTTGTTCTCTTCAAATACCATAGCACCATATTCACATTACACAATCTAACAATTTAATTAATGCCAAATCCTCAAACACTCAAGTTACCAGAAAGAAACAAGAAAGGAAAATAAATATGTAGATGTCATTTATTCTAATATAGGTATCATAATCATGAATTACATAGCCAAAAACATTTTTAGCTGCTACATATATTTTTTAGGTTTTGTACACTCAATTTAGATCAGATCAGACATCCATTGCAACGAAAGACAAAAGAAAAGGAAATAGATTTGCCTTCACTCTCCTAACCACATCTTCTCTTTTACGCTTGGCTGTAAGCTGGGTTTTGTTGTTTGATTTGTTTTTTAAAGCAGAGTTTAATGTCATCTGCAGTTCTATTGTGGACAATCTGAGTTGATGACACAAGTGAACTCATCTTCCTATTCATATTTCTACTTGTGAACCAGCAGGAGAAAGGTTCAGTAAGTCTCCTCTTACCAACATCCTGCAGATGTACAGGAGAAAATATCCCCACAGAGCCAAAACATCATCTCCATTTAGCTCTACTTTGCAAACCAGGCTCTCAGCAAAGTGAAATAAACAAAAAATATTTTAAACCCCCTTGAGAACAAAGCAGCACTATCAGTTTGCACTGATATTATCTACAGGTTTGTAGGCCAAGCCACAAAGCACAAGGCACGTTAACTACACTCCTCCTCCCGTAAACAACTCTTTTTCTGAACCACACTAAGTAGTCCACACTGGTTGTAGGAACTCATCACAGTGTAGTGATCAGGAATGAGGGCTGTCATTCCCTCTGTCCCACACAGAGCAGAACCTCTCTGGGGAGCAGCATGTAGAGCACTGTGAAGCAACTTAGATTTCTTCAGTGGCTTGGAAGGAAAAATAGTTGCTGCCCCATCTGCTTAAATCTGAAAATATTATGTTACTGCTCCATGCACAACCTTCTGAAAACAATCTTGTGGTGCATAAAGGTATGAACTAGTCCAGAAACTTCTCATGACTAAAGCCTAGGAGCCTACAGCAGCCAACAGCCAAAAAGGAAAACTAGAGAAAAACGAAGGCAATCTTACACGATTCAGAAATTGCAAGGACAAAAGAACAGTGTGAATCTCATACCCAACGCTAAAGTACCAGTCTAGCATTAATGTTTTACAGCCATGTCAGTATTTGTGTTTATGGAGTCAGAAAAATCAGAATCAAAAGCTGGTGGTGAGAGGCCAGGATCTTGGTAGGGGGTGTGAAATGCATCACACTACACATACCAGATAAATAGTCATTACTTACAGAACTTCCACCTGACAAAGCAATCTTTCATGGTCTGGAGAATGCTATTTTAAATAAAAATTGGACATCGTGACCTTCTAAGAGGTCCCTAGCTAACTAGTCATGTGATGACCAATCAGATGGTGGGAGCCTAACTCACCATTCCAAATTCATAGGAAACCTTCCATGGGAAACCTACCAGCATCAAAACAGCAAAGAATGGTGTTCTGAAATTGCATATGCCACTGCTGGTGCATACGATATAAATTCACCCTAACAACCACCACAGAGAAGCCTCCCAAACACAACGTGGGAATCCCAGGCAAAATGCACAATACCAGTCTTCCAGTATCAACACTGATACACCGGCAAAACCTGTGACCTTATCCCTTTCCTATACCATATTATCTACCCATTTTCTTAAGTTCATAACTGGGAACAATGTGTAACATGGATGCAGATGTATTGTCAGATTTTTTGCCTAAGAGTGCATTTGGGAAAAAAAAAAAGGAAACCAAACAAGGCTGGCAGTAAAAACAAATAAAATGCACTTCGTGAAATAAGTCAAGTAACAGAAGAGAAAGCAGGCAGTCATATTAGTGCTGCAGTTTCTGCTCCAAACCTTCTATCTCTTTCTTTCTCTTCACACCACATAGTGCAAACTGCGACCGAGACTGGGAAACGGCTGCTTGGCTCCTATCATGCTTCAAATCATTCCCATCTCAGACAGAGTCAACCTCCTGCACTGCAATCATCCCTAAGAGACTGGCAAGGCAAGGTGAGATAATGCTCCTCATATGTCTTATGCAGAATTTGGTGAGAAATAAGAGTGCCTTAGCACAGAGGTCAATACACTGGCATCCGATCTGAGGGTCAGGCACATGCATAAAGCCCAGAAAATATCCAGGGTCCATAAATTGTACACGTTTAACAAGCCAGTACATTGTGAAGAGCTCCTGGCACAGTTTATCAATTCCTGTGTTCTCCACAGCCTCATGCTTACTAGATTTCTGCTCACTTCCCTACAGTTCTCTGTCCTTTCTCCCCTCTGTTCTCACAGTAGTTTGCATCTCTGCTGCAGACATGACATTGACAATAGGCTTCCTGCTGGTCCTCTGCACCCACCAGTACACTGAGGATAGCTCAGGGAACAGCTGGCCCTCCAGACCTTCAAACATTTCTGATTATACAGACAATTTGCATATCCACAACTATATCCAAGCATTAGAAACTAATCTTTCATTACAGGATGACAGTGCACAGCTGTATTTCTCTAGCTAACCAACCTCTCTCATTTTCCACACGAGCTGAGCAGAAGTTACAAGGGATTGTTATCAGAGTAACTGCAGATCACATCATGGTCGACTTTTCATATGCCAGTACACTTTCTCCCTTCAAAGCATGAGTGGAAAATTTTTCAATGGCTGGTGACTATGTTACCTAACAGACCAAGGTACAAACCCTGCTGGCCTTTTAACTACCATAAACAGCTAGTGAGACCTCCAACTACGTAACAAACATGCAAGCATCATCTACGGGAACAGAGTAAAGGTCAGAAAGACTCAAGTGCCTCAAGTGGTGAACACATACCTTTACCCCACTGCATCTCTCCGGGGAACCTGGGAAAACCAGAACTATCACTGGGACATTACCAGCAGGGCCTCCTCCATGGTGCTCTGTTGACTGTGAGCTCAGCCAACAACACAACACAAAACCACCTTGGGCGCTTGCCCTAGGGCCCACACCCGTACCACTTCTACAGAAAGCACCACCAGGGACCTAACAGAAATCCCATTCCATTTCAGCCTGCAGCTTCTGCATCAGAGGTTGTATTTTGCAAAATAATATTTTTTGTGAATTCTTTCATTACACATTTATTACACAGATACTGTTTTTCTGCAAATCGTAATTGCTTTCAAAAAAACATTAACGATCTTACAAAATAATTCTGGAATCCTTAAATTGTGTGGTGGCAATCCAAATGCCTGTGACAATACAGTAAAACTTTCCGCAGTTCCATAGCTACATGCTCTGCTTCTTTATGTCCACAGAAACACTTCTGAATTTATGACACAAAAAATTGTACCACAAGGGAAGAAAGAGAGGAAATGTACTAGAAACTTTTGTCCAGAACTCCTTTGCGGCATCTAATGTAAAATAAAAAAATGAATAAATAAATAAAAATTAAAAGCCAGGGAAATAGGCCACTTGCAAATTTGTAAGCAATAAAAGATGCCACATAGAAACTGCTGGCTTAATTGTGGCCCTATGGTCTTGTACTCTATAACAATTTCTAGACCCGTCAGACAAGCTTGTCTGAATTCTGCCAGAGCACACAAAGAAACTGTTTGTCAGAGTGAATACTCAAGTTTGGTTTAGAATAAGGAACTCTGAGTGGGTTGAACGACATGATATAGCAGTTTCTTGAGGACCTTCCCCTCCGCAAATAAATCCCTCACTCTGGAAGAATGCACTGGGGAAGGGCATCAGGACCAGTGCTGAGAGCACCAGCAGATGTTTTGGACAGCCATACATGTACAACTAGCTTATTTTATAGCTTTTGGTTCACATCTTCAGCCATCTCGTGCATTTCATGCTCTCAATAGCACTGAAGATTGGACAAGTGAATGTCAAGCTGAATTAGCTGCTGTAAGCATTCACTCAGCAATGAAGAAACTCATCATTTCACTGAGTCTGAGACAAGAGGAGGATTAACTATCAATAAATACACCAAATATCTTCAAATGAAAAAAATGCTGAGAAATATAAAGCAACATACTTTTCCTTCCTTCCTCAGTCCTAATATTCAACAGTACAGGCACAGAATTCTTCAAGAATTTTCACTATCAGTAATTAAGCCGTTACAAGTCAAGTTCAGGAATTAAAACAGTGAGAAAGAACTTCTTGCAGCAGCGCACTTCTGGCTAAATCACAGCAACTTCCCGCTCTCACATGCTGCACATCTTAGTGCAATTGTTGAAAATACAAGTTAAAGCCTGGATTTGAAAACATTATTTCCTATATATTGCATAGCGTTGCATGCAAATTGATCCAAACAGTAGAACTGTACACAGGCATCACCCTAATTACACAGTGCCCTTCAACAGCAGAGACCAGTTTCGATCTTTTAAAGGTAGCACTTATTTCTTCAACAACATCAAGAAACAAAATGTCTTATTGACAATGGATAGCATACTGTTATATACACAGTTATACGTACATCTTCCTCATGTTCTACTTTCACAGGTGTCGGTGGTTGGTCAAAAAACCATAATACCCTTTAAAAAAGAAAAGCCTCGACTTCTTCTGAAATGTGTCACTTTAAAATGCAAAACACAATTGCTGTACGAACCCACCTATCTCGTACAAAATCTTTTTAAGCAACACAAAACAGCCATATAGTTACAAGTTCTCATCACGTAAAAATACCCGCAGAAAATAAAAAACAAGCAGAGACAGAAACTGCAGAATACCAAACTCTAAGTCAAATGAGTTGCAAAGAGAGATCCATGTCAAACTGTAAGTCAGTTTCCAGTCTTTTTCCTGAAGATGGATAAAACAAAGACCACAAAGTATTTTCATGAATAACTAAAAAATGTGGGTCAGTGTTATTCTTTAAGTTAAATGGGTAATAGCTAGAAACACGATTTGAAGCTAAATTCAGTCACATGTCTTCATTAGGAGGAACTCAATACTATAATTATATTCATCCACTGGGTGATTCAGAGCAGAAGCTCTGTACTCAACTGCTAGGAGTCACCCTGTAGCCAAGCCACATTCACTCTACTCATAGAGCCAGCCTCACTAAGCTATGGCTCACCTCTGTGAAATCCCCTTCAGTGTCCAACAGGCTGGGTTAAAAGAAATTCATACTCACACAAGCATATACTAATATGCTTTACAGTAAATCAGATGTTATTTTCCTTGGTTACACATGGTGCTGAATTCCTTTCAGTTTACAACTGTAAGACAATACTAAAAAGATCTTGCAAGTTTTCATCAACTCTTTATTGTGAAAATACTGATTTCTAACAGGGTATCAGTTACTGACATTTGAATTTAATTTGGGGGTGGCAGGAATCCCTTTTTCAGTTACATATCCTGATGCTGCTCAGGGTTAAGCATCCCAGTAATCCTCCTACTCACTGTAGTTTCAAACTCAGTATGATTGAAGTTGTGAGGCGAACGTCAATCTTTCTTCCTTACAATACAGTCAACAAAAAAGCAAAAGACTCAGGATTCTTACTGGCACTGGAAAATGAAGGACCTTCAACTAAAGGAGCAAAGATCAGACACTTCCAGATGTCAAGGCACCACCCGCATGATTTAGGATCAAAAAAAAAACCTAAAAAAAATAATTTATATCTATTTTCCCAGAATGATTCAACTGTTTTTCTTCTGCTCTGCCACCTTCAAAAGAAATGTCTCTGGGCAAAGCAGAAGGGGAACAAATCACTGTTGATGAAGGTTAACAACAACAACAACAAGACTAGTAGATGGCACATTTTTCCTCTCTCATTTTGCTAGGCAGCTAATAATTCTCTGATTTGAGAGCAGTGTGTCAAAATCAAGATTAGCAAAGTGTCTGTAAGTGGGAGACCCTGCAGATATGCTCAGTATTACAAGAGGGTTGGCTGCCAGTGCTGGTAACTTATAACAACAACTGCAGAATACCAAAAACTCCTAGGAGAGAATCTGGGCAGGAGAATGTGCTAGATCTGAGGATACTCTACAGCTCAAAAAGCAAAAAATTCTAGCACAAATGACCATTTTATAAAAACAGCAGTCTTTTTATGATTTCAGATGACTCACAAACAAGTGCATAGGTTTGCTTTATATTGATTCATAAACACGGAGTCAAGTAAGCAACACTTTCCAGCTCATTTCCAGTTCCAATCCAGTTCAGGGCACAAGTGATTACCCAGCCAGTTCAGAGACTCCAAAGCTGGTGACAAAGAAATGTGTCATTTAGATTGAGCAGACTCATTCATGTGAAGATGTTAAGTCCCCTCACCTCCTCTCAGAACCCACAGATCACTTACACCTCCAGGCCAGTGCTGCAGCTTTCCTTAATCTGGTTCACTAAATCTGGCTTACAGAAATGAAGAATCAGAAGCTGTGGTCACAGAGCAGTGCTCCTCTTCCAATAAATCCACACCTATGTGCGTGCGCACACACAGAGAATGAAGCTCAAAGGCTTGAGGCTGAGCTAACTTAATCACTGAGCAGTAGTTTAGACAGGTGCAAACAAATCCACCACCATGCACAAGCCCTTCTAACATCTACAGAGATGTCTGCAAGTGTTAATGAACTGCCAAGCAGCTGGTCTGCAATCACTGCACATACTCAGCAGTCATACTACTAAAATTCACCTGAGTACTAAAACAGACTGCAAGCAATAATAAAAAAAATATTCTGCATGGATTTTCATTACATTTTCATTATGTTAAAGCAATATTTGATAACACAAGTCTTGGGGTGGGGGGCATTAATTGCCAGCAGCACAGCAATTCCTATACCTGTGAGATGTCAGCAAAGCACAGGTTTTTTTCATCCTGTATCACATCACAATTATGCCCCATACTTTTGTTTTAAAACCTGCCTTTGAAACTAAGTTCATTATTAGGCATAACATAGAACACAAGGACTTGTTAAGGAACAAAATTGCCTCTACACCATCATTTTTTGATAAAGAAATCTCATATTCATTTAACAAGCTCAAGGCCATTTTCAGACACTCTAAAGTCTATGAAGTCCTTCCCCGTTATTCACTCTGGTTGGCTTAAACTCTGAAAGGCTGAAGGTGCATAGGTCTCGCTGGCTGGGCATTTCCCCAGGATTCAGGATACCTGAATATGGCCCTTACTGTTGATGTATTTTCTACTCACTAGTGTGTCATAGATGTAAAAACACTGCAAAAAACCCTACCAGTTCCACCCAGAAGTTACTAAATGAATAAATATTTACTTGCATTTTAAACAGAGAAACAAAACAGTGAGTCAATCTTGGCTCTGCAAAGATCTTATCACAATTATTTAGTTACTTGAAACATTACTAACAGGACTACTCGTGATTTCTATTTCTTGTGATCTCTTCTGTGTAGTCTATTTTCTTCACGACTTCCACATGCTGATGTTTCACTTCCCATTTACATTCTGTTAAATGCCTAATATGGTGAAACTATGCAAATATAATTTTATTTAGTTCCCAAATTCTGCTTTTTGTCATATGCGCATTTCAGTTTCTATAAATGAGAACACATTAGTAGAGTTAAATAGCAAGACTAAACAATTAATTTTTCAGTAATTAATTCTTATGAACCATTTTGTGAAGCTACTTCCCACTCTGCTTCAGATATCAGTTTAAAGGCTTTGGTCTTTACAATTAAAACAAACTCCAAAGCATGATGAACTAACACAGTTGTGCCTAGCTAAGTGTATGTCAAAGGCATGCTGCTGCAGTCCAACTTGCTGTTTGATTGCAAATATTACCATATGATAAATATCCACAGTATTTCATCACATCATATATATAGTAAATACTATCCGAAACTAAAAGTAATCACTAAGAATATTTCTTGAGATGAAGGAAAAAATCAAGCATCTAACAACTGCAGTTTACCTTCAGCTATATCCAACGCTCGGAAGCAAATCTATTAAGCTCTTTTAGATACTGAAGCACTGCATTTTAATTTGTGCTTGCTCCCCACTCACTCCTCTTTCAGATAGTGAGACCTTTGTCATCTCATACTCCAGTGCTGAAAACTCAGGGTATTATCAAGGGAATTGCATTTTATACCTCAGAACATACAAATTCAGGTTCTCGGTGTGTATATGGAAACCCTCTGGGAAATTCAATTGTGTTACAAATCAGAAAGGGAATGTGGAAGCAAGATGAACAGAGTTTGAAGAAAGCAAGGACACCCACTCTCCTGCTCATATTAGCTGATCAACAGCAAACCTGATATGCATTTAAAGGGGTGGGGAAAAACAGGCAAAACTGAACAGAAAACTAATACCAAGCCTGAATACAAGTTTGGGGTTTTGGTTTAATTCTTACACTTCCTCTGAAACACTGAAATGACTGAAGCTTTACAATATCCCTATTCCTTCTAGCCCTCGTGTATGAATTGAAGATTGGCAGTACAATGGCAATCAGCGCACAGTTTACAATACAGAATGTATCTGGGAATGACTTTGAGACCAAATTTTCTAATATACAATTAAACAATTGCATTCTCAGGTTCTAATGTAATCCTTTGCACTAATATCTATATTTCTAGCAAGATTATTTTATCCTGTTCACTAACTATTTTTTCTTCAGTACAATAAAAGCTGCAGTGCAATATATATTGGTAGGCTCTCTCCCTTAATGCCTCTTCACATAAAAGCTCTATACCCTTCTTGATCATCTGGTACATCCATCATTTAGCAAGAAAAAGTGTGTGGCTATCAAAGATATCTGTCTTCATAGACCTGATCACCATCAGAGCATCACCAACAATTTCTATTTATTTTTTAAAACAAAATTCCCCTCCATATTTATAAACATAATCAAGTTTCTTTACAAAAGTTACTACTTAACAAACACAAGGAGAATAACTCAACAACTATGCAGCTACCAGGCTCTGCTCATGGAAGTTTGGCTAGGTTTTGGGCAGGTATTTCGAGTTTATTTTTTCAGAAAAAAAATATAAAAATATCAAGCATAATTTCAGCATGACAACTCACAATATTACATGATTTAAGAACCCTAAATTTGCTCTACTCCCAGGCTAGAAGCTGGGGGGTGCTTGCTTTAAAAAAATAAAACACACAATAAAAGACAACCCTCCTCTCATCAAATCAAAAGTTCCAATCTGGATTTGGATCCAGAAGTCAGATTTGAAGAGTATGCATGTTTCACACTGCTTTTAGACATATTGCCTAAAAATACAGAACATGATGTAAAAAAAAAGACAAACTCAACACCCGTCTATATTCATCAGCTGCAATGCTCAGCCTAGTGATGCAGTCCCTATGGCATTTTTCAGCTTCCTCCACTAATGAAAAGGTTCCTGAAAACTAAAGAACTGTCTTTTCTACAAGCTTGTTTCTGACAGAAGTAAAAGCATCTTGTGGCATCAGGGAACACTGCAGTAAGAAATTCACTTCTATATTCTGAACAGGAACAGAGCTATAGCAATACTAGAGGTGTACCTTGCTCCAAGTACCCTTTTCAGTGCATTGCCATGTGTATTCCCTTCAGCGAAACTCGACAAAGAGCAGCAATAGCTATGACCCCATGTGAGAGCAGCACTGGCAGAGCACAGAAATAACTAGAGATTAAGCTTTCTCCTCGGAGAGCACCCTGCTTGGCAGACCTCTAACACAGGTGAATGACTTCTTACCCTTAGTCTCATAGATGCTTCAGTGAACAGAACTGCTCTAAGCAGATTAAGAATAATTCTGTATTCAATATGATCAAATTGCAAAGCAATTCCTGACATTGAGATGAACCATGAACAGCAAGATGGAAAGAATACAATGCAATCTTCAACTTTGTGTAACATCTTGAAAACCACAAGACTGAAGAGGAACCTGACAAAGGCTGGACTGAAAATGATACGTTCTCTGACACTCCATTTTCACAGGCAAGGTGTGGAAGGACTGAGAAGAGGAGGCAGCAGATGCATTCTGGAGACCGTATTTATCTCCTGCTACCACTGAATTACAAGATCAATATTAACATCAGTTTCTGGCAATAGGCACTTAAAAGCTCTCTCCTTCTCTGATAAATGAGAATTAGCTCCTCCTCCCTTCAGAGCAAACCACCATAGACCTGCTTTTGACAACCACTTCGCTACATCACAACTTTCTGTTCCAGAGCATGTTGCACCACCTCCAAACAACAGTAGCAGTAGTAGTATACAAGGTATATAAACCAGGCACGTAGAAGAGCACTGGAGCAGCAGCATTTGTAGTTAATAAAGCAATTCTAAAGATATGCCATAAAATCAGAAATCAAAAAATTGACTTTTGCAAATGAAAGCAAAGGTGGTTCAGTTTTCACACAACAATAATGGTTTGACCATGATAAACATTTCTCACCACCACACTTGACAGCAAAAGAGTGATTTACCAAAGGGTGCTAGACTTGAGGAAAGGCTCAAAAATATTTTCCTTTCAAATTCTCTTCCAAGCTAAGTCAGAAAGAAAACAAAACCCCTCTAAAGTGCTATTTTACTTCTCACAAAGAAATCACCAGGGGAAAAAGTACAACACACAACAACAAAAAATTAAACAACGCTTAACACCATTTCATTTGCCACTGCACCCCAAGAAATCTTTCTTCAGGTTAACTAGGTCTATTAATCAGCAAAATGTAGAAGTTTGAGCTGAAAGTTTCAAGAACGCTGCTGCTTCTGAAGACTCCTTATATAAGGGGTCTAACCAGCCACGCTGCCTGTTTTTCAAGAAAACTGACATTACACAGGTAGAAACCCTTTCTTACCCCACAAATACAGTTAAAAAACACAGTAGAAGTAGCACACCACTTTGCTGGCAGACAAGTCCCAGTTACAATCGGCAATGAAGAAGCAACTTTTGGCAGCAAGAGGTAGAAAAATTTCATAATTGGTATGTATATATTAGGTCTGTCTCTTCTGAGCTTTATCAGTATGGCACACACAGCCTGCAGAAATCAACAAGCTAACGAAGCACAAATAAATCTGAAAATACAGCGACGTTACTTGTGAAATTCACGTTAAAAAGAAGGTAACTGGAGGATACTAAAATGATTAAATGCAGCGATAAACTAAGGGAAGAATTGCTCTGCCTTCTCATAAAATTTACCCAGAAGTTAACTAGACCAGAAATATTAATGCAAACAGCTATAAATAGAAGGGGGTTAATCATTCAAATTCCTATTCCCATGACAACAATACACTAAATATTCTAACTTTTTAATCTTTTAATATCATGCTCTAAAAATACTTTAGCTGCTGTACTATTGTCATCTTCTACTTACTTTTTATGAATAATTTCTCCTTAAAAAAAATACAATAAAGGATATTTTCTTTCAACAAAAGCATTTTCACAGATACCAAAGTGTGGCTGTGCATCAGCTGGCATGATTGTATGTGGCCACTTAAGTGGTCTGGTTTTTTTAAATGGGGCCACTTAAAAATACATTTACCTTTTCTCCATCCTAATACAAAGCACATAAAACCTGTTTGCTATTCATTTCAACTACCACAGCTGCTACAAAGTATTTTTCAATTAAGCATTTGTATTTATCGTAAAGTAGCATCTCCTATACCTTAAGGTCCATACCAGTTGACATTATGTATGTTCAAGGACATAAACACAAGGAAAGTTTACCAAGCAAAGATAAGAAAAGTAACTGCCTCCTCCTCAGCGCACTGATGAGCATACCATGATAACCAAACCTAAGCTGAAACAGCAGCTGTGTGACACACTTAGAAACAGAATCTAATTATTACAAATCCCCAGCCTGTGCTTTACCCACAGTATTTCTCACATGAGTAAATTAATGTTGAAGCTTTCAAGTTAAACAAAACAGAGTAAAGGTAAAAATACAGAGAGAAGTTCTTTATTTAAAAAGCGGAAATAGATAAGGACTTTCGTAATCTTGCAGTGAAGAGCAAATCGAGTATAAAGTGAGTTTTAATCCAGCGTATTCGCAGTGACAGAAATTATGAAAGCATCCAATCTGTGCATTCAATTACGAAAGATACAGAACTACTACAAATTCAGATGAGAATTGACGGGGAAAAGACTTGATTGTGGTCTCAGCATTACTTCTAACTTCTTAAGTTACATCTGCACATTCTTGCACATCTTCATTTTACTGAAGAATTCAATTCCTACTAAATAATCTAACTAAATAACTATTCTCAATCACTGTAGCTCTTTATACACCATTTATTTATAGCACCCAAAGGAAATAGAAATTACTACAGTTATCAAAACAGACTGCCATATAAAAATAAACAATTTGTACATGCTTGTGTTAGCTGAACTCTAGGAACTTAGGCAGAACCACATGAGTATTAAAAATGGCACCCTAACATTTTAAAGCAGCAATTCAGTAAAGAAAAATGCTTCTATTATTACTCAAGTAAAAAATAAAGTTAGAGGACTATGTTGAGTTTACTAAAATTTTCAACATAGCTACAGATCACCAAATTCAAGTGTAAACAAACACTTTTAATGAAAAATATTACTTTTTTGTGTTACTACCACTAGTCATAAATGTAAAACAGTACTTCTGAAGTGCTGAGAAAGTAAAACTGGTAGTTTAATACACATCTTAATAGTGGTATCTCTTTATCTTTAAACAACACTTGAAATTTTGCAATAGTTTACACATAGTTTGTAATAGTTTGAAAATGTAAGTTATTCTTTAAAGAAAAGTTATTTATATAGATAGATGCAGATTATCAGCATATTAGAAAGTAGGTTTTTTATTTTTAATAAAACATAAAGGACTTAAGTCAAAAGCATTGTGCCTGTCTTGTGTAGATATTAAAAAGAAGCTGAACAATATCAGCCTGCTGAGAGCAGATAATCAGTCCCTCCTCATTTTTACTATTAACAACAGAAAGTCTCTTTTTTTTTTTTGCTAGCATG
This sequence comes from Aegotheles bennettii, assembly GCA_013398125.1. Lineage (NCBI taxonomy): Eukaryota > Metazoa > Chordata > Aves > Caprimulgiformes > Aegothelidae > Aegotheles > Aegotheles bennettii. Next base: position 144,957 of record VZRW01000009.1, read on the forward strand.
AGTTTTGTGCCAAAAATTAATCTACCATTTGCTGCTGACAATCTGCCAGACTAATGATGCTTTCCTTTACCCAAGGGGGTTCAGAAACTACTACTCACTTTCCAGTCAGCATTTATCACAGATTCCCAAATACAGTCCTCCTATGAAAAGAAAAACAAGACAGCTCTTCTTCACACACATACACACACTTCTTCACACTTCAGTTACAAGTAAGTAATTCAAAATAATTAAAATACTTCAGCAGACACAGACAGGTGTTCTTCTCAATCCTGGTATTATGGTTCAATCCTAACGTCTTGGTGCACTTAAGACTCCCATGAAAATTCCATTCAAACCTGACATAAGAAGACTGAAAGAATAAAATCACAGAATAATTTTGGTTGGAAAAGACCCTTAAGATTATTGAATTCAATGGCCAACCTAACACTGCCAAGTCCACCACCAAACCACGTCCCTAAGCATCATATCTACATGTCTTTTAAATACCTCAAGGGATGGTGACTCAGCCACTGCCCTGGGCAGCCTGTGCCAGTGCATGACAACCCTTTGGGGAAGGAATTTTTCCTAATATCCAATCTAATCCTCCCCTGGCACAACTGGAGACTGTTTCCTCTCATCCTACCACTCCTTACCTGGGAAAAGAGACCAACACCCACCTCACCACAACCTCCTTTCAGGTAGTTGCAAAGCTACATTTCAAATTTTATTTCCTATTATGTTTGGACTCATTATTGTTGGTTTTGTTCTTGTAGATTTCCACAAATTAGGAACAGGACTTGCAACCTACTGTGTCTCGTTGACATCTGGCCATTTCATATTTCTATATGGACTGCATACTATGCCCTATCTCTGTTTTACTGTTGTCTGTATACCAAGTACTAACTCCTCTTTGCATAGAGGATCCCTGGTTATGACTCAGACAATCCTCCTTAGATACCTTCACTGACATCTTCAATTGCATCCTTAGCAGGACATACAGATACCTGGATAGTAAATTCAGAGGTACTCCTCTGTATCAGCTGAAACAAAAGGAAGACACTCAGCACTGAAGACTAGATATATGCATAATCCAAAGCCCACATGATTTTCAGACCACCACACACAACAGAGAATCCCAAAGGCTTTGCCTCCCTTAGCAACATACATTTAAGTCCAAAAGGAATCAGAAAAAACAAAACAAAACAATAATCCAACACCTGCAGAGAACAAACAACATTGCCAGCCATCTTCAAACACTGAAACATACAGGATCCAAAAGCAGGGCTCCCAGTGTCCCAGCTTCTACCACACCAATGCCCCCATCTCCCTGGTGTGCCTCCAGAGCCAGACTGCTGAGCCCTTACCAGAGCAGTCCACTCATTTGCTAGCCTGGACCTCACCTGTGACTACTGGTGTCCTTCCCTCCCACAGCTGTCACCAGAGACCTTTCTTCAGCAGATTCCATTTTACAGAATATTATACTTTGTAAAGCATAAATTATTTCTAACACTGATCCTTATGACAGGAATCCATGGGGCACTGTAAGGAACACCAGCACAGGCACAAGGATGAAAGTGCTTTTCACAGAGGCTTGAAGCCAGCCAGGAAGGGGATACAATGCCCAGTACAATTTTTAAATAACATTTTACATACTTCATTCTACCACACCAACTTTGTACTTAGCTTTGAGCTTCTACTGACAACATTTACCTCTGTTTATCTGATTCTGCTCTGTGCGCATGTGTGTTCATACCTGTGTGTGTATACACAAACCACAGGCTAACTTACAGCCTTCTGGAGGACACAGTACTAAACAGCAGTACACACATCACTGACAGAAAACCATCATACTGCAGCACTTGTAAGCAGTGTTTTTGGGGGTTATTTGTAGTGACACAAATGTAGTATTTTTTTTAAATCAGGTATGCTTTATGTTCTGTTATTAACATTTAGTATCAAATATCAAAATCCATCTCTCCAGCACCTTATTTATAAAAGATAAAAAAGGCATTTTTTATCAATAGATAAAAAATTTGCCATTACAGGGGCTATCTTTGGAACCTCCAGCACTACAACTGTTACCAGTTATTCTATTTCCTAGAGATTTCTTACAATATTGTCCAAACCATCTACCTACTCTGGTTTTTAAACTGCTGCTGGTACTCTGTAGCTGCACACAAGCATATGTCTTCCACATCAAATCTGTCACAAAACCACTTGACAGCAGGACTGTGAGCCTCTTACAATGTCAGGCTGAACCTACAGAGCGCCAGCTATTGCACATTCCACACAAAAGCTTTCACAAACAACAGACTATTCTTATGCTTATTTTTAAAATACTTCATTGCTTTGTCAAAGATACCTTCTGTGCATTCAGACAACAAAGGACTTTCAGAAACACTGAAAATTAGCAAGTGCTTTGTAACAATACTGTACCATAAAACAAAAAACAAACTAATATTCTTCTTAATTCCTACTGGCAACATAAACACTCCATGACTTCCACAAAACTATTTATCTATCTATAACTACCCGAACAAGCTATTGCTCACATCTGCCCGTTGATGCAAACTCAAAATTTACATCATCTAACTCATCTTTGAATTCTCATAGTTTGGTTGGTTTTTTGTGGATATATGGTGCCTGGGGACAAGGGGAGGACAGGAATGACCCAAAGTGAGAGCAAACAGGGCAAACTCCTAATGGACTTCACATTGCTTAAAAATGCTCATCAGTTCCAAATTAACACACGAACAAAAGCCTCTGCTTTCTGCTCTGGATACAAGAAATCTGGGAACAAAAGCCTCAGAAGAACACTGTGAAACATTGGTAGTCCCCAAAAATGAACTTCAAAAGACGGTAATGAGAACACACTGATTACTTAGGTCTCGTAAAAAGAAATAAGAAATAACACAGTTGTCACCTCCTCCCCTCTTCCAAGTAAACTCATGCAAAGAAGAAAGATACCATCACATGCAGGCACAAAAATTAAACCCACACTGTAGATTTTTTTTTTTTCCATTACAGGGCATACCCTTTCCATTCAATCATCATAACTTCGGGAGAGGGGAGGGGGAAAGGAAGTGTATGTATACAGCTATTTTATGTGCAATATTCACAATTCTTCGTGATCTTATTTTTAGAGGCAGACCCATCCCATCAGGTCAACTCACTCCACCCCTGCTCCAAGGAACTATACTTCACTTGTTCATATTTCCTGTTAAGAAAAAAAGTGAAGTAGTAACAAACCTAGGGATCATTTATCAACTTAACATGGGAAGTAAAACTGTTCAGCGTTACAGCAACACACAGAGTTCAGTTACACAAGCAGAAAACCAGACACCGATACCTGATGGAGTTCCTTTAAGACGTTTTGATGCAGAATTCACAGAGCTATTCTAGAAATCAGAACAACCATTGCAAATAACAGCAAGATATTCTAGAAACAGAAGAATACCCTTTACAATTCAGTTTCATAGTGAAAATCTAATACAACACTACTTAACAAAAATAAACAAGCTTGACCATTTTGAAAGAAACAAAAGCAAGCTATGAGTAACAAATTTATAGTAAGTACATTCTGCATTGAGAGAAAAACTATAGTACTCAATTCTTATGCTCTTTTTAAAGTAGATACAAAAAATATTTCTATATATGAAGATTTAGCTCCAAAGACACAAAATTACTTCTGAGTTCAATTAATTCACCATTTTAAGTCCAGAATATCTAAGGTAAGAAACTGACTAATTGAAGTTCTCACAGCTGCCCCCTCCCTTTCCTCCCCTATTTAATGCAACTGAAAAATTTGGGGGCATTTCCCCCCCCCCTCCCCTCCTGGCCAACAGCCAAAGCTGTGAAGCAGAAGTAGCAAAGGTGGTAACTGAGGTCAGTCTGGGTTCTCTATTTGCATACAACCAAATTTACAGGAGGCCATATTCCATCGCACACTAGCAATTAAACTTTGACTACCTAAAATTGCCAAAACCAAAACAAATAATGTGCACATCCGTCCTGTCTCATCACCCCACCCCACAACAAAAAATTATCAGTGGCAGATAGTGTAATTGCTCCAACCCTGCTTCTCAAAGGAAGCTTTTTGTGACACATCAGTGTCACTGTTTCTTTAAACTTCTGAAGCCAGTATGTAAATTCAATTATTTTGGTAGCTGCATATCCACAAGCATTTGTGGAGGGCCTCACTCTGCAACTCTAATATATGCAAATGGAACCACATTCCTGAATTTATCTCCACCAAATGTTGAGATATAAAGATTTACCCACATACATTTGACAGATTGCAAAATAGCCTGGTCAGTGTTGCACATAAACTAACTGGTACTTCAGTCATTACACAAACACACATAGTAACCTCAACCTTGCAGAACCTCCAATAGGTGATTTTTGGCAGAACCACCACTTTGTTACCTGCCGTTAATTCTGGACCATAAGTATACACCTTATCAACCCAAAGCCAAATCATTTGCTTACAAGTTACTACCGTGATCTCTAAAAACTAATCGTAAAAAAGGGCTAAATTTCTAATGCAGGATTATTTTTACCAGCAGACCTGATTTAGTTATCAAAACAGAACACACTGAAACTTTCACATGGCGAGTGACTGCGAGGACTAACAGCACTGCCACAGAACAAATTGTTTTATGCACTCAGACACTAATATTGCGTTTTTTCAGCCCTCTGCAATTTGAAGCCCTTATATTCTAAGGCAAATGAATTGAGATTTGAGATGCAGTACGTAACACCATGTGTGTCAATGCTCCAAGGTACCAGTTTGAGCACAAACACACATTTACTAAACAAAGCCAAACAAGCTATCTTTGCTATGTGACCATGTAAGTGATGCTTATGGGAGATTTCTCTCTCCTGGACTTCTGCCATAGCAAATGCCAGTTGTGAAAAAGGGTTAACTTCATAACTTAACAGTCTGCTGCTACCGAGTGTGGCAAGTCAGAAAGCCCACCTCAAACAGAAGCAGCCCCACGGACTTTGCATACAATGCAATGCCACATTCCCCACCCCAACAATCCACGCATTTATTTTCAGATAAGTTAACTGGTGGCAACTTCTAGAGAACCAAGGGCAAAGCTTCCACGTGTATCTCTAGATCTGTGAAAAAGCACTTAAGCTACTTGAACTCTGTGCCTCTGGTCACTGAAACAATACCAGCTTTCTAGCTAAACAGCCAAAACACCAGCAGGCATTTCCACCCAGCTTCTAAGTAACAGTCAGCATTTTTCCTGCACCCTCCTCCTATATATAGCATTCTGACCGCCTGTATTCTTACTAGATTTTGGGTTTAAATTTCAAATTTGCGAAACAGAGCGCATTGCAGACATAGGCAAACTTTAAAAGAAGTGTGCAACATTTCACAAGCCAACTGACTCTATGTTCAACTTCCAAGGCAGGGAAAGGAGCAGTGGAGCAGTGCAGTCAGGGGGAAGAGGCAGGATACGTTCGCTCTTTACTATAGCACAAGAATCAAAGAAAAAAAAAATTTAAAGATGACTTTCCTACACTAAAATTTGGAGTTCTGCCAAAAGTCTATAGACAATTGGAAAACTAGAGAATTTATGACATCAGATATTCCAAGGAAGTGAAACCCAACTTAACGGAAGTGATTTTTATTCAAGAAAAACATATTTAAATAGATACCAACAAAAATGTTTTAAGGCCACGCATGGAGGAAGTTCCTTTTTTAAAAAATTTAAATAACATTTAACTATAGGCTGAAACCCCACCCAAACATGTTTCCAAGTCAATCTACAACAACACATTCTTGATGCTACTGATATCCCTGATATTCTTTTAAAAAAGGCCCGAAAAAAGAAGTTACCAAAGCATTTTTGTTCAAGAATCCTTTTCTTTCTCCCATTGTCAGGAACAGCACTGCTTGCTGGCACAAAACTTCCGCAGCCTGGAAAACCATCACCATCAGCTGAACTGCAGCTCCTAGGCTGAAGTGTCCGAGTGACCCGGGGATTGATTCCACAGCCACCTTAATGTGTTCTGCCAGACTGTGAGACCCTTTCACAAGGGCCTGGATATTCAGTATTTCTTTAATGCACTTTTCCTTAAAGCAGGCATATTATAAAGCCTTATTTCACCGTTTAATTCATCTTTGAAGACCTCCAGCTGTGGCAGTCTCTAGCTAACAGTGCAAACCACGGCCTGGTCGATTTCTACATCGTCTGTTGTGTTCCCACCACACTTCAAACCCTGAACGAGGGCTCTGAGGACATGAACGATGTGTTACCGGGGTTCCCGGTAACACCCAGCTTCAGGAGCCTCCTGGGCCTGAGCACGGTTCGGTATCAGCAGGGTCCCGGCGTCGCTGGCTTGAGGAGATCGCTGCGTTTGCCTTGGCCACGGCTGCCGACTCCCAGCGGCGGGAAGGCACCCGCAGACCCGGAGCCCCGAGAGGTCCGCACAGGCACCAAGTTCTGGCAAAAACCCAGCCCAGTTTCCTTCTGTCGGAAGGTGCCCAGCCCCGCCCCGTGAGCACACGCGTGCCGAGCCGGGCGAGCCGGCGGCTCTGGCTCGGAACGGCCCCGCTGCCCCTCAGGAACGGCCCGGGACCGGAGCGGGTCCATCCCCTCACACGGACCGCGCGCCCCCGCCTGGGGAAGCGCCCGCGCCGCGCGGGGCTGCACGG
>VZRW01000009.1:152523-173623 GCA_013398125.1 Aegotheles bennettii
GCGCCGCCCCTCCGCTCGGCACCGGCCGGGGCTGCGGGACCGACCCGGACGGGCGGGCCGTCGCTGCGCTCCGAGGGCCGGGCCGGGAGCTGCCGCCGCCTCCCAGCCCCGCTTATCTACGAGGAGTTCCGTCCCCCCCCGGCTTGTTCGCGTTCCTCGTTCGCAGCCGCCAGCACCGCAGAGCCGCCGGGTCGCAGGGCGGGCGCCGCCGGTGCTCACCGGAGAGCGGCTTCCCACGGGCAGCTGCGGGACCAGCCGGGAACACCGCGCTCCGGCGGCTCATGGCAGTGCCTCCCCGGGCACGGCCTCGCTTGAGGAGTCTCAGTGCTGCGCTGCTCAGGAATAACTGCACTGAAACCCGTGCGTACAAACCAGGCGGTTTTCCAAGGCTTAAAAGAAGCTAGCAAAGAAAAGCAAGGTAGGACGCAGCCAGTACTGGCACAAGTTACTCCCGCATGCAGCCAGCGCCGTCCCCACCCACTGAAATCAGCAGGAACATTCCTGCTGCCTTTAATGAAAACAGGGCCAGGCGCAGCACATCCGTGTCCTCGGTCAGGAGGAGTGTGATCCTATTATGGGTGTTTTAGCATCCCTATGCTAATAATCATGCCCTATGTCTTGTCTGTTTTTCCCTGTTCATTTTTCCAGTTATTCCAGTTTTGAAAATAGAAGGATGGATGGACTGACTTCCTCATCAGCTTCACTTAGCAATTCTCACGGCACCAAAAGGTCATTAAATTAGGATGAGAAAAGATCTAGAGGATGTTTAGTTGCTTGTTCCAAACAAACAAGCCAACCGCAACATGGATTGACTGGAAATGTATAGGAAGGACAACGATCCCCCCACTTCCTTCAGCAAATGGGCATTTTGCATGAACGGTGTGAGCCTGCAATGCAACATCTAGGCAAGCCTCAGTGGAAGGGCAGAAGTTAATGAGAAACCTTGCTTACCGTGTGTCAGTTGCCTTCGCAGCCCACCGGGTGTGTGTATCAATTGATAGTTCCCCTTCCTGCCTTTAACCAGCTCTTTTAAGGCCGCTCAGTACTGCAGGCACTGCTTCTGAACATCATGCTGCTGCTCCATACCGCACGAGTGTGGCAACTTCACTTGACCTCCCTTCTTCCTGGAGGAAAAAAAAGGCAATAGATTTCAAATGAAAGTGGCGGGTTTATCAGGCACACACCCAAATCACACAAAGGCAGCAGCATCTCCATGGATCGTGTCCTGTTTAATGAAGTTTAGTACAGCACATTGAGCCACTTGTCTCTTTTGCTTAAAATTTACATTGCTACTGAAATTATCTTTCTGAAAAATAAGGTATTAATGAAATCCAGTAGTGCAGAGTCCCAGATATGTAGCTTTTCAAACCATTCTAATACTTGTGGGTTTGACATTAAATATTCCATAGTCTTGGCCTTCAAACCTTGGCTTGCTAGTTGGCCTTACTGGTGACAAATGGTCTTGTGCCTGGAAAGGCTAGATAATGTTATTTAGAAAAGAGGTGTTTACTCTGGATCTGGCAACCTTAAGATTGTTGTTTCATAGGATCCAGTGCAGTGTTTGTAAACTGTAAGTCAATTACGATGTGAGTGATTTACTAGGCTGAGCAGAGGGCTACAATCCAGAAACTTCAAAACCTGTTCAGTGCACTGCCATCTTTTCAACTGAATAATGATGTCTTGAAGTGTCTGTGATGCACAAAGCTCCAAGCACTTAAAACTTGTCTTGTATAGACAACTTCTGCTATTTCTATAAATAGACTTCAATGAAATCTGCCCACACAGAGTTTTTCTGTAGGGCTGTAATCCCTGACTTCAAATTTCCTTTCTATTTTATGTTTTAGTGCCTCCAAATACAACATCAGTATTTAACAGTGGAAGTAAAGAGATTTCAATCAGTAGTTAAAAACGTATTTCAGATTATCCACTATAATCTGCATGATAACATGCATGTTAGTCATGTTCTTGTTGCACATGGAGTTATGGACAGTGCATGCAAGATAAGGAACTTGTCTTGAAACATCTTAGAGAAATGTTTTTGTACCCTACGTGGCAGTGAAAAAAAACAGACTTTAAATATCATTTTAATTTTCAATTTCCTTATCTTTAGATTCTCTCCTCACCCCCCCCTTCACAAAACAACAAATGTTCTATTATTCTCCCCCCAAGGCTATTGTTACATGTGTTCTCAGTATAACAAAAGGGTTTTGTCTAAAAAGGCTGTATCTGAGTCATGTCTTTGCATGTGAAACAGCTGTACACCTAGGGCACATTCTTGGTCACTTGAAAATGTGTCATTTTCAGCATCCTGGGTTTACATTATTTCAAGCCTGTGTCACTGCAGTGATCAGAAGAAAGGAACTAAGGCACAAGTTGTCTGCCTATCTGCAGACATCACAGAACTGTGGCAGTGGACCTGGATAGAAGGAGAAAGAAAATGCGAGTGGAAATGTCACATGAAGGTTGTTTGGCCTAAAGTAGAAAAAGCTGGACTGAAACAAAAAAAAATAAAAATCTCACAGCAGGATACTGGTCAGGAGATCCTTAGAGATCATTTATTACAAAACTTAAATGCTTATAGCAACTTGCTAGTGTCTGATACTGTGATACAATGGCAACACCTACAAACCAAATCAGCTTTGGGTAGTTAATGCATAGGAACGTTTTGTGGCGAACACAGAACAACAGGATAATCTCTTACGAGTATTTTTTTTTTTTTAAAAAAGTTACATTCAAAACTGTTTGAGCAATGGTAGAGAGAATAATGGTCACTCTACACTGCATGGTCATTCCTTTGTCAGTGTGCTGCCCACTGTCATCCACCTAAAAGGCTTTGTAACACCTTGTGTATGAAAAATAACATGACAGTCTCCTAAGTAGTCACTAGAGGAAAGCCAGTTTGGATTATAACATTCAAAAAATAGCTTATCTGGAGTTAACAGAACTTTCATCTTCCATTTTAAGACCCTCCTTGATCTATACTAGGAAAAAAATGTCCCTACTATCTAAGTCTATACATGATTTCATGCACCAGGTTAAAGTACTACAACACATATAAATGACAGAGAAGATGCAGTATGCAGATAGCACTAACCTGTAACAATCTCAGCTGATCAATAAAAGCTGGCCTGTCGGACTGGACCTTCCCTGTCTCTGTAGATGTTACACCTATCTGTGAAATCCAAGCTGGCCGTTGCCATTAGGGCCTCCCAGAGCACACCAATAAAGTGCTAATGGCACGGTGAAAAACGTACCATGCTAGCTCAATTCTGGAAGCACAACAACCCCCCCAAAGGTGTTCTGTACAGTGCATTGGTCTCTTTTCCTGCGCTTGCCACCAGCATGTGTGTCTGTAATAATCTTCTCTTTGTTCCTCACACTGGCCCCGGTGAAGGGGGAGGCAGTGGCAAATAATGGACTGAGTGACATTCAGTACCAGACTGCAAATGCAGATGTCAGGCAAAACAGATGCTGAATTCAGCTAATGAAGCTACAGCCTGCAGCAAGAACAAGCAGCTTTTAACAGTGCTTTCCTAAACCAAGTTATTTAATAGGTGTAAAACTCAGTGGAAAAGATTCTTTCAGAACTTGCAGCATACGTGCAGGAGTCAGAGCCAAACCGCTGTTACCTCCAGCGGTGCCTCCAACAGCCAGCAGCACTGATCCCCAAACATTCAGCATCCCAGCACTTCACTGTTCTGTTCCCCCTTCTGAATTTGGTGTCCGAGGACTCTCATTTTAAAATTGTAAGCCTAACTTAAGTGATGTAAAGTGACTTGAAATAGAGGGCCCCTTCCTCACCTCCCTGACCTCCCCTGGCTGTGCCACACCAGCAGTACCAGCGTGTCAGCTGATTCATGGTCAGGGCCGCCGGAACCCTGCTGCGAATGAGTGGGCTCAGCTCCTTCCCCTTTTCCCCACTCAGGCAGAGCTGCAGGAGCTGGTGTGCAGCAGCAGGTCCAAGCTGGACAGAGGCCTTAACCCACCAAAGCTCTCCTTCTGGAGCACCAGCTTTGTGATCCCACCGAGCACAACTGCTTCTCTCGGGCTCCCTAAATCTTAGCCACGGACTGGGGGAATTGGAAAGGAGAGTCCCTCTGTACTGAGGCTGCGAGTGTGCCTGTAAGAGCTGGGAGCTGAACCTTCTGACCCTACTCTGTAAATTCACACCTAGAAGGCATGTCCTCATATTGCTTCCAAATCACAGAAACTCCATGATCGGGAGCTCTTAGGCAGATACTTCTAAATGGTGGCATTCTTGATTGATTTATGCCAATTCTATTGTAATAAAGCAACATTTTTTAACGTCACTTATCTGCAAAGAAACTGGTTGAAAGTACTTAGTTGTCACTGATTCTATACTATAACAAATATATACATAGTTGCTTATTTTCTGCATCTGCTCATGGCAGACAGAGGTTTCTGGGTATGGCCGCACTTTACAAGACAGCTTGTTCATGAGGTATGTGGACATCCATCTTCTCTCAGCCAGTGAAGATGAAAAAAAATGCTCAGAATTAGGCAAAGTAAGGTCTTTACAAAGATCAACAGCATCCTGAAGTGGCCACATGATTTTGCTGCTGCATTCTCTCTTTACATATAAATATCTATACATAGTTTTCATTTTTCCAGCTTCCTAACACAGATTTTGCAAAAATAGTTCCATTCACCAATACAAAATAACTTCTTTTATCAAAAGCATCTTGAAGTGCCTCACACACCACACAGGCAAATCTCCCACCAGCTATTATCTCTTCTGCCCGATTTATGGGTCTGACCTCATACCCAATATTAACATTCTATTGCAATAAAAAGCAGCACTGGATTGTTAGAATTGCCAGTTTTCAGATGAGGCACTGTGTTCCCTTGTGTTATTTCTGCTGACTTTTCTAATCAAATATAAAGATCCCATGACACATTTTGACAAAAAGTAGGGCACAGCCGGCTTATTTATTCTTTTGCTAAAAATAGGCTTCAATGTCCAGCAGGTTGTAATGTGTTAGATAGCACTTCAAGTGTAAAAGCTGCTGTATCTGCCTTAGATACAGCTACATTGCCAGTTCATCTTTGCAACGTGCTAATTATGAAAATCAAACATCAGGCTTCATAATTACTTTAGTGGTTCTATTTTGCTAAAATGCTTACTAGGATTAGACTGACCACCAATTGAAAAGGCAATAAAATACCTTCTCATGCTCACAGGAGGAGTTTCTGACACCCTTCCAAGCACAGCACAGCATGTTTTACATCTCTTGGGTTAATGGTATATTACTATTCTCAGCCAGAGGCAAAGATTAGGAAGAGATTCATTATGGGAACAGGAACACAAACGGTTTAAAGAAACCCGTATCTCTCCCACGTTCTTTACCTATTTATTTTCTAGCTGGCCTTTTTGTTAAGGCTATTATGATGATAAAATGGATGTAACTACTGTGAAAATGAATAATGATCACAAATATTATTGAGTCTATGACACTTTTTAATGATTATGAATACATGCTTTATTATTTCTGAATTTGGCCTTGCAGAAGACTTTCAACTGATGTTTTGTCAAGTTTGCTTAGAGAAGCTCATTATCCAGTCACAATGGTGTAAGTCAGCGTTAGCAAGACTTCATTTTGTGTAGAACTGCCGTAAGACAGAAAACAGAGTCTTTAGCCCCTGAATCACACTCATGTAGTGACCCTTTGAGACAAATACATTCACTGACCTGCAGTACACAGTGAACATTGCTCCTGAATTTGTTCATGTGCCATTTATGAACCATTAAAGACTTGCTCAAAACCAAATCTTTCTTCTTGCACAAGTTATATGTCATGTGCAAACCAAAGATAAAAGCAAATGTGGTATGTTACTGCTACCATAAAACACAGGTACTGCATTAACATTTCACTAGCCCACAGAAAAACATCATCACTTTAATCTCATTGATTATTACACACTACTAGAAAGCTAGTACATCTGTATCCATCTGTACCTACACATCAGGGCAAACTGAAAAAGCTCAGGTGAAATCAGTAAGCACAAGAAAAATAACAAATACTACATGCAACACCATTCCTCTAAAAATACCAATTCTTAGCTGCAAATGGACTATTATTTTGAATCCCTATTTAAAATCTCAGATTTGAACTTCTTCCCTCCAGTGAATGTGTTACAATTTTAATACTACTTATGAGTGCCTATTTTTAAAAGGACTATCAAAAATACATATATCTCACAGATAGGCATTCAAGAGGCCCTTACAGATTTCTCATTAAGGATGTTTCAAGTGTCTAGAAACCTCTCTAATACTAATGCATGAGCATCTAATAGTAGCAATGTTTCTTTTGCTGTAAAACTGTTCTTTTACACTAAGATCAGTGCAGAGTCACTAAGACACGCTGAAATCATTAAGAACCAAGAATATTCAGAGCTCTGTTGGAACAAACAGTCACACTTCCATCTCACAGTTCTGTTGATTTAACTTCCCATGATCATGATCCATGAGTCCCACTCTCAGAAAGACCAGCACTGTGACACATTTCAGAACAGCAACCACAAAGCATTATTAACGGGCACGGTGCAACCAACGCAGGAGAGATTCTGGGAATACTCCTAAAATGCCAGAACATCTTCTGAAGCAATACTCTGCACAACCTTCTGTTGCTAGGAAATCCGGTCATCCTGAGTCGGGAAGACTCACGTTATCTCTAGGAATTACATTTTAGACAATTTCTTTGAACTACATATGCATCATCTTCATTCTTTGTCCTCACTAGCTAATGTTACTAAATCTGGCTAGATGCCATCAAAAGAAAAGAAACCAAAACAAACAAAGATTGTTGCGGCACCAGAGAAAAAGTCTATTATTATTATTATTATTACTTCCAAAACTAACAAATTAAGCATTATTATTTTGGAAACTCCAGGCTTTGTGTTAAATTGCTTTTTGCAACAATGTTTCCAGGTATCGATTAACCAAATCAAAATATGTGTGTGTTTCACCCACTCTGTCTGGCAATCTACCACAACAAGTCTGAAAGCTTCATTTTTATGACTCACACGCCTTTAGGTTCAACAACTACACAAATGATGCCAAGTCTCTATTTACCGCAGCTTTGTCAGCAAAACAAATCATTCAGCAGGTGAATCATGGAATGACTGTCTGTGTGGATGCTAAGGAAACACAGAGGGAAGCAGAGAGGTGCCAGCTTAACTTCACGCTTCCCAATCCATTTCTCCTTCCCATCTCCTTCGCTGTATCACTGTGACACTGCTAATAGGAGCAGATGAACTCCTCTTGCCTTTTTCTCAACACACAGCCTGTTTGGCTGCAGTTCAGAAAGTCCTTTAGACATGTTAGGAAAACTGAAGCACAAGCTTAAGAGGTTTGCTCTGGAGAGAGTGCTTGCTGCGTATGCCCCTGAGAGGGAGAGGGGGCTTTCACTTCCAACATGAGAAGTGCATCCATTTCAATGGCTTCACCACTTAGTGTGTAGCTCAGCTGCTCAGAGGGGGCTCACAGGGGGCTTCTGTTGCAATTCTACTCTACAGTGAAGACTGACAGGTTATCACTGCTCAGAGAAGGGCTAGCCATCTGGACAAGGTTAGCTCACCTTTGCAAGAGAACACATTCCAGCAGTTCATAAAAACACGGCTGAAGAGCATTTTTTTTACTCCTGGAATGTACGTCATTGCCAAAGAAGGTAGCTATCCTTAGGAAAATATTCCATGGGGAGCAAACAAATTCTTCTGCAAACCCATTCCTCCCTGCTCCACCCCGGCTGACATTACGCAAGTTGAATAATGCATGTCAAGGTATTAAGTAACATGTAAACATTTCCAGTAAAGGTTTCTGTTGCAGGCCTTGGCTTAACTGGTATTGCTTCCCTCTGCGACAATGGAAAAACAACTTCCTCGGTCCTTCTGCACCTAAAGCTTAATATTAATGATGCATTACCTACCAACCACTGACTGGAATCTTCCTTCCCCCCTATCTCCCAATTTAGATTTTAAAACTCTTGAAAACTTACCTAATGAAGCCTTACTCAGAGACATCCTTCTCTGAAAGTCTCTGATTTGCCTTAGAGCCTATGCAATGGGGTAACTTAATGTCCCAAAAATATTGCAGTTCTGGTAAGACATTTAAGGACAAATGACAAATTCCAGTTGGAAACAAGCTGGTTTCTTCTCATACCACCAAGGATGTTTTAGATGAACCCCTGGCTTCCCACCATGACTTGCCCAGCAATATTTCCTCCCTTCTCCGCCCAATTCTGAGATTATGCATTTTCACCTATTTTTTCCATGAGTGTGAGAGCACAGTGTTGGGAAGCCACAGTCCTTTTCAATCTGGTAGAGGAAATCCCCTTCGAATTTAGTATTGCTTTAGGCATGCACACTGTTTGCACAGCATATGCCAGTAATTCCTTTTCCTTTACTGTCTATGACACTCCACAACAGGGGCAAATGCAGTTCTGAGCCAACTAAGCTAAAGGGGATATGCTTAAAAGCTAAAACACCACTGGGATGAAGATGGGCTCTCAAATCACCTCCACGAGATTGAGAACCATTAGTTTCAAAGAAGAACTGCCCAAGGAAATTTCTGGGATTTTCCACCAGAATTTGTACTTTCCCAAAATGTTTTCTCTAGGAGAGACTGACCTAATGTCAAGTATCTGAGGAACTCCCAGGAAACAACACCAAATTTCACTCTGAAAAGGACTCGGGCAAAAACTTCAACCAGATCTGTTAAGTGAGAAGGTAAAGTCACGCATTTTCTTTAACTTCTTCCAAGTACAAATGATTTGCTGTAATGTCTGTTAGCTGTGCAGGGCTGGGAGTTGTGGGGCAAACTGGACCGTTCTCCTTTGGGTCAGTGAATCACCTTCCTGGCAATCAAACTTGCAGCCCTGCTAAGGACATGACACCGACAGCACTAAACATTGCTTAGAACCAAGGATCCTACAGATCCTGCGCAATCCCAGTAAACAAAGATGCTAGAAAAGGAAAAAGCTCAACTGATCTTCCAAGCTGAAGGCATGGGGCAAACTAGCACTGGGTTTTAATGGGGTTTTGATAGGAGTTCATGAGCAATGGCACACATGAAGTCTTCTGGTATAACAAGACATAAGAACATCCAAACAACAGGAGATTAATAACCTGCTTTGGTGTTTACTGATGTTTTGGCTCCAATACAACTGTTTGGAAGACTGTCTTAAAGTGAAATTAATTTCCCTGGGATTCATTTTTCAGTGATGACCAATGATAGGACAAGGGGCAATGGATGCAAACTGGAGCACAGGAGGTTCCATGTGAATATCAGGAAGAACTTCTTTACTGTGAGAGTGACAGAGCACGGGAACAGGCTGCCCAGAGAGGTTGTGGAGTCTCCTTCTCTGGAGACATTCAAACCCCGCCTGGATGCGTTCCTGTGTGATGGACTCGGGGTGACCCTGCTCTGGCAGGGGGGTTGCACTGGGTGAGCTTTCGAGGTCCCTTCCAACCCCTAGGATTCTGTGATTCTGTGATTCATTATTGAATTGCAACAAGACTGTTCCCAGAGACAAACTCCAACTAGTAAGAAATGTGCTCCTGTCTGGGCAATATATGGAAAGCAGAAACACCAGAGAACAACCAAGCCCTCTCTTTCCCCTTGCTTACAGCAGCAGCCTTTTTTGCCTGATCTCTCACATTCAGGTGAGAAGTAATGGGTTAGCAGTGCTGAATATCACAGCTCCCAACCCCAGGGCCACCAGCTCTTAGCAGGCTTCCCACCTCTGTAGGAGAACAGCAGCACTGGTACCAGTGACTGTTCAAAGACAGTAATGCATAGCGAAACAGAAATCATGGCCACCAAGGCAAAATCAGGTCACAATGACATGAGAACTATTGTGCACATCTCAGTGACTTATGTGGACCTATTTTTATGTCTGGGCTGTTCAGGACAGGCACAAACCAAAAACCATTCCAGAATGAGCCTGTCCTGCTCAGAAAATTGTTCCCAGGAACACAGCAATGGGGCAGTGATTGCATTACTGCTATCACAGGAATGCCAGTGCTCAGTACGGAGTGTCTGGAAGAAAGGCTTTTGAATGCTACTTCCCTGCTGCTCCTAGTTCCCCCACAGAAGAGGAACTATTGGAAAGACCAAACCATCCATGCACACCTTTGGAGAAAGCTTTGGCTAGCCGCTGCTGCTTTCTTAAGAAAGAGTAACTCACTCATTCTTAATTCTTCTTTATATTCTGAAATAGCATTTTTTGGTGAAAGACTAATAAAACTACTGATTTCCAGACTTCTAGGTACATTACTGCCAGGGCTAAGTGGCCTCAGAAAGACCAGTGGCTTCGAGACTTTTCAAGACATTATATTCAACTGAAATCTGTTTATTGTTCAGGCAGGGCACTGAGGGCACCAAAGCTCAGGTGCAAACTCCCAGTACAGGGAGGAATGTAATGACAGCAAAAGAAACTGCAGACAGACAAAAAAGGGGCTTCCTGAGGCGGCTTATTGCTGTGCACATTGCACACTCGTGTGGATGTATATAATCCACACCCCCCTGCAATGTCACAGCAATCTGGTCTTCTATCTCAACATATGCAAGAAATGACAGACTGACATCCACCATAACCTTGCTGTTACAAAGCAGGGTCTGGCAGGAGCAGAGCAGCCCCCGCAGAGCAGCACAGCCCCCTAGCCCTCTTTGCACAGGTCCTGTACGCCACATCCCGCCAGGGAGCTGGGAGCAGACTTGTTATCCAGCAGGTAATGATGGCTACAGAAGGCCAAGACTGCATGGTAATGAGAGCCCATACACATTCAGCATATGGAAATGTTTACATACCTGTCTACCCATAGATCTGTATCCTTACTACTACTGTATGCCAACTCACAGAGCTTCGAGCAGAGCACTGTGGCAAGCCCGTTTCAGCTGCACTGATCCATATCTTAAACTCCAGTGAGCTGCTAAAGCAGAGCAGTGATGTAAGGCCATTAAACAAGAGCACATCCCCTTTAACTATCCCAGGCAAATCCAGCAGCATTTCTAATGCCACCATACAACTGGTACAAACAGAATCTTTTAAACTGAAACTTCAAACACTCTCTTACCGTGTCATTAAACTATATTTAAAATTTCTTTTGCCAAGTCCAACTTCTTGTTAGGGTAAATCAATTATAGGGTGGACTCGAGAGGTGTTTCACAGCAGCAAAAAGTATCAAGTGTCAGCACTCATGCAACTTAAAAATGCCATCTTTGTTCTCAAACACCTTTAACAACAGATGGATCCAATACCTAGAATGGCCACAATACAGAAAAAGAAATCTCCACACTGTAATGAAAAAACAAGTCTCTGTCCATGAAATACTGCCTGTAAACTTATAAACCATCCTTTTTCATATAACGTATCCAAAATAACCTCTTAAAACACTGTAATTTAACATTAGTGCTTTCCTTTAATAATTTAACGTAAAATGTATTCTTAACCTTTAAATCTTGACTCTAATGCTAAATATTCCTTTGAGAAAAAGCCTTGATTAGTCTATTAGAGAGCTGCGTGCCTCATCTCTTCCAACCTTAGTCACATCTCAAAGTACCTTTTTTCACAGACTTATGTTAACAAGAAATACACATGGATACGGAAAATGAGGTCCTGTTACGGGACGTCAGCTTTTCTATCAAAAACTATGCCATTACACTTGGTGGCTTAATCATTTTATGCAAGCCTAAGAATTGATGCTGCTCAGCTAAGTTACCATGTACCATTAAACATACTTTGACAAACTAAGCATGATTTTCTTTTGTTGTTTTCTCGCCTGCCCCCACGACAACAGCTGAGGGAATAGACATGCAGTTCTGTAGTGGCTTGGCCATATGAACTCTATTAAAAACCTGATTATTTCAAGTTGTTAAAGATCAGGTTATAACCTCGCTCAAAAGATGGAAAAAATATGAACAGACCCTAATTAGTGTCTGATACAGAAGTGGGGCTCTTGCACTGTGTCAACCCTGAATTAGAATAATAATGTAGGGAAACTCAACAAAAGGTGCTTTGTTTCTCGTTACAGCCGGTGAGAGCTCCGGGGGCTGCCCCTTCCAGCCCTGGCAGCATGCTGAACACTGCAACAGCACAATACTGGCTTTCCGTGCCCTGCCAAGATGTACCTGAAAGGCGGTTTTGTAGTGTAGCTTAAAAGGACAAACCAGTATCCCGTGCTACACATCTCGCCTGAAACAAAGCATTTTGAATGAAATCCTTCTGGGCAAACTGAGAATAACTCCCAGCAAGATAACTCATACCGTGCCATTCACACGCGCGTACCCGCAGAGCACAGGCAAGTTTTACCACATCATGGGTGGACCTGTGGCATTGCCCACAGACTATCCGAAACCTCAGCTATCATAACGTTGCTCCTCCCAGTCTTTACATGAAAAAGGAGTTCTCTACCTGTGTTTCGTACTGGTGGGTACGTGCTGTTGCAGCTGATGCACATGACCAGAAGCAAACAGCTAATCTGCATATTAGCAAAGTGCTTTGTGCTTAGCAAGCCAGGGCACACAAACACACTGGGATTACACTGAAGGCTGCTAAGGTCAGAGACTACAAATGGATGCCTGTATAGCAAAGGTTTATTGCCAGTTCTGCATTACTGCAGTTGCTTTATTCAAGTTCTTTGACAGATACTGAGACACCAAGTACCTCAATTAGCAATCCACCTCTTTAATGCACAGAAAGTCACCATTTGTCTCACACTCTGGTCTGTATTGATCGATTCCACATACCCACACGTGTAACCTTACACACGCGAGCAACCCTGCTGAGTTCAACCGTCTTTCCAGCCCAGTCTGTGCTCAGTGCATGTCAGGTTCTGTACATTTTGCCCTTTTCCAATTCATCCCATCTGTTTATAGCCTTTCCATCTAGTTGACTATAAGTTTCCAAGGTTTCAAATTCACCTTTTTCCTTTCAGTTTTTCCTATCTGATGTACATTGTAATTATATTAAGGGGAAATTTATTAAAGAACTAGCTTAACTCAATTTCTTTCCACAGTGTTTCTCCAAATGCGCTGGCTGAGTGTGACCTTTTCATAGCTATTTGGCAGAGGCCTGTCATTTGTCAAGTTATTTTTCCAGTTTTTGCCAGTGTGAGTTTCAAAATCGGTATCAGATGATTTTTGTTACATCAGATCAAAAAAATGCTCTCTAGCTGAGCTGACATCTTTTAGTCTAACTCCTTAAAACTGCACGAGGCAAATGAAGTACACGGTGGAAAAAACACACAAAAGTCTGGTTTGTGGCCAAAATTCCACCTAGACATAGAGCAGGAGAGGGAAACAAATTACATCTCTTGAACAGTATTTACCAGGTGTTCATTAAGAATCATTTTCTTTGTTAATCTCAAACCAACAATGCTAGACCTGGGCTTGATGAGATCTGTTGAAAATATAACGGGACATTATCTCATTCTGCTGCTCTGCCGTCTCCAGTAAGTTATGTGAACAGGGCACATGCAGACCAAGTTGCTTGTTTCTTACAGCTTTTATTAACCACTGACTGGTGTGTTGGTTTCAGATGCTAAGGTACAATCAAGACACCAGTTCAAGTATCTTCTTACAATTGCTGCTAAATAAACTCTTAAAAGACTGAGTATGACAGGTCAGAGAGGGGAACAAAGAGTTTTATTCATGGAAAATCTTACTGGCCTTCAAAGCAAGTCATATGAGAGATAGATGAATGCATATAATTTTTTAGCTTGTGCCTAAATTAGAAACAAGATTAAAAATCTCAATGTCCTTCATGAACTCCTTCCCTTCTCTCCACATTCTCCTATTAATTTTGGATGATACATTGTCCCCTTTATTTTTTTTCCTCCTCTTATCCCCTCTTGTCCCTTGTCTCTCCACTCTTCCCATCCTACTGCATCTTGATTTCATGTTAACCTGTAACCACATGTTGGATTCAGAGATGTGACGCACCAGCTTCTGGCATTTTGGAAATCTGGCAGTTCCCAGCTATGAAAAGACCTTCCTCGCCTCCCTCAAACAAGCCATTAATAAAAAGCACAGGAGGAAAAAAACCCAAACAAACAGTGAAACCTAAGACTGCTTTAAGTTATGGTGCTATCTGTCCTGAGCGTTCCCAGTTTAAAGCAGCAATCAAACTACTCTGGCAGAAGCCAATAACAGATGCAGCTTAAACTGTGTGGGATTATTTTTCATATTGTAGCTCTAGGAACACTGCAAAAACCATAACTACAGAACTGTGTCAGAAATCCCGAGGGATGAGGCTGCCTTCTCAGGGCACATGTGAACTCATCAGCCTTGCTGCAGGTTCTGGCTCAGTTATTTTCTCTTAGCCATCCTCCCTATGCCCCCCCACAACTGCCTCAAAGTAACTGTAGTAACAGAATATTCAATAACGGGGCCCATACGTGCTTGTATTTTAGAGGTGAAGAAAGCAAGAACAACACGTGTGTGCCCTGTGTGTCTGTTACTACAGTGTGGTTCCACAAATCTGTAGAGCTTCAGAGAGAGAAAACACTTTTGGTCTGCAGCCTGGGTCTCTACCACCCACCACTGCCAGGGAAGCCGAGTGTCTCTGGGAAGCTCATGCTAACCAAGGCTGAGCTTCAGGCAGCACCACGTGGAAAGGGTCTTCTTTCTGGTTTACTTAGCACCGTGCCATGTTTCAGAAAACAAGCCCAGCATATGTTCCTGCTGTTTCACTTTGCAGGTGTCTCATCTCTGCTCGGTCCTGTTTCAGATCAGAAGGCTCTGGCACTGCCTTCTTTATACATTCTGCTCTCACCCTACTATGCAAGGCAGACAGTCTCACAGGAACACAGTCACCACCAGCTCCTTCAGCTGCCTCAGACAGGGGTACAGCAAGGCTAACTGTATGACAACGTGTCTCTAGGGGAGGAGGACAAGCAGTGCCTGTGCACCCAGGTGTCAATATTAAAACCAAATGGTATCACACATCCAATGATATCCCAACAAAATGAGTTCAAAGCCAGAATCGAGCTCTCCTAAGCAAGCTATGTGCAAATACATTTACAACAAGGTAAGAAATACACTAATTTAATGCAGTAGATGTGAAAGTGAAAATTTGTCAGAGGCAAAATTTGCTAGGAGAAAGGCCGTTTCCTCACCCTCTGACTTTGGGAACTAGAGCAGGTCAAGCTGATGGGTGAGGCAGAAGTGCTAGTCATTCAACCAGCTGAAGTGGGGGGGACAAAAAAATGGGAAGGGGGAGAGGGGCAGGAAAAAAAAAAAAAGATAAAAAAGAAAAAACGAAATCTAGTGAAAACTGTTTGCACATGAATACTTAGAGCCATCCAAACCAGGCAGCTGTGTTAGAAACCATTTCTGCACACTTGCTGAATTTAAGTTTTGGAGGCAACCAGGGCAGTCGTTTTCTGAGGTGTAGTAAAATACAGATAATGACTTTTGACTCTGAAAGAAGAGATAATGAAAGCAAGAGGCAAACTTCTAGCTGGACAAAAAACTCTGGCTACAAGGACAACAACCTCTGAAAGAGGTAAGGGAAGCCACAGCAGCTACTTGGATTTACATCCATATAGGAGAACAGAACTGAAACCAGGCAGCTAGGTATCTCTAAATGGTACCAACTGCTTTATTGGTAGGGTTGAACAAGTTCACAGCCTCAGAAGATTGCAATCTCCCTTGCCATACAGGAAAGGAAAATCGTTTCTTTTAGAGGAACTCAGTTACTCAACTCTAATTAATCTTCTAAAACAGGAAATCCCTGCCAGCACAGGTGGAATTAAAATACACTGGCTGTGCAGCTGGGGAACATGAAAAATGGGACTTCCGTACTCCCATCTTGCTCACCAAAAACAGACAGCAAATACTCTGAGTAAAATATGCAGCTGAAAAAGAGCAAGCAAGCAATAAAATTGAAAGAAGGACTACAAATGTCACTTAGGGAACAATGACCTAAGGTATTAACTAAGGCTTGAGCCCTCCTGAGGAAGCTACCATCACTTTGAGAGCTTAGTTACAGGGCACAGGAAATTCATCTCAATCTATATTTTAGGAAACAAAGTTGAGAGGGCACTTTGCTGCCTTCTGACGACACCCATACTCCTGAAGGAGCCCTGTAATGTGTACTGGCAACACCAGCTTCTCTCAGCTGTCTCTTTGTTCTCTAGAATTGGTATTTTAAAATAGAGTTTACACTGGAGCACGTCCCAGAGGTTAATGGCAGGATAGGAACTTCTTTACCATTGAAATGTTACTCGAATTAAAAGTCAAGACAAGAAATAGACATTTTTTTTAAGATTTACCTGTCTGCAACATTTTCATTGTGGAGGCATGTAGAAAAGAGGGATATATGCAATTATTTACATTGCTACACATTTCTGTCTATCTAAGTGGAAGCAAAAAGACTTAAGGACACGTGGAGATGGTGCATGGCATCACTGTTTATAGGGTATGCCCTGCAGTCTCTGCTCTGACCACTGAGGCTGTGCTTAAGTTCAGCTTAGGATAAACAAATATTTTCCATGAGAGGTTATTTCGAGCTCCACAAAGCCATCTGTATCAAAAGAACAACGCAGGGCAGATTTGAGTGAAACTGGGAAAAAAAATGCATCTACAATGAAAACAACTGACATAAATAGCAGTACCAAAGCTTTGGTTAGACTAGGTAAAGTTCAGTAAGTCACTGATAAAAGAGATGTAAAGGTGGGATAGTGAAAGGTGTGTTTCCATTAGAAGAGTAGCGCTCTCATTATAAAACCAGTTAGAGTACTTCTAACCATATGAAGTGACCCTCACTCATCTGTTGCCCCAAAACAAGCAAGTAACTAAACCGAGAACAGGTTAATTTCCTTTAACTGCAGATATACAATCAACACACCCTCTCACTGAGGAAAAATATAACAATATTTACTACTAATAAAAATAACACTGTGGGGGCACAACTTTTTTTTTTCCTTTCCCACAAATACACACAATAGCTCTCTATTTAGACTACTAGAAGGCTAACTTTCCCTCACATACATTTCAGTCACTATAACAGCTCGGTATTCACAGTATTATGTTACTTTCTCATGAATTTACGTTTTATTGCTCCATTTTCAAAAGCCATTGAACCCACAGGACACTTTAGTAGTCAATATAGTATGGTACCTCGCAGCAAATGCACACTTGGAAATGACCTGAATACATGCAATGGAGGCCATAAAATGAGTAAGATTACATAGCTGGTCTTTCGTTCCAACCTAGATGTTAGTTCCAGCAAGAAACTAATACACATTCACCAAAACAATGTCCATCAAAGCCACAAAAGCAATTCAATGTTCACACATAGGCTGACAATACTCTGTCAGAGCTGTGAGTGATACAACAGAGGAACCTGTAGGTAGATCAGAAGTGCAAGCTGGTCCAAAACACACATATCCTCTTCATCAACATTAGGTCCAATCCAAGTCTGGCCTCTGTGATTCAGGCTGCCACACTCAATATTGAACATAAATATACAGGAACAACTGAAAACAATTTTCCTTCTGGCCACACTGGGGGAGGAAGGTGTTTAATTGAAGAAGATGACCAAAATTATCCTGTGATTTAGCAGACATGTTCTGCCTCTTAAGACAGATTGGTAAAACACAGAATTTATCGTAAGGTAACTTGGTAATGTTGAGATAACTTCATGATGCTTTGCATTCCACAAGATGAAACGAAAGCTCTGGGTTTGGGCACTATGTTAAGTTAGGGGGGAAATTGTGTTTAAAGAAAAAGCTACCCTCAATTCCTGGCAAATTACAAGGTTTGGGTCAGTTTTAAAAGGAATTTGTGTCAGCTGGAAGAGGGCATCGATGTAAAAGATTAATAATAATGAAAACCAACCTCTTTAAAAAGTAGAAGTAATGCTTGTTGAATTTATCATCACCTGCAAGACTGGTTATGTTAATAATCCCTCACATTGTGCCAAGTAGACTGAAAATAATTAATAGTTCACAAACAACCTTCCCACAGAAGCTTCAGTGTCAATGTTGTTTTGACTGATTACAATTTATGAAAAGTATAATCCCGAATATTCAAGCCTTGAACGCAAATTCCTTATATCGGAAAAACTTCCATGAAAAATAATAATAAACCTATGTCTCACAGCATTGCTCTGTCACAGGTAATTGAGTTCCTGGGTCACAGTGTCACTGGGGAACTCTGGTCTCACTGTTCACAGCTCTTTATTAAAGTCCATTCTGTTGATGAAATGGAGAAGCTGATGTGATGTGTGCACACAGGGGTTCCATCACTCAGCTCTGCTGAGCCACCACAAATGCTCAGGAGTCAGAGAGTGAGAGCCAGAGTACCGTAATGCCTTAAAAAAACCCCAGAGCTTAGCTAACTGTGATATTTAGGGGATGCTTATTAAATCCTGAAGGCTATCTGTTTCACCACGCAAGCTCTTTCCTCCTCTTGTCTGAACTAGCTGTAAAACAATAGTCAATTGGTAGCGTGTCTCAAGCCAGCAATAAGGAACGTCTGCAAGGACACAGCACTGTGAGAGAGGATGAAGAGGAAGAGAAGGAAATGGAGCATAAAGCAAAAGATGGAAGTGAGGAAGGTCAGAAGGTTGTTTATATCGCTAAAATCAAGTCACACCTCAGAGAGATGCAGGTGGCAAACTGATCTCACTAGGAAAACCACAGTGGTCCAGAAACAAGGTTCATTTTTGCCAAGGATCCTGTTCCCAGCACTGCTCACACCCAGATGTTGCAGAGGAAGGTTCCCAGCTATGCTGTTTGACAGACTTACATGTGATTCCTGCAGGACAGGCCAGAAAAGTTCTGCTAAAATTCACCACCAAGTTACAGAAACATTATGCAAGGCAGAAAATAAGATCCTGAACACGGCATCCACAGTCATAAAGCTTAGAACCTACTCATGACATTTTTTCATGAAAACAGCACTTGGTAGCAGCATCCCAGCAGAACTCCTGGATCCTAAAAACTTTCATATATGCCTCAAAAGTGTGGAAAATAAACCTGGCTACTCACTGCTCTGTTAGCCTAGGAACTAGGCAATGAGTGCACAAACAGTTCCAAATCTACCAAAGCATGAAAGGGACTAGTATTACCACTTCCACCACGCAGGCTTTTGGAGTGAAGCGCACAGATTTAGACAGGCCACCTACTCTTAGGGAGGCAAGTGCCATGCCAGGATGACCTGGCAGTCAGCATTTCACTCACGGGTGCTGTCGAGGTGAGAAATGGACAAGGTTGACTGCATTCATTTCTCATCCCTCCATTAACACCGGATCCTAATAACTGCTGCCCGGGGCTGCTCAAAAAACTCCATGGTGTTTTTCTACTGAAAATTGTGGCTTTCTCTAGGAAAAAAAAGCTTTCCACTAAAAGCACTCACTCTGCTCGGTATTTTATTTCTAAACCCCCAAGATACACTATCTTTTCAACAAAAACTTGGTGCTAAAGCTGTGCCTCACAGGAGCCATGGCTCAGTCGCTCTGGATGCCCCCACCAGCGCACACCTCCCACGAGGCAGTGTGAGATCACCCCTAGGGGAGAAGATGACACAATGGGGAGATACAGCCCACCCAGGGAAGCCAGTCTGCCCTTGAGTCAAAGCTGTCAATCGGAAGTATTCAAAACTTTACAAAAATACACTGCAAGTGTTGGCAAAACACTTCGGTTGCTTCGGTTTAAAATTTTCCGCAAAATAATATATTTGGTGATCAGGTCTGTTCCTCACCATTTCAAGGACCTCAAAGCTGCTACTGCTAAAGATGGAGCCAATTACAGCAGGACACAGGAGGCCCCAACAATAGGAGCCATAGCCCAGCACTGCCAGACTCTTCCCATGCTTGGGAACTGCAAGTAATTAGCTGTTCCTCCTCCATTTCTTCCCCTCCTCAAGCTTCTCAGCTCCATACACATCCACTCTCATTGCCAAAAGGGACTAAGTTCACGAGGGAACATTGTGCATCACCCTGACAACGTCAAAGATTAACTCACTGATCTTTGTGTTTAACGTACAAAAACCATTACTGGAACATGGCATCAAAACGTTTACTATAGATTCTGATCCAAGGGCAATGGACAGTCCATGGTGCCTTGGTAGTGCCCTGAGCTCTCTGACAGGATGTCAGGTCTGCAAGAAGCAAACCCAAGTGCACGGACGTGTATCAGCCCCCTCCCAGCCTGCTCATGCTTTAATTGGTCATTGACTCAAGTAACCTCCCACATGTTACAATTGCCAGTAAAATACAATAGCCTGAAACTGAAAATACCTCTGGTCTACCAAGAATCCAATCTGAGGGACAAACTCACTGATAATTCTGAGGCCAGCTCATATGGTGAGACACCGATTGTCTTAGTGCTCCAAGTGAGCAGCTTAATTGGAACAGAAAAACAGGGTGATTCATCACAGCTAAGGAAAACACCTTGCTACAGAAGACAGGCACCACTAATGCTTTACATCATTAAAAAAAATTGAGGTTACGGTTCCAGACAGCACACGTGGAAAACATTTAAGGAAAAAAAGATGAAATGTTGTTTTAATTGGTGAGTTCTTCCCATTAACACCCTAAACGGTTTGACACATGCTGGCAGGAGGAAGTGTTGGCCTCAGACACGCTGCCAGCCACACTTCCCCACTCCCGGCAGCCGCCAGACCTTCCTGGGGTTTGAAAGTTTCCCTACGGGAGGCCCCGTTCCCAGTGCACTCTGGAAAATCAGCCCCTGCAGCCACATCTCCCTGGCGGGGTTGAGATTTTTTTCTTTTTTTTTTATTTCTTCTTTTTACTTTTCTTTCTTTCTTTCTTTTTTCTTCTCCCCCCCATCCCCCAGTTCCTTTTTGATGCAGCAGCATCCGACCTTTTGCAATCTCAACCCGTCTTTTCTCCCCCTCCCTCGAAAATGGGAAGGGGACCCAGAGACACCCTCGGGGAGGGGGATTCACCTCCCGGGGATGCACCACCGGGAAGGGCTGGGACCCGCTGGAGCGGCGCAGAGGAGCAACTCGCAACGTGGAAGAGCCCCAGGCGCCAGCGGGAGGGGCCCGAGCGGAGCCCAGCGGGCAGGAGCCCGGCGGAGCCGGCTGCCGGTGAGCCGGGGCTCAGCTCTC
>VZRW01000009.1:174018-184921 GCA_013398125.1 Aegotheles bennettii
GCAGCTGCCCCGCAGGGCTCGGCCGCCTTCGCCCGGGGCAGCGGAGCGGGACGGCCCCCGGAGTTGGCACCATGAGTTTTTCAGCCACGACTTGGCACTCGGCAGCGAAGTGCTGAAGTGCAGCGAACACTCAGCCATTCCTCGCTCCCTCCCCTCCATCCCCTGCCCTCGGGAAAGGTGATTATTGCAATAAAATCCGCTGGTTCATCGCGCACCAGTCCCCAGTTGCCCCCGAGGAGCTGGCTGGAAAGGACCGAGTGATACATGGCAGCGGTGGGGGATGCGGGGCCAGGTCTGCCACGGCCGACCGAGGACATTGCATCCCTGCCATCTCACACCCCCTCCTCCTCCTCCCAGCCAGGGCTCAGGGGGGGCCTCCAGCCGCCCATCCTCGGCACCTGCCCTCCTCACAACCGTCACACGTGCCCCAGGCCGCTGCCTACCACAGCAACTCCTGCAGGAGCTCCCTGTCAGCCCCTCGGGCAGACACACAGCACCCCGCAGGCACCCCCTGCAAGACAAGGGAATGCTCTGGCTTGCCTGAGCCAGCACAGTACTCCTGCACGTTTTTCAGGCACTAGCAGAAACCAGCTACTCCCAGCCAGTGTGGACATCTTGCTAACCTCCAGCCCTCAAAACACTTCCACTCAAAGCCCTCTCTTGGCACATCAGCAGCAGCCTGTGCCAACCCTCACCAGCAACACAGCCACCAGGGGTTGTGTCACCGCTCGGGAGGTGGTGTTTTGGTAAGTCAGAACCTGCAGCTCCAGGTGTAGTGTTCACAGATGTGCAGATCCAGTCAGTGCCCTTGGCAACGTGTCAAGTGGCAGTGCACAAAGCTCTGCTGCTGCTGGCTGACTGCACGTTGTGTTTGGTGGGAAGGCCAGGGGTGTCTGCTAGGAAACATGAGGCACTGTTAGAGCTAAAAGCAGGACAGTAAGCAGCCCCCACAGAAGGGGTGGCCTCAGTCACTGGGACCAAAGGCAAACATGGCTTCTAAGAAAAGCCTGAATCAAAAAAATGCCCTAGGAGGAGATCTGGAACATCCCACAGGGCAAGTCAAACCCCATATTCCTGTTTTATTGGCTGTCAAAAGCAGCAAGAATGGCAAGAAAGCAGCAGAGGAACTTGCATTAATGGTCTCTTGTAATTTTAGTACTCACAGAAAGGTTTAATGAGAATTTTCAAACCTACAAGGTTGAAATATACGTTGAAAATGTGGCAACATTATATTTTTGAAGCCAGACATTCTTTTAATGTTTGTTATGGGCAATAGGTTGCAATGAACAATAGCAATAGCAAACCCCCTCCTACAGCTGCACTGGTCACAAACAGAGGTTTGAGCAGGGCAGGAAAGCCACACAACAAAGGAACCCAAAGCTGCCTCCACCTGCAGCTTCCTTTTCCAGACTCCCATGGAGCCTATGCTCATGGGTTTGCTTTGCAGATCCTCAGCACCAGAGCTCTTCCCTGTCCCCTGGAATGACAAAGCCCTCCTTCCCTACTGGCAGAGGACAAAATCCAGCTGGCAGTAGCTTCCTTGCCATTTCTTGCAGGGTGCTGGTTCCCCTCCCCTTGAACAAACATCACTGCCTACCAGTTACATTGCCACACTGCCACATCACCCTCACGTAGGAGAAGTGCTTCCAGCCACTCTGTACATGCAGCTTCCACCTGGAATCACAGAAATAGTAAAGCCAGAGTTCAGTCAAAATTTATCTGGCATAAACCCACACCACAAGAAGATACAACTTTCCCTTGCCCAGTCATGGTTCTCTCTGCAGCTCCCCTCTCCCTTCCACTGTTGCAAACTTCTTTCCCACTGGACAAATGGGATGAGTGAGCTAATTCAGGTGAAAACAGAGCTTTTTGCTTCTTTTCCCCATGTACTTCGTGACTTCTCCTTAACAACTGCGTTCTTAAAGGAAAAGGAATATGTCCTGCTGGTTTGTTCAGCATGGAAGAGCCAGCACTCACTGCTGTATCTGGAAGAGGTTATTTAATAATCTAAATTCAGGCACCTAACCCCTACATAAATCAGCAGCACATGTGATGAAAACCCTGTAAAACAGCTGAAAAAGAACAATCAGGAGAAACAATTTTGGTTCAGGACATTATGGAATGCTTTCCACCAGTAAGCGTCAGACTGTTGGTGCTTTTGAGTTTGTATCTGCATCAGAACTGACAGATCTTGAGTAAGGTGTAGCTCTCCATGACTAACTTCTGACAGCACTTTACCAGCAGTTTTTATGGCATCTGTAGGTTAAACCATGCTTTGAAAGGACTCTGTGTCCTTTCAACACCCTGGTATGACTACCTACATCAAGGGAATTATTTTGTCAACTTAAAAATCCCAGAGAACTCTCAGCAGCAAAGGCACTGCTGGCTCTGATTCTTCACTGAGTGTCCCTAACACAGCTCCTTAATCCAAACTTCCAGTTTTGCCCCACAGAGCATGGCTAACACTTCATTTCTTCCACCCTCTGTCAGCCACCCCTGCACAGACTATGCTCTCCCCTAAGGCTGTTCCCCCAGCACTGAACACAGCTGCAGCACCCGAGCATTGTCTGAAAGGGCAGAAGTAAGCACTAAGGTACTGCAGAGACAAGTCTGACTCGCTCAGCTCCTTGCTTTTGCTGTCAAGAAATACTATTTGAATGTCCACTACCACAGTTTGATTTTTCAGCCTGCAGACAAGCTGGTCTGCCTGCCCTAATTTCCATACTCCTGACCATAGTTTCATCTCACCTAGTTGCCATTTATCAGCATATCTAGCATTCTTCTGATCCTGACAATCTGTGCCTCTCCCTCACCACTTCCCAGAATCTTTGTATTCTTGTCATTATCTAGTGTTGCCTTTGATTCTTCTTGCTTTTTCTTTTCTTCTGTCATCTCTCATTACACACCTTGAGAAGGGTGAGTTTCCTGGAAGAAGGCTTGGGGAAAAAGATCTTGCCTCACTATCTGAGCAAGCAAGTGAGCTATTTACATATTTTCTGATAAGCAGTGAGAATGTGCTGATGGTCCTGTAAAGTCCGCAAGGAATTGGCTTTGTGTTGTTCCATATTTCTTGCTTGCCTATGCTTGCCCAGTTCTAATCAACTAGCAGTATTAAATATATTTTTACATATTGTTATAACATTATTTGGAGGAAAAAGCAGTATTGTCATCTTGAATTTAGCCACTAGAGAGATGATATTGCCAACACTCAGCATTTAAAAATAATGCAAATTACTTTAAAAGCAGGACTTTTTCATATTAATTATCAGTTAATTTCTGCCTGAAGTATTGGGTTAAAGCTGAATCTCATTTCTCATTTTTTTCATGCAACCATTATGGCAAAAATATATCTTATATTATTAAATTAAATTCCTTACTTTTTTATAAGGACTACAACTGGTGAGTTTTTGTTTGGTTTATTGTTTGGGTTTTTTTACGGTCAACATTGTCTTTTATTAATGTAACTTTTAAGATCTGGAATCTTACAAGAAAATCCAAAACCAGAAAACGCTGCTCTCACACACAGAGCAGAAGATGTGCTGAGATTGCTGTGTGGTGATACCTCCGGGAGCTCTTACTGCCCTGGGACGGGGTAACTGCAATGCAGAACGCGGGTGCTCAGCATTTTGCTTCTTCTGTGGGAAGTGGAGAAGGCAGCCCAAACTGACCATTCACATAAAGCAGCAGCACTGCAGCAATCCCCAGGCAGTGAGCGGCCCTGCAGGAAGCATTAAGAGTAAACCATGAGCTAATCCAGGCCGAGCACAGGGAAGGAGGCGGCAGGCTGAGAGGCAGAGCTGCCCGCTGCTCCCCAGGGCCTGCTGGGTTTGCAGTCCCTTCTGCTGGTCACAAGTCCTGGGTAGGGAAATGCAGGAGAAAACTGGCACGTTACTCCCAAATATTTCCCTTTCAGTAAGTGATCTTTGCATGTTATGAACACAGCAGATTTCTGAGTGTTTCTTGCTCTATAGCTAAGAAGGATGAAAGTAAGACTAGGCTGTGAGGTGACCACCAGTGGAGAACCATTTGCTGTCGGCAATGTGCATGACCACTTCTGAAAACATAGCTGAAACTCTCCCAGGGGCAGATCCTGAGATTTTAACTGTTTTTACTCAGACCATATTAAAATCATCCTGTGCTGACGACAAACAAAACGAGAACTAAGCCAAGCCACAGTCTTGGGAGAAGGTGCCAGCAGCTGTGAGGAGAGAGCACCCTAACTGCCTCCATGAGGCTGCTGGCTGCTTTCAGGGACCAGGTTATGGCTCTGGTGGGAACTCTCCTGTTCCCACTAATTTCACTCTTTAATTTTTCATTAGATACTCGACCTGATATGACTTTCAAAGTGCAAAATTCAAAGTTTCGTCTTACAAACAGCATTTATGGAGCCCTAGCACTTAGTAAATACTTCTAACACACCTGCTTTGAACCTCAGTTTAGAATAAAATATAAAAACTACCAACTTGGCCAACTGAAGTTGGTCACCTGTCAGTCCTTGACAGTCCCACTCATCCTGTCTCTAATATTCATCTGGTACAGTGCCTGTTGCAAGCAGATTAGAGGAATCTTTCTTAATTTGGGGTTCCTTTAATAGTTAAAATCAAATCCTGCTATGGACGCATTTCCTATATTTTAGAAGTCTTATCTAGGTGCAGTTTGGGCACAACACTGACTTTAAAGCACTACAGATACACCACTTGCACAAAAAACACCCACAGAGGGAGCAATCAGATGGCAAGCTTCCTGCCAGGGGCAAATTCCACTGTCTTGACCCAGATGAGCCTGACACTAATACAGCACCTTGAAGACAGCAAGGCAGAGGCTGAAAACACGCGACTCCACACATCCACCTGCCACCACACCAAATCTCAGTCCAAATGCTGACATGTGGAAATCCTTAGGTTTGGATCAATCATACTCATTTCTATTCTGGCAAGCTGCTGATGGAAATGGTGCAAGTTCTGTGCAGTTCTACATGTGATATTTCATTCAGCTAAACATTACGGAGCTGTTCCTTCATCTGGCTGTGCCTGTCTGGAGTAGTGCTGGAAAGGGAACACAGAACCCCACAGAACAGGGCAAGGGGCTGAGAAAGTGGTGGGGCATCCTCTGCTACAGGGGCAGGAGATGAAGGAATAAATGAGGGAGAAAGAGGTGCTGACAGAGAGACCTTGGGGATGTGTAAGTTTGCCAGAAGTGTTCTGGGTGCTGGCACCCACTGCTGGAAGGTGGGTGCTCACTTGCTGCCTGTGCAAAAAGGAAGGGCTGGCTGAAGGAAGGCCCAGAAGTTGGCTTTAATCCCCGGCAGCAATCCCACCAGCTGCTCCCTGTGAACAGTATTTGGGGTGAGAGCCCCAGGGCTAGGGTAGCCCAGCTGCCCACTCGGGGACCCTGGGGAACAAGCAGCAGGGCTGACAGGTACATGAAAGGCCCATGAACTGTGTGGCTCCCAGGCAGGTTGCAAGTGCTGAGGAAAGTAACGTTCCAGTGCGCTGGGTACCACACAAGTGGATCATAAATAATCACCCCTGGACCACAGACCCCGCAGTCTGAGAGGAAGCATTGCACTCACAGCTTTGACCTTGAAGTGGTCCTGAAAGCATGGCTGCAGAGGAAGGAAGCAGCAGAACATTAGCAAGTAGAGGCATTCAAGCGGAAAGACAACCCTCGAGCAGGTCCGACAGGGCATCGCCGACCGCGGCACAATTCTGCTGCGCAGCCAAGCGCGGCACCGCTGGGAGGGCAGCTCACACCCGGCTGTCTAGAGCAGCTCACCTCTCCACGACCCCGAGGCTCAGCCAAGCAGCACCATGAATTTGAAAACACGCTGTGCTCACGCTGCAGAAAGAGCCAGCCGGCTTACTCACCTGTGAGCTTTCTCTGGGCAGCACCCAGACTGCTCCATGATCCACATTTTCTTGATGCAAAATGGCACTCCTCCTGCTGGGTGCTAGCAAGATGTGTCCCTGTGACAAAGCAAGGATGCTCGTGGGGTTTACTTCAAGACAGACATTGTCTGCAAAGCCACTGTAATGCTTTCTAGAGTCCCTGGGATATTTTTATGGTTGTTCATTACAAGGTCTACCAAGTGCTACAA
Source organism: Aegotheles bennettii (assembly GCA_013398125.1). Taxonomy (NCBI): domain Eukaryota; kingdom Metazoa; phylum Chordata; class Aves; order Caprimulgiformes; family Aegothelidae; genus Aegotheles; species Aegotheles bennettii. The sequence goes on from VZRW01000009.1 coordinate 180,116, forward strand.
AATAGCAAGGGCTGTAATAACAGATTACACATTAAGGATGGCTTTGATTACGTATACATATCTATGCAAATACCAGATAGTATCTTCTGCATGAAAGGCCGGGTTGGTTTGTTTGCTTCTTATCCACACAGTATGGAATCCTACTGCTTCTTATGATGCAATATTCATTTGGTTAGAGTTAATTTAATACTTTGGTTGATAATTAAATTAACCTTGCTTAAATTAAAAAATACCGTGCCATCATGAAATATTTCTGTCATGGTGGCTCCTAAAATATCTCCATCAGAATAGATTGCTATTGTTCCAGAGTCTTTAAAAAGTACACAAGAAAAACAGGGCCAGACAACCCCATCTGCCTCATAGTGCAAGGAAGCCACTGCTGAACAGCAGGTGCCTGGCATCTCTGGAAATGAAGTCTGGGTGCCTGTTTGGCACCAGAATTAAAGTTTTTCTCAATCAAGCATTAGTTTGAAAACCTTGGCCTGAGTGTCATGCCCAACATTACACCGTAACTCACTAAAGCAGCTTTTGTTTCACAGCTTTTCTTTAGCTATTTCAGACCATTTGGTTAAATCCCCAAGCACTGGAGAGTAAGTTCATAGTGTTGACACTCCCATGTAATCGTAGCCACCCAGAGGTAAAGTAGCTTGACCAAGGCAGTGGCTGACTACTGGTTTACTCTTAACTGTACTGCTGTCATAACTGTGCCAGGTAGTTGGGCTCCTGTTCGAGTAGGATTAAGCAGATCAGGCCCCTGCTGAGTCACCGGCACAGTCAGACCAACTCCAACATCCTGCCACTGACAGTGATGCTCGAGGCACAGTGCACAGAGGAATGGAGGCCTTCGACTTCTACAGGAGCAGCTCCCCCTAAGGTGGTCTGGCCAACCAGTTCTGACTGTGCTTTGAGGCAAAAAGCAAGCATTAACTCCAGATTAACACAGCAGCCATGGAATAAAACTGTTTGTTGGTTTATGACTATTCCAGACTATCATGTGTGAGGTACAATGTTACGTGTACGCTGAAGAAACGGAACCAACCCCACAGGTTGCCAGGACAAAGGCTCCCAACACAACCTCAGCTTAATCCTCTACTCTACATGCCATGTGGCACAGCTTTCATCCCTTATTTCTCCTGCACGAATTTATCCGTGAAGCTCAAGCCCAGACTCTCCCTTGCAGCTCTCAGAAAGAGATCGTTCCCAGACTCTCTTCGAGCTGAACAACAAGGGAAACATTCAGTGTGGGCCAGGAGAACACATACCCAGCAGTGAGTTACACAAGCATTTGTGAGACAGCACTGGAATGTCAGCAAACAGGATCTTTGGGTCTAACCCCAGCTCTGGAGGCAGAGAGCAGCGTAAATCATCATAAACAAGAGGCCAAATCACACCAGCAGGTAGATCTGTTTTGAAAGGTGATATGACAAAGCAGATGAACCTTGCTGCTTTCTAAGCCACGCTCTGTTCCCAGCTCTGTATGCAGCCCACTTGCTGGCTGTTTCTCTGCAAAACAGGTGAATGAGCAGTGCTCCCTACAGGAAGGGTAACTGGCTCTTAGGTGTGTATGTGCTAACAGCAGCAGAGGAGCACGTGGGGTTAGACATCATGGACTTCTGGGCAGCAGTAAACAGTGTTAGAGTGTATCTTACTTCTCCCCTTACACTGGCTCTTGCCTTGTCCTTCTGTGGGCTGGCAGGAGACCTGCCAAATGTGTCAGAGCCACACGAAGTGTATGACACTGGTGAGCCCTGACCTTGTGGCCCCCAGGCTGACGGTCAAGTCTAAGACACAGACCAACCCAAAAGGAAACCATGAAGGTCCTACCCACACCATAAAGGACTGCAGGATTGGTCTCAGTGCGTTTGTTTATTCCGTGATTTTCAAGTTGGAAAAAAACTCCGTAATAACAACAAAGCTTTTTAATCCTCTGCTATGTATAGCGATTCTCTTATAGCTGTGTGCTGCATGTGCTTGTTGATGTCAACGCCCTGTAACTGAGAGCCACTGCCGTCTATCGCACACAAGTCCTCATTATGTTGCATAACAAATTACCTTTGTTGCCTAACAGAATGGCACAGTAGAGTTTGTTGTTGCCTCGTGTAAACTTTAGTCTTGCGAATTCCATTTTGCACTGACGCATTGCTTCTGCCTGACAAGTGCTTTATTTCTGTTGTTAAGCAGCGAGCTTCATGATACGCAGGCAGCCACAGATCCTGAAAAACAAGTTTAGAGATACATAAATACACCACCATTATGTCTGCAAACAATCGGCCACGTGGATCCTGATTGCTGCCGTAACACTGGGCTTAGAGGCTGCAGCTACACATCCTGGGAGGCAGCGCCGCTGCGTATTCATTGTGAGCGGTCATCTGATGTTTTCAGTTACAAGAAAAAACAGCAGCATAAAGAAACAAAGAAAGTGGCAGAACAGCAAAGGAATTTTAAACCAACAAAGAATTCACGCTGTTGGCATTCTAGTGTTATACTATTGCCTTTCTCATGGATTTATCCAACTGCATTACATTATCTCTTGTTTTCAGTGTTTAATTACTGTTTTTAACTGAATAGTATTAGCTACAATACCCATCCATTAAAGAACAAAGTGTGGAAGATGTTAACAAATTGTTAAACCTCACTAGACATCTCTTTTCAGTCTTCTTTACATATGTTCAGCACATATTTCAGGGGAAGGAAAACATTTTTTGCCAGGCTTCAAACAGTGATTTCTTTCTTAAAACGTTTTAGTTGGCAGCTTTTTCTGTTGGCATATGACCAATACTCTGTATAAGTGGAAAAATAGTGGTTATATCTACAGCCCAGATTTTGCCACTTCTTATAATGAGTAATGCTATCGTATCTTCAAATGTGCTGGCCATACCCTCCACTCAGAGCACTACTGGAAGCTCACTGATAACTGCTCTCTACTTTCTCTGGACACAATCCAAAAAAGAAGAAAACCCAGTTATTACATAAACAAACTTCAGCAGAGTCTGAGAGTTGGCCTGTTGGAATAACCTTAAATAAGGCTAAGAAAATCTGGATGCCAGCTTATTTAAAGATGCACATATTGTGACGTCTCCTCCTGCTCCTTTGAGAAACATACATTTTTATCCCCAACATACGATTGTTTCTGACACACTCTCCAAATTGCTCAGCAATAGTTGAACCTGCTTTTTCATCAGTGCTTCTATCTGTCCTACTGAGTATCATTTCCACTGTGAGCCCCATCTCGTACATGGCCAAGCAACAGTCATCAAATATATCATTGGAGACATCGTTGGACGGCAGGTGAAGGAGTTACTGCTGAGGGATTGAGTTTTGTCTCTATTTACTGGCTGTAGTTGGAAAAATCTCCAGCCAAATTTCAATTACAGGGGATAAAATAAAGGCTAGTCCAGCCTGCGCATTTTAAGAGATTATTGTACTTGGGTAAACAAACAAGGCATGGTTGTTTTCAGACATTAGCAGTTAATTGTGCTAATACAAAAATCTACCTAGGTATTGTTGCAAACAGCTTCAGAAAGGCTTCATGGGAACGCATGACTACGGTTGAAGAAGGCAACAAGGTGTCTGGATGCTCTAGGTACAGGACAGTGAAAAAAATAAAATATCTTTGTAGGAACCTGAGATAAGTGAGCACTGTACAGATGTAATAATGTGAAATTGCACAGCTACTCTTTCAGCTTATGGGAAAAAAAATAATCATGAGCAGTGCTAGATAGGAAAGAAGATTACTGCCCTGCCTGCTGCAGGGTAAAACACCAGCCCTCAAGCTGTTGGCTTCACAAAGATGCTGATGATACAAGGCCTGGGAAAACTCAAAGACTGAAAGATCAGGACTTTTCATGGCACAGAAGTGAGTAAAAGAAGGCTTTATAAAAGCACACCCTGGAAGGAATAGGATCAATATAGGAGATAGGAGCTTGGCTCTTTCCTGTCTTGATGTTTGAACACAGGGATACACAAGGAACTGGAAAGCATGGAAAACCCAAATCCGAGGAAAGGAAATACTTTTTATGCAGAAATGTAAAGCAAGTCTGGAGAGAGTGTGGACATTAACGAGAGTGGATAGTAACACAAGTCCTGCTTCTGCATGTTAACGTGCTTTGACACTAACACATATTGTTTAAGTCGCGGTTGTCAGCTCTGGGCTGACTGGTTACCCCCTTTTAATAATACAAGAACAAGAGGACTTCCGTGCAATTTGAAAGGCAACATTTTAAATTATGAAATCCCTTTCCATACAGCACATAATTAACCTATGGAACTCATTCCCACAAGACTTAACTTGAGCTGAGACTGCTCTGTATCCAAAAAGGATTGGACATGTGCTTACAAGCTGGCCCGGTTCCACTTGGGGCAAGGGTAGTAAACATTCGGTCAGGTATTTGTAAATGATCCTTTTAAATCCCCTTGGAGAACATGCCAGAAGGCCCGAGGACCTCAGCAATGGGCAAACACAACATGACATGCCCCAGAGACACTAATTCACAACTGCTGGGTCTTAACACTTGATTTCTCTTCAACAAAAGGTTGGAGATGAAATTTCAGCTCCATTGAAGCTGGCAGCAACGCCCTCAGGACCTCACCTGTAACTGTGAGCAGTGTACACACAGGGTGTGATACAGTAACGCCCAGGGCCGCGGTACCCGGCTGTTGCCCAGAGCCTCGCACAGCCGCTGGCCCGAGGTGCAGAGCAGCTTCACTGGGCAACAGCTCCGAGGCAGGGCCCCTCCGGACCACACACTTCACAAACACACTTTAGGTTAAGCATAAAATCCTGACAACATCTTAAATAGATATATT
>VZRW01000009.1:185178-199062 GCA_013398125.1 Aegotheles bennettii
ACAGGCGGGATGCAGAGGTGCTCGCACACGGGTCCCGGCGCAGCGCCCCGGGGAGCGCGGCGCGGGGCGGCACCGGCCCGGGAGCACAGGGAGCTTCCCGGGGGGATTTGGGCAAGTGTTCACCGGCACAGGGGAGATGCCCGCGGCAGGGTCTCCTCCCCTGACGGAAGCAGGGACACGGTGAAGCGGTGCCTGAGAGGGTAAAGGCGCTGCGTCGTGCCCGACAACTCAGCGCCCCGGGACCGGCCCCAGCGCAGCCGGGCACAGCAGAGCCCAGACAGCGGCTCGGTCCTGGCACGGGGTCCCAACTGGCACGGGGTCCCTGCCCGTGTGCCTTCGGATGAGCATCTGCAACACCCACAGGGCCCAAGTGCAGAGCACCGCAGGATGGTGCACAGCCATAGCAGCCCAAGGCTCTGCTCTCCGGCTGCCCGGCCCTTTCCTTAGCACTCCAGCTGCAAACCAGTGCTCAGCACTGGATCTCCACGTCTACACAGAGAATTCCTCGTGTCTGGGTAAAAAACAAGCTCCTGTGACCATAAAACAAGGTGTATCTACTCATCTGTTCCTTTAAAACAGAGACATATTAAATGTTCTTGCAATATCCAAGCTCCAGCACCGTCCAAAGCCTTTCCCCCTGTGCCTGTGCTCTCACCACGGGTGCTGCAGCCTTGCCCGCACCAATCTCCTCTCAAACACCTCTCGGGTAACGCTCCAGGTGGGGGGGCCAGGCTGCCTGCAGCCCCTCTGCACCTCTGTAGCTCAGCAGGAGAGTGAAGGGGATGGGGCTGGACTTCAGGAGGGAAGGGACACTTCCCCCTGTAGCTGAGCCATGGGGCAAGGTAGGCTGAGAAGTGGCTGAATTGCAATGGAAACCCCCTGGGAGCTGTGGGCTTGTCTAAGATGCTCAGCTCAGCTTCTCCCATCAAAGGGAAAAGCCTAAGGGCCTTCTGGCAGGAGAAAGCGGGTCAGCCTTGCACCTCCCCGTTAGCTGCAGAGGCAGCCTGAGCAGCCTCTGCTGGAAACAAAGAACATTACAGCAAAGCGCAGGTGGCTGAAGGAGAAGCAAAGGAGACCTGAAACCTGGTGTTGCTCTTAAAAAAGACAAAGACCAGGCAGGAGCAGAGAAGGGAAGGCAACATCGAAACAAGCTAGTTAAGGAGAAGTACTGGGAAACAGGGGAAGACAGACGGGAATTCTACCATTTTTACCTCTACAATTCATCTCCACCTTCTAGGATACCCGGAACCCCCTGCACAAATCTGCCAGGAAGGAGTTTCTGCACCTTATAGAGGGGCTCCTTCACCTCCAGACAGGACTCACTTGCTCTTTTCAAGGATGGGAGAGTTAAATATTAGGCACAGCTCCCAAGACCTATCTTCCATGTCAAAATGCAGCCAAGGCTGCTGGTTCCTCACCACTCTAGCAACACGCTGGTCCCCTTCAGATCTCCAAAACAGGTCCAGAGTGACCAGGCAGGCTACAACGTCATTCTCTGGGTTGGGGTCCAGATTAACAGGGTTTATGGCCAGACACAGGTGTGTCCATGGCTGGAGACCAGCAATCCTCTCACATAGCTCAGGTCAAGAGTGAAGGTTGCAGGATGAGCTGAAAAAGGCTCCTGGGCCATGGGCGGAGGGAGGGGGAGGGGAGGAGGGGAGAGGTTGTGGAGGCCCCAGAGGAGGCTGTTCAGGCTAATAAGGGCCAATTAGTGACTCCAGAGACCTCACTAAAAGGCAAGAAGGGATTTAACAGGAAACAGTTGCTAGAAGCACGGGAAGAGATTGTGCTGATGCACAGTAGCATGGCTGCAGTGAGACAGTGCTGTATCATGGCCCCACCATGTCTCAGCAGTATAAGCCTGGCTTCCCTAAAAATAGCACTTGCAATGGCAACGGCTCCCTTCTGAAGTGACTCAGGTCATCACCGATACCCTAGGAGACAAGATGAAAGAACAACATACCTTGAGAGTAAGTGCAAAAATCCAACACATTTTTCGGTATTTTACAATGGTATCTGTGATCCCACAGTTAAGTAGGGTTTGGAGAAGAAGCTGCAAGTTTCAAAAGTTTTCAGTTCCGTTTCAAAACCAATACCTGCTCTGTCTCCTTGCATTTGCAGCCTGAAGTTCCGAGACAGCTCAAGCTTCACTGTGCTGGATTTCCTCAGCCCCCCTGAAAAACATTTCATGTGCACATCGCATCTCTAGATTTTATTCTCATTCCAAATCTGCAAGTACAAATATAGCAACATTCCACTCTCCTAATGCATGCGTACAAGACGTGCTGAAATGTCAGATGCTAAACAGTACAAAAAAGCACTTTACCACATTCCTGTTGATGTGCAATATAACAGAGAAGGCAGAAATTGCTTTAACATCTGTTGGTTTATTAGATCTGAATACTCTCCTTCTTTCATCTGGCAGCAGTAGAGCTATTAACGCTGCAACAGCGCCTTCAGAGCTTGCAGCAGCGCCCTGGCAAACACACACCTCGAGAACATTTCTGCAGGATTTTGAACGTGACTCTCTCTACCCAAACCAGAGCTGCCAGGGCAGGGGGATTGTAGGAAGGTGAAGACAGGAGCGGACAAGCAGGTAATACCCCTGCTGCCGGGAGGAAGCAGGGGTGAGGCTAGAAAGCTTCCTACCGCTGTAGCTATTGTCTCACTGCTTCCTCTGCCACACAGCCAGGGAAACCATGGATGACGCAGCCGGTGGGATTGAACTAACTCAGCAGCAGTTGCAAGGCTCTCCCAACCTGATCAGAATCGGTTCTTGACAATCAGTATTGCTGAGTCATCCAAATGGAAGTGATGCCAGGTCATTCCCCATGGTTGGCACTGTTTCTCATGCTGCTAAAAACAGCCAGTTGGCAATATTCCTTCTGCACATTTGTATTACACAATATTTTGACATACTAAGAGTCTTCAAAAGGAAAAAAAATCAAGCTTTTGTTCTGATAAATTTGCATTTTCTCAGGGAGCAGAGGGAGAGGGAATCATTTTGTTGAAGTTTCCCAGTCCTTACTGAATAATAAGGACATGACCTTGAAGAAGTGGAGTGACATGAACATTTTCTCATATCAGAAGATAAAATCACTACCTACTGTGGGTCTTAAGCAATGTGACTGATACATTGAACACTGTCCAAAGGAGAAAGTGTATGTTCAAATGTCAGCATCTTGTCCAAAACCAAAACCTAATGTAAAGGCAGGTCAGGTAAGAGCTCACACGTCCTCATGCCACCTCTGGTCCTGCCCTGCTGCAAGATACCTAAGAAGACAGTTGGAGCTTTCTGCCAACTAGGGCCACAGCCTGCCTCCTCTTAGAGGAGATTTAAGAAGGAGAATAGCTGTCATAGGCTGTTGTGTTGTTAGCATGGGTTGCTGGCATGCTGGCCTTTCCAATCGTGTTAAACATCCTCCAAAATTGTCCCTTCCCTTCCAAGGGCATGGGCACCAACCTGCTCTGAGCATCAACCAGTCAGCCACAGCAGCTGTCAAAACCCTTAGGCTGGAAAAACTGTGAGGACAAATTTGTTTGGAATCAAATTAGAACTTCACTGTGGGATAAGGACCAGGTTAAGCTGAACCACCTCAGAAACATCCTTTAAACAAGCAGACCTCAGTTCTCCTGCTCTGCTGGCAGGAAGCCTCTTGACTGCAGCATATCACTTTACTCAAATACTCTCACATTTTCCTAATGCTGAAATGATAAACTGCCAGAGCAGCTAAATATAGGAACAAAATAAACTAACCGTATGAGAAAGAAAAGCTTATTTTGTGTCTCTTCTGATTTTATTAGTAATATTTCTTTCCTTTTTCTAGAGTTCCTTACTGAGGTGGAAAAAAATTCCTTGTTGCCAAATCTGTACTTAATCTGATGTTTCTTTCTATATATTTGTTATATATTCTTTCCTTTTTTTTAGTCAAGGCTCCTCTGTAAAAGCAAGTTCTCCACACTGTCCTAGCCAAAATATATGCTATGCTAGTGGGAACTAACCTCTCTGGCACTCAAGGAGTGAGTATCAAAGGATTTTTCTTCAGCAGAAGGTCTGCAATACTATGAGCACTAACAAACACTCTAACTCTTGTCTCTTGTACTGTGCATACAGAATTTAATCTTCTCACACCTGCATTTCTGGCTGGGATCTCCGTGGAGATGTCACTGACAATTCTTCCCCCCGAGAAGGAAATGTGTGACCTAAGCTGGGACTTGCACGGATCTTAGAGCCCACTCATGCTGCACTGAGCAGCCCCTTCTGCTGCCTGGAGTGCGGCACCTCACCCGGCACAGGGCAGTGCTGCCAAGCTGGAGGTGCCGTGGCTGATTGCTCCAAATAACCACTTAACTCGGTGGGTTTGGGATAAACCCTTCCATCTGGAGCATAACACAAGAGATGACCTGAAATTGGAGTATAGCTCAAACAGCCCTGAAACTTTTTTCTCCATCTGTCTGTGTTAAGTCCAGATAACTTTTGCCATCTTCTGGAGGAAGGGAATAAAGTTAGAGTGCTCAGTTATATTTGTGCTTTATCAAACCCGAGGCATTAAATAATCTATCACAACCCCCTTCTCTAGTCATGCTGAGAGAGATATTGCAGATATCCCTGAGAAAGCTCATGCTGTGGTGATGTTACACCCACTTCTGTTACTCACTCAGGCTCCAAACCAAGGACATGACTCACCTTCTGCACTCTGCAGCAATGGCCATAATGCCGTACTTCGTTTAGCCGTTTGCTGTTTATTTGCTGATCTACAAAGATGACTGAGTTTGTAGATTTTTGAATGGGCTTTTTAACCATTTCATTCCCAATACTGCAATGATGTTTTAGTTCTGCCTTAGACTGTGGAAGCAGCTTTTATCTGGTTGGTTTGTTTCATTCTGTCTCCTTTTTTCTCCAGGTTTGTAGGTCATTATAATGCCCAGTGGCAGGTCAGGGATGAGGACGAGGTAAAGGAGTACCCAAGACATGGACAAGGTAGGAGACTCTAAAGAGGCCAAGAGTTGGAAAGCAACAACTGAGGAGAGGAGGTACTGTGTACTAGAAGAGGTCAGACTCAAGCAGACACTAAAAATGACACCTCTGGAAAAGACAGGATATAGCATTTCTTTCTCCCATGGAAGTCCAAATATGCTTTGCTGAACTTGGTATGAATGTGCCATTGACTTCACACTGGTAGAGTATGAGCCATTTTCATCACCATTTTCATCAGAAATGCTCCCATGGTACAAAGGACACATCCAGGGTTTCCTGACAAGTTTTTTAGCATCTCAGCCTGCTGAAAAGAACTGCCCAATACCAGAGCAGTGGTACACTTTCCCTCAACTGAAATAAAAATCTCCTTTGCGGGAGAGCTGTGCTTTCCCGTGGATAGTGAACTCACTTCCTTCTGTTTTGTTTATAGCAGTATGGGAGGTTTTTCCTATTCCATTCCCATTTCCAAAAGCAACGAGACAATAAGACATTGTTAAGTGTTAAACATCCATGTTTCTGTTCCTTGTCTTCATAACAGGACTATTAGAATGATGAGAAATCAAACAGGGAAATGATGAGGGAGAATGGCAAACTTTAACTCAGATTTTTATCCAAAACCACAGAAAAGACATTCAGAAATGGTCCAGCAATGGCTGGAAGCAATTTTTTTCAGGAAAACAAACACAGATAAACCATGTAATGTTTAATGAATCTGTGAACCATGCTTAAACTAGAAAACTTTGGACCCTAGAAAAGCTGATTTGAACAATGCCAGTTATAACAGGGCATAGGAATGAAGTACACAGGTCACTAACAAAATGCATAGATGCCATTTCTAACAGCATCAGGAAACAAAGTATCTGTCACTGACCTGCAAATGTAGAGATCCCTTTGACTCCTCAAAAAAGTGCTCTTCTTGGAGGGACAAGGGTCCAGCGCAATCATGGGAGGACCTGAGGATATCTTTGGAGAACTGGAAGCTCCATGCAGTGTATGGAAGAAAACTGAAGGAGTCTGAGCCCTTCACAAGCTGTCTCTAAGGCAAGACAAAATGGAGTTGGGATGGCTCACAGCAAACTGGGAATCAGTGCAAGCCCAGAGGTCAACTGTATGGATACTCTCACCCATGTAGACACCCATGTAGCAACAAATCATTCGCTGAGCAAGGCGAGGAAATATTCCACTATCCTCAGCATACTGGGTGTGGTGGGAGTGATAGTTTGACCTCAAGCAAGAGAAGCACACATGTAGGGACTGTGGGCAGCTTTGAAATGAATCTTGTGATCAACTAAGAAGATCCAGGAAATGTGTACGGGGTTTGATGAGAAGAGTCAGCCCATTGCATGGACAGGTAGATGACAAGGAGGTTTGGCAGCACACCTGCTCCAGTGGCCATCAGAAATTCCTTGGGATGCTCAGCTCTCTAGAGAAACATGTGTCACACCAATCTGCCCAAGCCAGAAACCTGATCTATTGCTCCTGTGTCACCGAGACAGCCTTCCTAATGCCAGACAGATGATCACATCCAAACCAGTTTTGCTTGCCGAGTGTTATTTCTCATATAATAACAGAGCACAGTTTACTGGGCACGAGTATAAATAATCTTAGTCACAGACATGTAACTGATGGTCCCAGTAGTCCCCAAGCCAAAGGTGGAAGATGATGTTAAAACAAAAAAGGGCCTGTTTGAAAGGAGGATGGTAGCTTCTGATCAATGATGAGGACTGTTAAAGTATCAAGCAGCATTGTCTTAGATTAAAATATCACTCCATGACTTTTTAGTCAAAAAGTGTGAGAAGTTGTCATTTTACTACTAGCTGGCACATAGAGGGACAGACAAGGCAAAACCAATAAAAAAACCCCAACTAATTCAACAATAAAATATTTGACATGATTTGGATCATATGGTGCAAAATTAAAATATTGCCATGAATATCAACATAAGGAAGCAGCAATTGCAAACAATAATGATGTCTCAGCAGGCAGCCCCAAGATCATACCAGGTTGTCATCTCACCAGGGGCCGCAGAACTGGGGAGCCAGAGACACCATTTCCAGCTCTGAGAAGGCAGGACAGGAACAGTGAAGGGAAATAGAAAGCCCTGGCTCCTGTGCAGCAGGTAGGGAGGGCACTGCTGCTGCTGCATGCCTGGCAGCACAGGGAAAACTGATTCTGGGGAACAGTGCAAGATCCTCAGAAAGACTGCAATTTCTAGGTAATTTTATTTATATCATTATATGTGCTTGTATATATATATATATATATACATATAACCATCAAAGAAAGACCCTCCCACATACTTTCAAGATGTAAATAGTAGCCTCTAGCTCTGCTACAGGCTTTGTTCTTCTAAAATGAAAACTGCCAGATTGTACAATAAAGTGTCATTATTTTTCTTGCTGCTCTCTTTTCTTTCCTTTATCATACCCTTCCTTCATGTTTTTCTCCTTTTTTTCACTTCTCTCTTCCCCCACCCCCGCTATTTCTGGTTCTCCCTGATCCCCCTTATTAGCATTTTGTCTCTCCACTCATTCTTGCTCCTTTCCTGCTGCTTCTGCCTTTCTCTCTCATTCCCAGTCACTCATTTCTTTCATACTGAATTAACTCTACCCCTGGACTATGCATCCTGACAATCTATCTGTTTTTAATTGCTGCACTAAACTTAGCTGGACATTTCAGACAGCCGTGTACATTTAAACTGAGGACCTTTTCAAAGTCTTCATAATTCAACTTGATTCCATGTATTTGATACAAGAGCCATCTGTTTTTGTGGATCACGTATTGTTTCGCACATGTGAATACTTACGGAACAGACGTGGATTTGGATATCAATTGCTTTTGCTTTCTGAGCTTTCAATTAATTTTGTGCTATGTCATAGCACTGATACTTTGAAACTTGCAGAGATTTTCTCCATACTTGTAAAAATACTCTGTAAATGTAACAAATGAGGGCTCACAATGCCGAGGGACTTTGCTTGGCCTCCTTTCACAGGTGAAAAAGAAGCACTCACAGGCAACTCCCCGTCAGGGCTAACAGGGTGGTACAGTTTGAGCAGCATCGAGACCACATTCCTTCTCCATCACCATCAGCCTTGTTAACAGCTCCTCACAGACATCACCAGTATTTCTAAGGTTTATTGATTCATCCCAACAATCTCCCTAGAAATTATCAATTAATCTGTTGTGTCCTCAGAGCAGATCTTTATCAGACAATACTTTCCTGTATCACACCCTGGTGCTAAGTCTAAGGAAGGGGAGAGAAGAGGGAGAAAATCATAATGGATTCTGGCAATGGCATGTAAGAATCGACATTCCCTTTTCTGCAGTTAAAGCATTAAAGCAAATGTTAAAATCCTACCCTAGGTGTGGGTGTCCCAGCACATCTTTGTATCAAATGTGTGTATCTCCAGGGAAAAGTGGACAGAGACTAGCACTGATCTAAATGGAGGGGAAAAGTTCTCACACTGATTCAATTAGAGCAGCCTATGTTGCAATATAGCTTCAAGGGATAACTGAAACTTTTGGAGAGTACTTTTTTTTTCTTTCCCTTTTTCTTTCCTTTGGCTGCTGCCACATGGAGCTCATTTCACATTTCAACTATAATGTAAGTGATATAGAAAAACAGTTCTCACACTGTGTCAGGTCCACTGGTGCCGAATTCTCAGGCACCCTCCTTTAAGCAGTCTGAGAATACAGCCACGCACAGGGCTTTATCTTTTCTACCCAGCTCCTGCCCCACACAGGTTTCAAGTGGATGAGCTTTCTTTCCAACTGCTAGCCAGAAAATAGTAAGTGACCACCAGAAAATGGTCCACCTCACTCAGTTCTCTGGGAAAAAGTAGAGCAGTTGAATCATGACAGTTGGTCTGTACTACAGTGATGTGAAGCACAGGGTAAAGAAAAAAGTGCTATTAACACAGTACGTCAACAGAAGAAGAAATCCACGGCAAATACAACAAGGCTACACTGACTTTGTTACTGCTGTGATGATTTGCACCAGTGAAGCATCAGTCCTGGCAAGTTCTCCAGGAAAAAGGTGCCCTTCCATCCAAAAACATCACAGAAATATTTTGTCTGGGGGCTCTCCGGAGCCGGGGCTGCTTCTTATACTGTGGTACTGCAGCACCGCTCAGTCTTGTTTGAACAGTAAACAACAACAAATACAACACTAGTGATAAAGACAAACCACAGAGAAAATTCCCACTCCTGGAATTCCTGATGCGAGGTGAGAGTCTTCCTCTCAGAAATCACCAGGACTCCATCTTCCCACTGCGCTGGCTCAAGCTGTGGGTGCTACAGTTCAGGTCTGCTCTGCTCTATATTTGTCTCTCAACAGATGAAAGTTCTAAAGAAAAAACAATCCTGGAAAATTCGGCATATGTATTCATTCACTGTGGAGAGCTCCCCTGGCTCAGTCCTTCCCTTTGCACAATGACACCCTACCCTCAGAGCTGTGATGTTGGCTCTGGAAGGGAAGGTGGCCTCACCCGCATCAGGTCTGGGCAACCAAAGGCTTGGGGGATGCAGTCACAGCCCATGTTTCTCTGTTGGCGATGGAGGCAACAATGCCACAGCCCATCCTCCAGCTGGGACTGCGGCTGAGGCACAAGGATTGGAGTTATCTTTTTGATCTCCCCCGGCCATTTCAGACAAGGGAAACACAGGGAATCCCTGGCAGTCACACTGCCAACTCACAGATCCCCCTGCCCAGCCCCAGCACCAAAACGGGGAAGGTCGCTGCCAGGCCTCAGCGAGGGAGCTCACAACAGTGCAGATAAAACCAGCACTTCCTTCTTACTTCAGTATGAATGATTTCCCTGTGCCTCGTGTTTCTCTGGAATCCATCACACTTGATATTCTTTAGCAAACTCTGCTTTTCCTAATATTTTATACATATTCTGTGATTTTTCAAATAAAAGGCCATAGCTGAGCTTACAAAGAATATTGGAATTCATGTAGGATCTAAAACTGAGCACCTCTAACTGCTATGCTGGGAACCACAGCACTTGGTGGTGTTGCATGAATCACAACCTGCTGCTATAAGCCAGCAGCCATCCCACGTCCATCATGAACAAATGCAAGTAACGTGTGGAAAGGGATATTGCCTTAACATACATAATGGTTTTTTCTTTCTCATTTCGCATTTTGCAGTCACAAATGTGCTCATTTGCTCAAGATCAATGGCCACAGAGTGAGTTTTGGGTCCAAGGAATATAAAATGAAGGTTTATCACCGCAAATTTCAGCACGTGTACAAAACCATTTCCTATTGTTACAAGGTCTCAGTTGCCAAAGGAGGATTTTTAATAAACATGTACTGTATCCTGCATGTGTTTGCAACAAAATTTCACTATGAAGATCACTGACACCTTCTAAATCTCCTACCAAGTGCTGCTCTGCTCTGCTAGTGTTTGTACAGGGCTGCACTCCAAAACTCGGCTCAGAAAGACTTGTTACATAAGGGGGATTTTCCTTAAAGGAGAGGTCAGTGGTTACAAATACGGAACAACGGAGCAGCGACAAGGTCCTGCTGTTGGATGGAGAGCGACAGCCCCGGTAATACCAGAGAGGGACAGAGCAGCAATGCAGTGAAACCAACAGCACGGAGAGAAGACTCGGCGGGGACACCGAGAGGGTGAAATGTGCAACCTCGTGCTTATATCCCGGGAATTCCCCACATTTCAAGAGCGAACGCAGAACGCCCTGCGGGCTGGGAAACACCTCCCGCTCGCCGCGGCTCTTGGGGCAGCCGGACACCCCCAGGGCAGCCGGGCCGCGGCGGGCGGCGAACGCTCCTCGGCGGCGGCGAGCAGGGAGCCNACGGGGCGGTACGAGGCAGTGCGGTGCGGTGCAGTATGGTGCAGCGCGGTGCGGGACGGTGCGGGGCCGGCAGAGGGCAGCGGCAGGACGGGCCGCCCGAGGCAGGGCGAGCGCTCGGGGAGGGAGGTAACGATGCAAGAGCTGCCCGCACAGGGCCAAGTGCAACTACTTAGGGTGTATTCCTGCTTTAAACTCCAGAACGTGTAATGTGGAACATCAGAAAGGCACATGGGTGAACTCTCCGCCTCTAATGGAAAACAGTTGAGAGTTCTACCAAATCTGTCACTTTTTAAATGGAAACATGAAAAAGGACTAAGATAAAACAAAACAACAACCAAAAAGAGTTGGAATAATGAACTTTGATTCAGATACTGAAAAATTTTCCTCAAGGAATGGAAAAACTGATGGGGGTGGGGGGGGAAGGGGGAGGAAACAAACCGAAATCTTATGGTGCTTGTAGCCGCCTGAGCAGACATTCCTCCCTATAATCCCCTTGCTCCCTTCCCGCTCCGGGAAGGGAAAAAACCCCTTCTGTGATGGCTCGTAGAGATTTTGGGATCTTAGGATGTTTAAACAAGTGGTTCCTATTTCTATTGCAGGGCAACTAGTGACTGTCCCAGGCAGCACTTGGCTGCTGCGGGCTGCACTGAACGTAGTTTATCACAAAAGGCAAACCAAGAGGCTTCCAAGCCAAGCTCACCGATCTGGGGAAAGAGTAAAAACACGAGAAGGGCTGTTCCGTAGGACTGCAACCACAGCAGCCAGGGCAGGAGGCTCCTCTACAGGAGATGTGGTCAACGATGTGCACTTCAAAAGACCAAACAAATTCTTCTGCCAGTTTTTCTTCCTTTTTTTGAAAACGTTCCCGTAACTCGGAGGCATCATAGGAGCCAGGAAGGCAATCAGTAAGGCCAAGGAACAGAGAAGCCGCCCCTACTTCTGTCCATGCCCACCTCGTCTCCTCACTGCCAGCCCGGCAGGACCCCCGCGCCCCCGCTCGCCGCCCCGCCTGCCGCCCTGGGGACATCAGATCGTTGCCTTAGAAATGCGTGAACACATGAATAAAGTGCCGCGGGATCCACCTCCCACTGGTGCTGGTGGAGATCCCATCGCCGTTCCCGGCTGGTGTGCATCCCCCTGCCCCGCCTGGGCATGGGGTAGAGGGGGCGCGACAGGGGGGGCGGGCTGCAAACCGTGTGGAAACGAATCAAGGGAGAGCCTCCTGGGACCCCGAGACCCTTCCCAGCCTCACCCCGGGCCCCGGCAGTGGGGGAGAGAGGGGCTTTCATTAGGCAGGCGGCCGGCGGCGGTGACCGTTTGCCGGGGCGATGCTGCCCCACGGGCGCTTCGCTGCCCGCGCTGTGCGAGCCGATACCGGCGCCTCTCCTCGCCCTGTGCCGGGGCCGAGAGCCCCCCAGGCGGGGGGGTGATCACTGAGCGCGGGCAGCCTTCGGGCTCCTGGGGCAGATGCCACAGAAGTAGCCGCTGATAAGCACCAAGCGGTATCGCCTCCCGAAGTGAGGAGCGCAGCACCATCGTCAACAACATGTGCCTGCTATTTTTTTCCCCGAACATCCTGATAAAAGCAACACCTGAAAAAAGATGAGTAGCGAGTGACTCATATTTGTTTCTTCCTTCTTTCGATAACTTAGGACATTGCGCCTCGTGTTG
The DNA here is from genome assembly GCA_013398125.1 of Aegotheles bennettii. Lineage (NCBI taxonomy): Eukaryota > Metazoa > Chordata > Aves > Caprimulgiformes > Aegothelidae > Aegotheles > Aegotheles bennettii. The sequence goes on from VZRW01000009.1 coordinate 197,647, forward strand.
TGCTCAGCTTCGCTCCGTCCTGTATTGATTGTTTGGGTTTTCACGGAACAGAACGATAATAATTTAAAAAATCACAGTTATCGTTGGGAAAAAACGGGGGAACAAGCGTCGTATCTCACACAGCAGGGCACGGGCTGTGCCAAGCGGCGGGGCCGGCAGCGTGCCCCCAGGCACGGACCTGTGTCCGCACCGCTCGCCCGAAGCTGCTCCGCCACGGACCCGCTCCCAGCCTCGCCCAGAGCCCATTTCCCGAGGCCTCAGGGGTTTTTTTCAGACACCCCCAGCCAAACGCCAGAGCTCTCAGGGGTGGTCAGTGGGTGCCGCCCCGAGGGCTGGACCCCGGGCTGGGGCGGTGAGCGCCGCGCCGCTCCCGCACTGCCCAGCGGAGTCGAAAATACCCAGTGGGAACGAGAAATGGGATATTCTGTCTGGTTACTTCGTAGTCGTTCCGAATTAGCTGTTCGTGTGTTGGGGGGAAGAAATCCCGTTGGAGAGAGAGAGAAAGAAATTAAACGAGGGTAAGCGAGCAGTTCATCTGTCAGTGAAGCCGTCGCATTTGCAGGGACCCGCTGGGAAGCCTGGAGCCCCCGCCGCTCTCAGGGGAGGCGGCGGAACCGGCTGGGTGCCCGCGCCCGCCTGCGCCTCCCGGGGACACCGAGCTCGGAACCCCCGGGACTCGAGGGCAGGGCGTGCTCCGTCCCGGAGCGGAGCAGGGAGAGCCAGCGCTTCACTTTCAGGTCCCACCTGATGAGGTTTCTCACAGTATTTACTCGCTGTGCAACTCGAGGAGAGCAAGGCTCCCCTCTCCTGCGCAGTGTTGTGTTCCGGGGCTCCCTCTCCCCGGGGCACCGGGCAGGCCCCCGCTGCGGGGCGCAGAGCAGCCTCGGTGCCCTCCGCCCGGCTCCGTGTGCTGGGGCGGGAACAAGCACGAGGTTTTATCGAAAGACGGATTCTGCTTCAGGCAACATGCAGCTGATTTTGAACGAATTCCCACCAGCCCAACAACTCCTGCAGCTGCTTGTTTGGCTAATAAAGCCCCATGTGGTTTCTGAACTTATAGAAAGAAAGAGGAAAAAGATGTCGATCCAAGTAAACTATAAGTGAAAACTCATTGATTACCTCCGCCTTCCTGTCTCTGATTTGATTAATCATTTGCCATCGTGCTTTCCGAGTCACTTCTGTGTTGGTTTCCCTCTGTCTGAATCCTGCAAGACTTTTCCAGAAGGGCGGCTGTGATGTGGAGACCAACACACTGTAAACAACCACGAGAAGCAGAGCTGATGTTTTCCGTACAGCTCAAGGACTAAAATAAACTCCCCGGGTTAGGCCAGCCCGAGCGATTGTTTTGGTGAGCGCTTCCCAGGCCCGCTGCTGAGCACATCCCCGAGGGCACCTGAGGCGGGCGGAGGGGCCGAG
>VZRW01000009.1:210159-319699 GCA_013398125.1 Aegotheles bennettii
GCTGCCTCGGCACCGCCACCAGCGCAGCCGGGACAGGGCAGGCACCGCGATACCGTTTCGAGTATTTCTAGTTCCCATTTTCCGCTTTCCTTTCCCCCGGCATTACTGGCCTTTACGGGCGCGGAGTATTCGTTCCCGTTACAAACACGGGAGAATAAGGGCAGACGCGAACCCGACGTGTGAGGGTCTGTCCCGCACCCCGAGAGTTAACAAAATGTACTGCGGGAAATGAAATATTCTGGCCTCAATGAAAAATTATCAGATTTAATCTGCTAAAAGGCTGGAAGGTGGAGCCGTTTTCCCGTGGTACCTACGCAGAGCAGCGCGGAGGTGCCGGCGGGGCGCGGCCCCTGCAGCCCCGCGGTGGCCCGGGCCGGCCGCCCCTTTCTCCCCCCCATTTCTAAACGACACCTGAGGGCAGGGCTCGATCCTGGAGGTGCACAGCACCAACTACCAGGAGTAGTAACCTTTGCAACCTCAACGCAACCATGTGTGAGTCAAAACCGCACACGTGTCACTCCTCTCAGCCCCCAGCCTCCGGGTTGATAAAGCTTTCGTTTTCAGAACCTCTCCTCTCACTTGGCCTGCAGATCACCTCGCTCATCCAGGGACACCACAAACACACACAATCCTGTTTTCCCGCTATTCAGGATTCCCAGCAGCACAGCCCAGAACGTTTCATAAACGTTCTTTAATTACATTACTTGGCGTGTGACGCCAGAACAAGGAAATATTCACCTGGAAAGTGTCTTCTTCTGCATGAATGAGTCTCATTGTCAAAACCTTGAGCATATATAGGTGCGTATATGTTTTGCAGTGGAGAATTTAGTTTCTCGTTTATACTGTATAGCTAAAAATTCTGGTAGCTTCAGGCTTGTTTTCACAAGCTCCCAGCCGTACAAGGATTTCTGTTTTTACAGGAAAAACTAAGCAGTCCATAGACCATGATGGCTGTACATCCATAATGTAAGCTTCATGAGGAACAGAGCAACTTTATTATGATCTGGACTGAAATCACATTGAATAAAAGCCCATCTAACAGGGCCTAAGGGAAAAGTCACAAACGGGCTCAATTCTATACTCGCTCCAATGGAAATTTTAGAGGGGAAAGTTTTAGAATCAGGAGAGTAGATTCCCCCCTTCTTCAGCTGATTTTTTACTGTCCCATTTAATTTTGAGCCTGTTCCTACTGCCTTGATATTAAAGAAATTTCTCTCATAAGAAGAGGCAGCCCCAACCTTTTCCCCTCTTACACTCCAACTTCCCATCTCTTCTCTACTCAGATTCTTTTCTGTAGCCTGAGCCAGAGTCTTCACTACAGTATATTTGTTTATGCTTAGAGGACAGGCCTACAGAAAAACAAACTATATATTTCACTCTACCATTTGGTAGTTCCTTTCTTTCATCTGAAAACACAGCCTGATCCAGGGAAGGTTCTTGAATTCACACAACCGGTTTCATGATGAAATGCAAACAGTTTCTTGTGGTATTAAATGGCAGCCCGCAGCAGAGTTCAGGTTGGCTGTTATGGATTCACTAGTTACGGCTCTGCAGGATAATCCTGTGTTACTGCCATCCTGCAGTTAGTGGCCTACAGCAATGCTGCCGAATGCTGCAAATAAAAACAAACAAGCTAGCCTCCTCTTTTTAGACAGAGTAGAAATTATGTCTCTTTAGGAAGCTCGAAGCAAAGATCATTTGTATCAGAGGCTGACAACTTCCAAAGCAAGCTGCTCTTCCTAACACTTCGAAATTGATGCTTATTTTTCTACAAAGCATGGGTGGGAAAAAAAAAAGGAACAAAAAGCCCCAAACAATACAAGTCCACTCATGTCCAGATCATCCTGAAGTTGCAAATTAATAGCATTGTACAACAAAATTAGAGCCAAAGCAGGCTTCTCACACTGTTGCTACACAGATACACTGTTTAACAGATAATTTTTAGGCAATAAAAAAAATCCCCAGTCCTTGTTTAGACTGTTTCAAAAATTTGCACTGTTAAAGATCCGAGCAGGGAAAGAAAAATTCTTCCAACCAACCTAGTAACAACTAAGAGAATTTACGTCTTTTATTACTTCTCTGAGGACACGGGTCCCAAACTATAGCTATGATTCTCTCTGAACTCATATAATCTACTCAAGCCTGTTTTTATCCAGGGTCTTGGGTGTTACTGTTTCCACCAGTATTTGAAAAGATTATTTAGGTTACAAGTTAAAACTCAGAAATTTAGGAGACATAGATCTGCCAACATAATATAACAACATAACTAGAGTGTTAGTGACTGGGAGAAGGGCAATTCCTCACCCAATAAAGCTTTGCTGACAAAACCCCTTTTGGACAGTTGTACTGGCAAAGCTGTTTTAATCTGGAGTGTCTGTACAACAGGCTTGAGGTGAAAGTCAGCTCTAGCAGTTGACACTGTTGGTTAGCTGTGTCCATAGCGTGAGTGCTTTGCTGTGCCAGCATACGGGGATACTCATGCTCAATCTCATGCTGGGGACTCCCACTCCTGCAACAGACCTGGACAGAGGAGGACACACTTGCACATGTTTGCAGCTATGCTGATTTTACTTTGAGTGTGTAGCTCGCGGCGACTCACTCAGGCCACTGAATTTGGGTACCACATCCATCTACTGTGAATTCAAGTTTTCTCTTTATCAGCTTCCTGAGAGTTGTGTGGGGCATGTTTGGTGCTCTCTGCCCACTTTCTGCGGACTCCTGCAGGGGAGGTGCTGCCCTGGGAGCAAAGCTGTACAGATATAACGACATCCTGTAAAAGTCACACATATATTCAGAGTTTGTTGTCTGCATTATGACCTTGTAAGTCATGCTCTTTTTCCATTTCTGAACAACTAGAAGCTGTTGGACTTGGCTAGAGCTAAGCAGACAAGTCTCAAGGTCTTCCAGATCTCTTAGAAGGGGCTAGGTTAGCCAGGAACAGGGTGCTTTTGTTTTAAAATAGACTGTCCACATCTGGAGTTTATATACATATTCACTAATTGTTTATATAGGTAACAACTCCATATACACACACGTTTCTTCCCCATGTGCTTAATGAGCAGAAGCCCTGGCTGAAGCACTTGGAGAATACCCTCTCAGATCCAGACGGCAGAGTTAAGGTGAGAGGACTTCCATGCCCTTACAAACTGCATCCACCTCCTCTTAAAAACTTGAAGTGTTAGATGCTGCCCATGCTAAGGAGGAATCCATGGCATCACCACAGTGATGTACGTGCAGCATGAACTGGAAGAGTAAAACCATTTCTGTTTTCTAAGCTGCCTGGTTGGAACTGGTGCACTGGACAATCTAACTGCCCCCAACTCTAGACGTGCCTCTACTGAGTCCATGCTGCACTTTAAAGCAATTAGAAGCACAAGTTTGTTTCCTTTTAAATGTAACTACCATGTTTCTAAAAAGATTATAAGATTGCAAATTATATAACTGGGTTTGATCTGAGAACAAATCTGTTTTGTTGGATCAAACCACATGCAATCTCTAGAGGATCAGGTTAGAAGTGAAGTGATGGAAGTGATTTTCTTCCTTTTGGAGAAAAAGAGCTAAGCTTCAGCCAAAGTCAACTTCAGATTACATACAGTTCCCCAAAAACTTGAATACATAACTTGAAAGCATGTGCTTGTTGGAGACACAGGTTGTGGTGCCAGTGGAAGGGGCCTTCAGACACCTTTTATGTTCCTACATTGTCCCAACCAACCAGTGGGTTTAGAAGCATAATGCAAGCCCAAAACATTAAATTTCCCTTCACAGCAAGAACAGAAATGCTGAAGAAGATGAATATTTCAGTTTGAGTTCAGCCACCTGAAATCTGGAAGTTGATTTTTGTCTGTACAATCACCCTGAGGTCTTTTCTTTTTAATCTCAATCTTATTCCAGCCTTCTGAGTATGCAAACCTGATCTGGAAATCTACCAAACATGGGAGTCTGCATGACATTTCCAGCCTGTCCTACTTTTGACCTGGCCAGAAACAGCATATCAGACTCGCTCACAGTTTTCCAGCATTTCTACTCTTGGTTGCAACGAGAGCAAGGAAATGTAGAGCAGACCAAACAAAAAAATAATTAACCAAACTTTCTTAGACTCTCAGAAGGGTCTTGGTTCAAGTCCAGTCGAGATGTAGATGAAAGTTCAGCCCGTTCATTTTATTACAGTTTGTTTACTTAAAAAATAATTTCATTTTAACTTGTTTTCCTTTTTTTCATCCGTTTTGTAGCTATCCCTTGCAACAAATAAAAGAGGTACACCCATTATAAGAATAGCTGTCAGAAGTTGGGCTGCACAGGCGAGTCCAGCCTATGTTAGGCACACATAATTCCATCCCGTGACCCAAGGGCTCAAGTCAAAGGTTCTGCCAGAGCCAGCCAGCACAGCCTGGTCAGACAGCAGCGACTCTGCACGGAGGTCAGGACACACTAACATCTTCCCCATGGGCTGATCCAAGGCTGGCTGGCACAGCCCGCAGAGACAGTCCCGACCAGAAAGGGGAAGGGTGAGGAACGCCACAAGTTTCAAAGATTCAGCCCATCTCCCAAAGGCCTTTGCCAGAGCAGCTCCTGCAGAACTCTGGTTCTGTAAATACCCTCGGGGCTTATAAGGATCGCCATGATGCCCAAGGCAGAGTTCAGAATATAAACATCACTATGTTAGTTAACAACAAAATGCAATTGTATGCAAAATACACATTTGTCCCACTTCTTCCTTGTCCCATTAGGTACCTTCTCAGCTCAATATCATCCGTCTCCATACTCCTGGTGCCATAGGTGTCTCATATTAAGCATGAAACAGTATTATTTGCATAGGAAGGCTACTAGCCAGCGTGCCACGTGACTGAATATTGCATTGAGCCAGTTCTGTTCAAAGGCTTCATGTTTGGCTTAGCTCTTGCAGTGCCCACTAAATTCAGAAGTGTGTATTGCACTGAATGTATGCTAATATCTTCAGCAAATATTTTAGAATAATAGTTCAAAAAATTAAAATTTGTTCTTCTCCTGTGGTTCATTTTTAAAGGGCAGAGTGAAAGGCTGGGTTTTTTTAAACTTGATTTTATCTGACTTAAATTAATAGCAGAGGAAATGAAGGGCTTTGGCTGTTTTTTTTTTTTTTAAAAAAGATTTTTGCCTTGACTGATTTGTTAGCTTTTAGTGCTTTTATATCCTAGCATCCTTGCAGAGAGCAGCTCTGAAAATGTGCAGTGTATACCAAGGAAAAAATGCAGCCCTGTACATGGCTTACAGTCCAATGAGGAGAAATAGTCTCAGCTTCACCTGATAAGTTAGTTCATCAACAATTACAAGCTTTAAAGCATGAGTTTCTACTAGTAGATGTTATGTTTGGAATAACATTAGGAATTTGAGCAGCATGTCACATTTTGGGCACTTCAAGTATTTTACAAACAGCACAATTGCTGGAAGGCATAAAGCAGAGTTTTACTTGCTATTGGATCCTCCACTAGTCATTTAATGTCACATTTTTGTACATGCTGTTTCTCAGAATTAGGTAATACCCAATATCTATAAATGCACCTGGGAACTCATGTGTCTAAATACTGATCATGATCACTAATGTCAGTCATCTCAGTTTGAAAATGTGATATTTAGAGCTTGACCATAAGAGGCATTAAAAATACTGAGTGAAAGGCCGTTCAGCACAGACCTTTGGGAACACATCGCTCCCATTGAAACAGAAAAAAAAGGATAAAGTTGGCAATCATTTAATGCTACACGCCCTTCAACAACGTCCCTGAGTACCACCCCAGGAGCAAACCCTCTACTGACCTGTAAAACTGATACAAGGATGTAAAGAGCTGTAACTCTGTATCAAGATGTAAAGAGCTGTATCTCTTTTCTCTGCTTGTGGGAAGACTGAACAGTGATAGAAACACCAGGGCTTTTAAACAGGCATTCAGAATAACACAAGGCTAAATTTTGGTTCTTTTGAAGCTGAAAAGGAATTTCCCTCTTGATCTCAAGGGGAGCAGGATTTCCCCTACCATTTAAGATTCTTTGAAACGAAAAGGTACTTTTCTGTTTCGGTTCTTTCTGTTGGGTGAGGTGTTAGTCCAGCACTGGTCATGGCCTTGCAGCCATTTTGCACATTTGCTGGGCATTAACAAAAGAAGAAACTACAGCTTATGACACGTTTGAAGCCTAGTTTTTCTAGCAAACTATACACTTACCAAACTTTTTACGGTCAGCTTTGGGATAAGAAAAAAAAAGGAAGTGAGGGCATCTATCCTTTCTTGCTCCAGCACCTATGCACAGAATCTTGCCTCCCTCAGAGACTTACTACCCTAATGTTACCTAGAGAAGGACTAATGTGAGGGCCAACCCCATAACTCATTGATTCACGGAGATGGTATAAGTCTGTATTTTGAGGAGCCATTTGTTAGGAGGCTTCTCCCTTTCCAGAGAGACTGTCAGATTTTCAGCCTTTGTTGTAGAAGAGTTTCTTCCCTGCAGCTAGTAAAATGCTTTGTTTTTATTTTTTTTTTAAAGTGTGTTTTTATAAACAATTATTTTCAGCTGAACAACATAACAAAAAAATCCCAGCTTGGCTTCAGTTTTTCATTAGAAATACTGTCAATTTTTGACAAAAAGCAAAACTGCCTAACTATTCCTTTGGGCAAAGGTCAGTTTCTCATTTAAAACTGTTTTGATAAAAGATTTCTGATTAGTACTGTGCTTGGTCTCTGAAATGTCCAGCTGAAATGTATCCCGGGCAGGAGCACAGGCTGGGATTTATGTTTGGGCAACACACAGACTATCTCTGGCTTTACCTTCAGCCCACAGGCAGTGGTAATATGATTGTCCCATGCTGACACAGAGCACCTCCACAGCCTCATGCTCCAGCCAGAAATCAATCACTGCATAAAATTTTGCAGGGAAGCTTTAGACCAACAGTAAGTTTTGCTGCTATCTAACTGGAAGAGTCTCTTCACAGTTTGATCTGGTATTTTGAAAGTGATGTTGCTGTGCATCAGCTCCTGCTATAGCACCTACAATTATTTGCTGGTGGCTTAAAGGCTGCGCCCGTCTCACAGAACAGTTGTGAATGGTACAGTGCTTATTGTGCAGGCAGTGGGGTTGTTCAGCTACACTGTTTCCTCTCCATCTCAGTGCTTTTGAAAATCGACAGAAAAGCTATTTGTCAAGATCATCTGCTCATCACATCAGCGCTATCACATCACCATCACCCTGATCAGACAGAAAAAAGGAAAAACTGAGCTAATGTGGCTGTTTCTAAACAGTGATAGCTATCTACAGTCAATCAATAGAACTGCTGTTTGTATGACTGAAATTAGCTCACTTTGTGCCATTCCTTCCCATAAAACAATTATAAGCTTCATAAGGGCCAGGTGGCTTGTTCCCTCTTACCTCCTTGTATCTATTATAAGCTACCAGGTTCTCCCACTCTCCTTCCCGCTTCTCTTAACTTTTATTTCCCTGTCCCGTTACGTGTAGGCTGCAGGGCTTATTTCGGTTCTTCCGTGGCTGCATTAGTCAAACACACAGCAGATGTCAGTGCATTACAAAACTTGGTTTGAGAATAGGAAAAGAAGTTACAAACGAGAAAGTTGAACAAGAAAGCAAAAGTGCAGAGAACTGCAAAGCTCTGAAGCTATTGAGGGGGTCATCCCTCCACGTTCATCGCTGTCTTGCTAACCACTAACACTGGGAGCATTACTGCAACTTTACAGCTTCTCCTGTTGAACCCTTCTAAAGCTTTTAAATCTCTCACCCACCCAGGCTTCTTGGGAACTGCAGCACATGCTTCCCCGCTGGTATGGGGAAGTGATGCCTCGGTATTTTTTCCCCTTCTGCACAATTCAGGCTGTAGAAGTGCAGTAGAGAGTGGAGCAAACTGAAAGCACCACCGCTGCTTGCTTCGTTCTGTAACTAGAGATTCTCTCCCTGCTTTAGCAAAGGCAGTCTAAGCAAAATATTTCCCTGGCCTGGGTGTCACGGCTGAAACAGAGGTGGGTCATTTAGAGTCAAGCTATGCATACCCTAAACCAGACCTCAGTCCTCCTCCTGCTCCTCCTGATTTCGTTGAGGTTGCAGCAATCCAGGAACAAAAGAGAGATCCAATTAAAAGCCTCCCTTGTTTCCCCCAGAACAGAGAGCGCCCTGGAAAAATAAACAGCCACTCTCCCCCTCCAGGAGCAGCGCAGATAAAGCCGCGTGAGTGCGTAGGGACCCTTGGGCGATAAGGCACATTCTCAGGAAGCCGAGGACACACACCTCAGTCCAGGGGGCTTCCTTACTTTGTACAGCCAGCTTCCCTGCCTGACACAGATCATTGTCTGGCAGTGGAAAGCCTCAGCTCCAGAAAGCAGCTCACATCCAACTGCCTCGCAGGAAACTGCAGAGGGTTTTTCTTTTTTTGTCCTTCTTGGAGAAGCAATGCAGAATGTTTATCTTTCTTATCTCAGAAAGGAAACCTATGGGAAATGCTATGCCATATTCTCCACTGTTCTCCTGTCATATAATTATAATGCATTGCACAAAGCAATGGAAAATCAGTAGGGCTAATGAGAAGACAATCCCTTATTAGAAGGCGCTTTCCTTTTCTTTCCAAGTTCTACAAGTCTCGTCTGCGTAGCCATTGATATAAAAACAAAAGATGAGCTAAATGTGTTTGTCAGGAAAACGCAATGCACCCCGAGTGTCCCATGGCATTAGAGGAATAATTGTTACACAAGGCAAATCTCTTTTCCCCAAATAACAAACCTAGGCCAGATTTTTTCGGACTTCAAAGAAAGAACACAGTAGGGCTTTTCCACTGCCAAATGGCTAAGTGGAGTAGAAAATTGTGATTTTGCCATTAAATACTTGGTATAAATTCAAGAGGTTTTTTGGTTTGTTTTTAACAGTGATGCTATTGCATTCTATACTGGAAAAGGATAAATTAGAATTTCAAAGGCTAGAAGTGGTCACCGGAGAAGAAACTGTGCACACAACACTTCTGCATCACAATGCACAGCTTACAGTATGTATGATCACAGCCACTGCTAAGCTATGTTCTATATGTTCTTGAGGTCAGCCCAGATTACACCAAAGCAGCATCTAATGCTGATGATCGGTATGTGCCTTACGTTCTGCCAACAGAATTTTTCCTTGAAGATTTACTACAAAGCTCACAGTATTTCTCTAAATTCCACTGCATTAGATTAAAAAGGACTCAGAAATGGCTGGGAAGGCTGACATGAACAGCATCTCTAATGAACTTTAATTTTCTTAGCGAAATGCTTAATGAAAATCTGATGAAGAGGATACTGGGGCTATGTAAGAGGACAGTAACAAACCTGGCTGTTCAACAACAGAGTCACTGTAGAGACTTTAAAGAGCTCAGGACTAGATTTGAAAGAGTTAAGCACACATAGACAGGCACAAATACGTATTTTAAGGAGTGCTCAGCACTCAGTCAGTACCACTGTGACTCTAGGAAACAGATCTTAAAAAAAATAAATAATCTGAACTGCTGAGATCTTTTCAAATTTACCTACTTGTTAGCAGACTGAGATGGGAACCAAAGTCCTTTGAAAGAAAGTACAATCTGCATTAGCTTCCACTTCTGTCTCCTGTACTCCTCAGGATTGCCTACAGACACACACTCAGGAAATTATACTGAATTAATGTTTAAAGTGGATTAATTAATTGGCCACAGTCCCCAACTTATTCACAATCAGGAAGCTTTCAAGTTAACTAAGTTAAAGGCAGTTTAGAGCACACAAATTCTGAAAAGAATTCCTACACAGCATTTTAATGCCGTTAAAGTAATTTCTTTTAAATTCACATCTTCACTTAATTTGTTGGGATTTTTTTAAAGCCTTCCTATGTAAATGGGCTCTAAGGCAACACAGAAAAAGAAGTTTAGATAAGTAAACGTGTCATTTTTAAAGTAAACAAAGAAAATGTTTAATATCAGCAAATGTCCCCAGATCATTTCATGAGGGCTCTATAAGCAAGCTTTGAAAAACTGCTGGTTTTTTAAGCAAATGTCAGTACAACAGCAAGAAACTTGTCAAATCAGAATGCTCCCTCACAGGTATTTGGCCCCCAGTGTAACACACACAAGTGCCTGAAAGTGTTCGCAGGTATTCCAGGCTTCCCAGTTGTTTAAGTAAAACTGAATGTTGTCACCCAAAGAAAGAGAAAAATAAGGAGAATAAAGTAACCTGTCTGAGCCCTGGCGAGCGGGCACGGGAGCGCAGGAGGTGTGCTGCAGGGAGTGCCCTGTGCTGGGAGCAGCGGGTGGGGAGCAGAGGGCAGCAGGGCAGCTCGGCCCGGGAGCTCAGCTCAGCAGGACAGGGGCTCAGCTGCTCCATGGAGAGCTGAGGCAGGGGATGCCCAGGGTCCCACTGCCTCATCCCTGAGCTCAGCGCCTGCCTGCCCGTGCCTAAGCCTGGTATGACTGCAAGAACCAAGACAAAAGCAGGTGCAAATGTGTTTCTACCTGGTGATAGCTGTGATAGAGACATCCTCCTCCTATCTGTCTGGAACCAGTTTTGTAGGAAAACAGGCCTGTTGGTATGGATCCTCCTACAGCTACTGAAGCACACTATATTCACTACTATCTGCTTTTTTTGTTGTGGTTGGAATTTATATTTACCATAAAAATACATCTCTCATTGCTTCTCTTTTCTCAGTTGTTGCTTAAAAATAGATGGTTCGTGTTGATTAAGGTCTATTACTTGTCAGCTAGCTTCAAGTTTAGGTGGCTTGTAACACCTCACATTAACAGGAAAACCCTCAGCTCTTATTGTGAAACATTGCAAGCCTGAAAGGTTAAATAAGGTATATGGGAGATAACTTATTTATTCAGACTTCTGTATTTGTCATACTTGCTTGCATTAACAACCATAAACTGCAAAAGCAGACAGCACACAAGCAGGGTGAGAGGCAGTAAGACAGCTCTGCAGGACACAGTCTGTAGAAGGTTTCTCTGAAATGCGACTGCAAACCTCACAGCCCTCTGCAGATTGAAACATAAAGCAAACACAGATCACACCTCTAGATGATGGCACAAAAGTACCTGATTTTAACTTTATGTTTTTTTTCTGTGGAACTGTTACCCACACCTCACTATATGAATGACACCTAGAGAACACCACGATCTGGATGTTACTCCCTAACCCAGCTTATTTCCCACTTCCTGCTTACAGAATGAAGACACAATGCCCTTCATCTGCTGCTACTGCACATTTTGCCCGTGAGATCCTAAATTAATTGTTTATTGCTTACAATGGCTAAAAAAGTAATAACCCAGACTTATGTACTTTTTAGAAACAACCATAGGAAAAAGCAGCCAACCTGTTACTGACACTCCACTGCCATTGCATTCTTCTGCTTTCACAGGACAACTTAACTACTTACAGCCCATTTAAGCGTAATTCAGTGAACTGAAAAAGAAAAACCTCCACACTATTATTAGATTTCATCTGCATATTAGGTTTCATCTGCCTATTCCTCATTTGAGAACAGGGCTACATACAGACACCACAGCTCTGGAATAAATAATTACAATAGAAAATGTTTGTCCCAGAGCCTGCACTTATCAGTTACAAGAATAATAGTTACGACGCAGTTTAGTACATGAAGGAAGGACTTGATACACAGAAAGGCACTCTTTAACTGGCTGTGTTTTCTAGCTAGACAAGCTTTTTTTAAAAGAACGCAACCAGAACTGGAAGCCAGAAGAAAAGACAAACCACGTTTCCTGGATATTCAGTAGTCTATCAAAAGATTTCACTGGAGCCTTTAAAGTGGTATTAAGACAGACTAAAACAAAACAAAAGCATCTGTAGGTTAAGCAGCAGTATAATATTTCTTCTATCTCAAATAAGTTAAACTTGATCAAAAAGCTATTTAAAATGCAATGGAAATGATTGTGGAAATGTTATTTGTTGCTTATATTATAATTAAAATAGCATTTGCTGCCTTTCAGTGTTTCATGTACATCCCGAGACCATAACCCAGCTAACAGAATAGGGAAAACAGAAGCACTGAGTTTTTTTGCTGTCAAAATTGTACTCCTACTCAACACAGGTACTTCATTACAAAGCTATTTTCAGTGGGAGTTAAGCTGTATGAATGAAAGCAAGCAAATACTCCTATTTATGTTGCACTTGTAGTAGCACAGAAAAGCGCAAGAGGGGAAAAGGCAGGAGACACTTGTAACTCCAAAGCCCTCACACCAGTCTGAGTTTGAGGTTAAACGTGCTCTGCTGCAAAATCCACTTTTGAAAGTCGATTTTGAGCTTTTTGAAAGCACACGGCTCTTGCCCAGACACACGTGCAGGCTGTGCTGGGACCAGAACTGGGCAGCACCGACTACTTTGGAAACGTCACCCCTTGTGTGAACTGCAACTGCTTTTTAAGGATTGAAATAATTCAGGATGTGGGTAGTTCCTGATCACGCAGATTTTCAGATAAGGACAGAAGCTAAAGAACAAGCTTCTTTGAGTCACACAGAGTTTCTCCAGGTCCCTCTCACACAGATGAGTCAAGCTGGGACTGCAGTTCACTTGCTCTTGCTTTAAACTCCTCTGACAGACCTCTTGTTACCTCTTTTGTACAAAGCCGAGAGAGTAATTTCTCTTTCCAATGAGAAAGAGAAATCTCAGCTTCCCTAAAGCAAATGGAAATTTACTGTTGACTTCACAAGGTCCAGGTTTATATGGATCTTAGTAGCAACTAAAATGACAAGAAATTACTATTTCTACAACAATCAAAGCTCAGAATAACTCACTGAAGTGCAGTAGTTTCATGCAGGTAAGAGTCTGATCAGATACTTAGAAGGATTTATGACAACTGCTGTGAAAAGACTGTATTTTTTTATTATTTAAATAAACATAATCGCCAAACACTGTTCCTTTCTGAAGAGGGTCTTTTAAAAAACATAAGTAATTTTGAAGCAAAATACTATTTGAAGTAATTAAATTTATGCACGGTATATCAGTAAGACATTTAAACCCTGCAATTATCAGATATCTCCCATTGAAAAATATAATACATAACATTAAATGAAGAAGCATTTAACATTCACATACATACAACAAAGGTATTCTGCATTAGTTTCCCTGAGTATATTATTGTCAGAGGGAGAAACACATCACTTCTTCCTCCACTTTTCAAGTAAAAAGTTTAACCTCTACATAGCTTTTAAAAAGTCACACAAAAGGGGCTGTCAGAGCAAACAGCAAGGGACTGCCTGTTGGTAATTCTCACTGAAATGAGACAGTCTGTTGCTGTAGCTTCATACAATTTTAAATCTGTGCATGGTTTTGGATTTCCTCACACACTGTCTCCAGCTGCCTTCTCCTGCTCTGGTGTTTCCTAAAGAGACCCAATTATCATCACCCAATTAAGGCTGGAGGGGAAAAAAAAAGGGCTTCTGTCAGACAGAACTCCTTAAACTACTTAGTATGAGTCCTGAAAGTCACTAGTTCTGGTTTACAACCTATTGCAAAGTTTCATGCATCAAATACATTTAAATTTGTGAGACAAAAGGAGTGGAAAATTAATTTAAATTATTTACCACTGAGTATAGGGAGGTTTGTGAAAATATTGGCAGTAGAAGTGTATAGCAGAGATCCTTATCGCAGCAGTTCAATCACAGGTGTTTCCCCATATTACTAGATTATCCTTATCCAGAATAAATATTTAATGTTAGTATTAACAAAGAAAATCTGTAGTTCTAACAACAATCTCTGTGTATTTAAAGCTCAGGGACGATTATCCACTTTAAAATCGATTGAATAGTAAGCATTAAACAATTTGACACAATACAGGTTTTCAAATTGTAAAGAAAAAGCTTCCAGTCCCCAGAGGCACCTCTTCATGAGCCAAGACTCCCTGCTGGGATGCAGCTCCTTCAGAGCAATGCTCTCAACTGCCTTGACTGATGTTTTTTTCCCCACAGATGTCTTCACTATGCACAAGTGATGTATGAACCTAATGCATTCATCCACTGCAACGGAGAACAGGATCCTGACAGCAATTTGTTGCCTGAACCTCTCAGGAGGTTGCACTTCAACTCATAGACTTTTCTCCTGCTTTGTAAATCCCCTCTGCTTAGTGGCTCAGCACAAATTTACCTCTGGTGTAAACAGCAGTGCCAAACCAAGGTGAGATGATTTTAGAGGAATCATTTGAGTGTACTAGTAGTGATTAATACTGATGACTTGTGAGTTAAGGTCTGATCTTGCCAGAAGCTTGGAAGGCTCAGAACAAGATCCTCAAGCCCAACAGCCACAAAGCCTGAGGCACCCTTTCTGCCAGTGACAGAGCTTTGGGTTTTTGGAGGGGGGTGTCCAAGAATCCTCCTCACTATATTAAAACTCCCCAGAGCATTAGAAAGATGCAGCAGTTGGATGGCACTATGCTCCTGCCAAGAAAAGTCTCATGTCCACATTTGTGATATGGAAAATACTAGGGAAGGATTCTCAGGGTATTTTGGATGTCCAGAAAACACAGACCCCAGCATGGGCAGTGGGATGTGTAGGCTCAGGCAACGTGGAAAACTTCACATAAGATTCACTGGATGAAATGAGAAAATGGGTTTCCTGCTATAACCTTCTCTGAGATGCCATATGAGTGCAAACAGATTCGATTATTGTCATGCAGCTTAGAGACTGGGTGTTTTTTCCCAGCTTTAAATACCTGAATACTCTCAATGCACACCTAAACACAAACTCAGCTCACATACAAAGCTCCCACCTTTTCTCCTAAACCTCAAGAGAAGAGTAGCAAAGAATAGCAAAGAAAGAAAGGGTAGCAGAGACACAGGCTTCAACTGCAAAACTTCTCCACTTTTCTTCACTTTCTAGCTTTCAAAGCTCTTCGTAGTCTCCTCATTTCCCTAATTTTAACCTCTTTCTCATTAGTTTCTTCTGACAGGTTTTCCATCACCAGTACATTCAGGTTTGACTTTCCACCTCTTCTCTCCCCTTTCTATATCCTGTGCCTTGCACATCCCACCACCCTTGCAGCACACCCACTCTGTGTAAATGCCTTTCCATCCACTACTGAGCATAGACACATACATCCCTCCTCTCCTGGGGGATTTTGGCCCCTCTCAACCTGTCCTACCTGCTTTCCCTATGAATTACTGAGCCTGCAAGTTCTACTGACTTCTTCCCCTTCAGCCACTCTACTTAATGCTTTATTCTTTCTCAAAGTTGAGAAAGTTTAAGGAAGTTGAGAAAGTTGAGTCGTTTGAGGTAGACAAAAATCATCCCTCCCATTGCAATAACTTTGTTAGGGAACTTAGGGAGGTAGAAGATGATAGACCATCAACTCATAAGCCACATGAGGTACCCTGGAGTCTCCCAATGTGCATTTGTTCCATCTCTGCTATGTCTCTACGATGACTCATGCTCTTCCAAACGTCCTTTTCCTAGTTTCTTCTCTCCTAATAATTCCCATCCTTCTTTCTTTCTAACCAAGCAACTCTCCTCCCTTCCTTTAGAAAAACATATCACAAATTGTTTTCTTTCTGCCTTTCCTTTTTCAAAGCTGAAGGACATCAGGAATTTCTTATGGCATTTTCTTCCTTTTTTTCCTGTTTTGGGAGGAAAAAGAAAATTTCTCCACTATTTTTGCAAGAAATTTTAGAAAATCAAGGTAAAAATTGAAGTCTAAAACAATGAAGTATGTTTAACAGAACACCATTCTTTATCAGTATTTTCTTTTGAGTGGCCTGGATTAGTCTACCAGGGGAGAAAAGAGTGGCCAAGAGTCTGATGAGGCATTATGGGGAGGAGGATGGAGATGGAGGCATGGGGGGCCTTCATAAGCAAACCCTGCACCCTTTTGTCCTCCAGCTGAGTATAGCTCAAGAGCCAGGTCCACTCTAGATGAATATGATCAGCAACATGGGGCATAAAACAAGAGCAGAACACTGCATCAGACCCTGCTTCTGTAGGCTCTTTCAGTAAGAACAGTTTCTTTTGAATATAATCACTCTATCTTGTGGTTTTAAATCCAGGCCTGCCTCCAAATAGCAGAAATATTTATCATAGATAATTGCTTTTGGCTAGAAGCAATTAGCAAAGATGACTGATAATGGATGTGCAATTAGTTATTGTTTAAATGAATATTTCTACTTAAAAAACATCAATACACTGTATCATTTTATACCTACACATTTGCACCGTTTCTAGGCATTACTTTTCATAATGCTCCTGTGTGGATGCACAGAGGGTGCAGCTCACCCACTGCTACAACACAGCCTACGCAGAAGAGGCAAAGCCTAAGGGGGCCCCATGGGTGCTCCTGACCCTCACCCTGTGGAAGGGCCCCACTGTGCTGCATGGGTCAGCCTGCTGACTGGCTTTCTCCAGTTGGTGCCCCTGCTCTTTCCTTCACACATCTGCATCTACCTATACCCTCTCAGATGAAGGTCAGAGGCTTGGGACTACCTTGGGTGTGTGGGTGATGAGCACACGAGATCCCTGCTGCAGGTGTGAGGCTCCCCTTGCTACCACAAGGCAAACAGGGTTGGAACCTGCCTGCGCTCTGATGGAGCTGCGGTGGTCCTTGGGGTTCCCGAGGCAAGGGGAGCAGGCCATCCATTCTCTAGATGTTGGACACCTAACAGCGAGGGTCTCCAGGTAGACCAGGCTATCTGTCCTCCACATTGCCCTGTAAGGACCTTGGGGACCAGCCCGCACTCGGCTGGGTCAGACAAGAGTGGACGTAGCCAGGCGAATTACTTCCATACGCAGGCCAGGCATCCTCAGCTGGCCAGATCTGCTTTTCTTAATTGGAATTATTTACAAATGCATTGGATTTCTTTTTCTCTTGTTTTAGTTAGTTCCAGGAGCTATGGACTAGATTCAAAAAAATAAAAAGCTGGGGTTTTTTTTGGTTGGTTGGATCTTTTTTCTTTGGATAAGATGAACAGGGAGATTAAAAGCATCTCCAAGCTTCTCTACACTCATGGGAAGAGTAATCTCCATTAACACAATTGGTGAAATTGCCTGATGGAATCAAAACTTTACACAAGCAACATTTAGAGGACTGGTATGACACTATATAGGTGGAGTAAATGGTGTTAAATTCAGCCTCCATTTCACTAAGCACAGCATTATACAGTTTCCTTACACTACTTTAAATTAAAAGTCTACTTTGTCTTCATGTATGGCATAATCCTGTTGTATTAAAAAAATAAAAGTATAAGGGAAAAAACACTTGTCCCTACTGACTCACTATACCTATGCTGTAGGGTACAATAAAAGTCTCTTTTCAAAGTCTTGCACAAGTAACGATGTAAAGCTGTGCTTTATTTGTGCTAAGGAATGCAGCATTAAAACCAGGCTTCTCTGTGGGACATCTCTGGGGGACCCAGAGGAAGCCTTGTGCAAAGTGCTTCCTGCATTTTGCTGCTTCTCCTGGGAGGGGATTAGGATTAGGGACCTAATTCCACTGAATATCCTCAGTTTTTTCAGCAGTTCACAGAACTGGCTTCCTGCAAAGAACCTCATCTAATTAACTTATACTCATGACCGATTTACACGTGCTATGTTATGAAATACAGATATGATGGCATGTTTTCATACTGCATAGCTGAACTGCCCTTCCCCACAGTGCCATCAGGATGGCACTGTGAGCAATATGTTTAATATGGGCAAGCTGCCAGCAAATATAGAGGTTTCCTGTCCTTTCATGGGTCCCTCGTACTATCTTGCCTGAAAGACTGAACATATTCCACAGCTCTAATAACAAACATTATAACCTTGCAAATAGTGACACTTGGAGTTTTCTTTAATATTTGTAGTTTTTGACCCCAAAAGGGAAAAGAATTTACCATACATAGACTGGAAAAACAGTGTGCTAATTTCATTTATCAAAGGCGTTCAAACCAAAGAGCCTGCCACTAATAATAGCATGATAAAAAATATTCTTGAACCCAACATGCGTTGCTGTATTTTAGTCCATGCTGGTACCTAGCTCTAAATGTCAGCATTTTCACAGTGTAATTCATGTCAGCTCCCAGCTCTTGTGACATCAGAGGATGAGTTCAAAGGAATGCAGTTTTCTGCTTTATAAAAACAGTTTAAAGATAAAAGCCAGTTTCCACTAAAAAAAAAAAGGAAATGAAACTATTAAGCAGTGCATTAGCCAAACAGTTCTATGAAAGGCAAATGCCAATCAAAAGAAGATTATAACATCCTATAGTGAAAACATATTAGTACAAGTGATCAACTGCTATTGCTTAATGCCTTACACGATGATCAGTGTCTTTCCTACTAAATCACACATCTGAGGAGGTGATAAAACCATATCAGCTATTGAACAGAGAAGACTGAAACAGAACTATCCTTTACAACACTGGGCAATGTTTGATACAGTGATGAATCTACCGATAAACCAACTTTTCTCTCTGTGTGAATATGCAGAAAAGAGAAGAGAAAGTGTCAGAGTATTGTTTTCTATATTTATAATTAAAACAAATAAATATCAATCACATGGCTCTAAGCATTTAGTTTTCTGTAGATCTTTCAAACCTTTTTTGCCCCAGCATTCGGTGCTCTGGAGCTTATCAATGACACCAGGGGTCAAAAGTGTTAGTGCGACTAAAATTACTTGGACAAAGCCAGAACCAGGTCAGATCGCCATGGGATAGTCCCATAAGGCCTCCTGTAGGCTGCTGCCACCAAGGAGTTCTAAGGAAAAGAAAGGAAAGACCATGAATCAAACATCCCAGAAAATTCACAAGCAAATGTGTTATTAATCAAGGAAAATAAAAACAAAGTTTATTAAAATGCCTTGTAATAGTACATTTCAAAACAACACAAAGACATCTTATGTGATGACCATTTTATCACTGAGGCTCATTCCAATTGAGTTACATTCTTCAAACCCAAAGAGCCACAAGTGTGCCAGAAAAGAAAATAAACACTGGAACGATGTGTGCAGTCACACATCTAATTTGACGATTGATCTCACAATTTAAATAGACACTTTCCACCCAAAATAAATGCAGAAGTCTGTATCAATGGCACTTCTGCAAACTGAAGCTAATGGCAGGACTGGTAGAACTTACACATTTCTTTCCATATTTAGCCAAGAAGTTCAAATTAGGACCTGAATGAAGTCAGAGGATAGAAAACAAAGCAAAAGGGGTCTACTATCTTCTGCACAATTTGGAACCCCATATTCAAATATTTTTTAGATGACTATAACTTTCTCTTTTATTGCATAAATATTTATGAAGGGGACAGATCCTCATAGGGCATAAACTGCCTTAAATTCACTGGTTTCAAGCGAGCCAACTACAGTCAAGGAAGTTACAACAGTTTACATCAACCATTAATTTGCCCCAGCATGTTTACACAGGAATTTTGAATCGAATTCTCTGCTGCTCCGACTCCAGGGAATTGATGGAACTGTGACAGCGCATGATTTAGTCTTTTACGCTCTAAACTGCCATCAAAAGATGGATCTTGTTTCTCCCTGCCCACAAGCTCTTGTTTACATGCATATTGTCTGTGAAGTGACTCATGGGAGCAGGGACTGGACTATCAGGCTGGCTTTTGTGCTAACGAGGCTAACGCAGAGTGATATTTGAACCGACTCAAGTTTTTAAGCTAAAGATGGAGGTCAAAGTTACAATTTTATCAGTTACATTTTGAAGCCCTTCACTCGATGGTGACAATACCATGTTCATAACACAATTACTGTAATCATATTTCCAGTATTGCTTGCCTTCAGTGGAAACAGATTGCATTAAACTCAAAGGATGCCTGAAGTGGTACGCGCGTTTCCAAGCCAAATGAAGGTTATAGAACAGGACCTTTGAATTCATGTGTAACCAGTACCTGATCACTAGAGGTATTTTTGAGACTTTTGTGAACTCAGCAATTAGTGTTAAAAATAGGCATTATATAAGGAGAGATAGAATAGTTAATAGGTAATAAGCAGCTCAGTGATTCTATAGACTTTAGGAAGGCGGTGAGTAGAGCTGAGAGCTCTACATGATACCTGCACTGTTATGATTTATTAATGCATACAATATATTGGCTTGAAATTTATACGACAGAGCAGTTTATGTCCCTGTTGCTGCAGTAGAAATCTTTAAGAATCTCCATAGCTTGCCAGGTGGTGTAAGTCAGGGTGCCTGCACTGCAGTCAGTGCCCACTCCTGCCAGCATAGGGCTTATTTTGACTTATATTTTCTGTCCAAATCTCTATTTTATTAATATTTATTAATGAAAACAATTGAAAACAAAAAAACAAACAACACTTTCTGGTGTGTTCTTTCCATCCTTGCTTTCTGAAGAACTGTACCTGATAGTCTGTGTAATTATTAATTATCTCTGGTCACTAACAAGTAATTATATTAGAGTTAATTGCCTCCAGACTTATAAATCCTGAAGTAGCATTATGTAAAAATGAAGCTATTACATTACCAAGAAACGCAATATACAGAGAATGTGTCTTAATTATTTGAACAGAAGCTGGATGAAGATTTAACACCTCACTAGCTGCAGAGATCACTGACTGGAAGGAAAGAATTTTTGTTTACTGATTAAACTAGAAGTTTAAAAATAAATTTTTCAATTTTTTTCAGCACTCATAAAAAAGAATTTCTGTTTTCAGTGTTTTTTGGTTTTTTTTTTGTTTACTGGGTTAAATAAATTCTTTTGCCTGACCTAAAGTGAAGCTTTGATTAAATTTTGTAGGTTTTGCCAGTCTATAGGATTAACTAAATTAAAATTGTGGATTTAAAAATAAAAATGTCTTTTCAAATAATAAATGTAAATTTTATTTAAATATTGCAATAAATGCTTTTTAAAAAATCTATTCCATTATTCATTAGAAGCTGTAAATTTAGTAAAGGATTTGGGAACTTGCATTTTTGGTGAATAATAATAGCAAATTGAAAATAATCACCCAACTCCAGTTATAACACAGCCCACAATCAGGGAAGAAATCACCAAAACATCTCTAGAAGCGCATAAAAAAAGCATTGAAGATGCAGAGACACAGAATATTGAATTTATATGGGGAACAATTTTGTTTATTAGAAGTTTTTTTGTTGTTATGTCACTTTATCAGGCTTTCATTCTTAAGAGCAAAAAGTTAGCCAGCTGCAGGGGCAACTCAGAGTCTGAAAATAAAGGCAAAGCCCTCTTCTCACTGGCTGCAGCCGCGCTCAGCACCACAGCACAGGCTCATTTGTGGAGGTTCTCCTCCATGCCTCCCTCCACGGCAGGGCTGTGTCTCCTCCCTGCCATATGTCTCCCATCCACACATCGCAGCGCTCCAAACGGCTCCAGGGCCAGTTGCTCCCGGCGCCTGCCAGCACTTACACAAAAAAGCTGAACTTGACACTCCCAGGCAGTTCCAGGGAAGTTCCTCAGACTCTGCACATGTAATTAACGGGGCTTATGGGAACATTAGAAAGACCTGAGCCTACTCAGGCGCAGTAAAATGGGAGACTCGAGTAACAGGGAGAATAACAGTACTCTGCAAAGTGGCATATATATATTCAAGCTTGTCATACACACTTTTATAGTCCCAATAGACGTGTGACCCAGAGTATACTCCACTAGCCCTAGTACTTTATTTAATTTTTATAGATTGTAAGGTGATCACGTAACATGTAGTCTGACTTCCTAAATAACACAGGCCAGAATAACCTCACCCGCTATTTTCCCTCTCCATTAGTACAGACTGTCTTCACCTTGGAAAATATCACTAATGTGACTAGGCAGAAGAATGAGTAGAATGCTGTTTCCAGCACGGCGCCTTCGCAGAGCGTGCTGGCTCCTGCTGAAGCCAATCCAGCCCTTGTGTGTGCCGAGGGCAGATCCCAGCTCTCACTGGCTGAAAGGAAACTTTGCTGAGTGTCACGTTACTCTTGAATCAAGAGATTGGGGGTTATTTTCAGGAACTCCCAGCCAGGGTCTAGAGGCAATTAGTCTCCCCAGCCTGTGGCAGTCCAGTACCAACTACCTTAAGGAATCTGGCTCTAACATTCCGTGGTCCCAGTCTCAAAAATGAGAGCGTGTGCTCTGCGTGCAGTACTAATGCAGAGCCCTTGGAGAGCTCGTGGCAGTTTGCAACAGCCTGATCACAGGACTGAAGTCTTGGATTGCAGCTGCTTCAGGGCAAGAATCATAGCTTTGTCATTTGCTTGTGAGATCTACAGCTCCACAGCTCTCAGTCTCTGGAGGATGAAAACACCAGGCAAGCTATTTGGAAGCGGGTCTAGCTAGTTTAAAAGAATTTCAGTACTACTTTCATGTCCCTGAGTTTGCAAGCTCACACCATCAAAATCATCATCACATCCTACTCCAGCAGGTAGAGTTGATTGGAAAGATAAAACACTGCAGACCTCCAGGAACTAAACTTGCTCTGTACCTATTATAAATCCTGCCTGGGACAGCCTGCCTGCAGCCTTTACCCTGAGACAAGCCCTGCGAGGGAGTCACTATGAACAAATCCACTTCAGGTTCCCCCTCAAAAGCAATGCCCCTGAATTGTGTGCTACACAGGGTGGGATGGTTTTGCAGGTCCCTATTGCAGGTAGCTGCTGCACATGTCACCTATGACGGGTATCCAATAATACACTGGGAATTTTCCCAGCTCACAGAGATCATGTCTAAGCTATCAAAATAGAAAGTGATGAGTTCCTAGATATTCTGAAATGCTAATATTAACACAGTTTTGTTTTATATCAGATGTAAATAGGACTTTCTTTTAAAGCTTGCTTTTCTTATTGCTGGTTTTAAAATAACAGACTTGAAAGAAAGAGATTAAATAGTGTCTGAACTTCGTAAATGTTTTCCACAAGTGCAAAGATTAAAGCAGAAATGAGTGGTGGTCTGCACTGCAACCTGAACCCCACTAAATAAACCAAAATATTCACTTACTTGAACATTTAATGAAGGTTAAATATAACCCTTAAAGCATGAAAACAAGGATTTCAAAAGTTTCCAAGAGCCTCTTAACCCCTCCCACTCCCCTTAGATTTTAGAGCAGTGATGAGTGATACTTCTTAGCTGCTTCAGCTATTGCTGAATCCCTTATTAGAGGTTCAGAGGAAAGTTTTCTGCAACTATCCTACTTTGCTAATGACTCTCAAGCTGGGGTTTCTAGCACAGACTGAGAGGAACATTCTCTCTGGAGCGTATACAGGTGTCAGTTGTATGAGCCTTTGGTGGTTTTATACAAATATCGCCCCAGGATTCTTCACAAAACCAGCCAAATGGCATCCTTCCTTTAATATATTATTTAAGTAATAACCTCACTCTAGCCTCAGGCTTGCAATGCAATAATTGCAACCAAACTAGCACTTACCCACAGTGATGCAAGTAATGTATTTAAATATTATGTAACCTAATTCTAATTCAGAGAATAAGAAACTGAAGTATCTGAAGAAAACATTAAAGAGATGTTAAGGGCTTGTATCTACATTAAGGCTAATCAGGAATTAGATTGGCATATATTACAGCTAATAACATAAATGATATAATGGTAGAGGAACAAGTGTTCACATCAATGGTTGCAATGCTCGCAGTAATAAAAGGTAACAGGAAGAATGGCATACTTTGAAGGACAGCTACTGAAATAAAATAAACTAAACTACTTGGATAAAGCTGGCTAGTCTGTTGCAGGAAAAACTTGATTTCTATGGGCAAAACACATACCTCATTTTACCACTCAGACCTACTTGATGACACCTTTCTTCTCTCCCCTTGCAGTTGCACATAAAACTTTAGCAAGAGACAGTTTCTATTTAAAAATGCAATGACATTCCTGCTTACATGAGGAATTTGGTAATAAAATAATACACATTATCACACAACAAACATCAGCGACGAAATAAAATTTTGCAAAGTAGGCTTGAGCTCAACTCCACATTTCAGGTCTCCTCCCAGAATTCCGGGGTACATTTATGAAGTACCACACCCAGGTTGGGTACCGGAGCCCTTTCCCGGGAGGAAGTGCAGGGGGGAACAATGCAGAAAGGGGCGCCCAGTTAGCAGGGCTGTGTGTCTGCATCAGCTCTGCCAAGTGGCCTAAGGGGAAAGTTGTGGCTATGTCAACATTCGTGAAAGAATTTCCTATCCATTGTGCACTCGTACAGGGTGAATAGCAGCAAAGAATTAGGCTTAGAGAAATAAGGAACTCACTCAAAGTTACAAGTCCTATTTTACCGGTGTGCTCTATCTTATGCAACACTTCCCAGGTGAGGCAAGCTCACCTCTCTGCTCACACAAAGCAGTTCTGCATGCATGGAAAGCAAACCTTAACCGGTCTTGGTAACAGGAACAAGAGCTTACATGACTTGCCTACAGAGTCTGGCTGGCAGTGTCTGCCTGAGCCACACAATTATTTCCTGATTTTAACCATTGCTACAGTCTTACCAAAGACAGCAACCGTTGTAATCCCTTTTAGCTATTCAGAGTCAACAAACCCCTTTAGAGAAACAACAACTGATTTGCGTTAAGCTCAAGTCTTTTGGAACACTTTAGTGACACATCTAAACCATCCTTTTCCTAATGAAGACAAGATCTGTATATATAGCTCCAAGCACAGCAATCTCTTGAGCTTGACTGGGGACAGTAGGCACCAAATACAAACAATAAGCACCAGAGGTGTTTTTAGTTAGAAAGAGGCTTCTGCAGCCAACTTGCCTTGCTAATTGGAAGCAGGGTGTTGCCTTCCCCAAGCACACAGAAAGAAGGTTCTCCAGGCTGCTTAGGATGAGCATTCACAAGCAAAGCAACAAGCAGCAATGGGAAAAACATGTGGAGTTACAGGGAAAATGGGGCCTTAAGAACTTAAGAATGAAAGGAAAACAGTAAGCAGTAAGGAAAAATGAAGCTAGACACAAGCCCTGGGGATGACTTTGTGATCTCCAGGGTATGTTTCTCTCCCTCCCCCCTGCTACTCCCAAGGGCATAAGCATGGACTTTGAGAGAAACAGGTTCTCAAATCGGTTTTGCAGGCACCATTCCTTTCAGTAAAACTGCCTTTAACTGTGCTGAAGCCTGAAAGCCTGTCCTGTGCTACCTTGTCTCTGGTCCTGCTACATCCACTGCCAGAGAATACTGCAAGGAATATACTTCATGTAAGAACTTAACTGCAAATCATGTCATGTCCTGCAGTGAGGAACTGGCGAGAACTTCAGTGTTGTGGGGCAGTGGGTTTAAAGCAATCATAGTGTTACGTTTCGGCAGTACAGGGTTGTGAACTCACCACATCAAGTCAGTTCTTCCAGTCATCCTATTCTTGTGGTTATTTAACTTCATTTCTACTTGAAGATTTCTCTCTGTCCTTCCCACCCCCTAACATGCACCTATTCTTAAATGATTATTAAGAACCAGGAGCTGATGGGAACATTAGAGGGCAAACAAAGAAACAAACAAAATCAGTGTACAAATCTGTTTTCTTTGCATGGACACTCTTTGGACTTCTTGCACTGTGCTATTTGCCAGGCAGCAGAGGTAAATTGTTAAGGTCTTATTTTACTCTTGTTACCTCTCAAAAAAAATAGCCAATACGGATAATGCATGTGGGGTCCTCCTCCTATTTGTTTTTGGTGGCCAACCTTTCTACTTTAGGAGGGTTAGAGAAATAGTTATTGAACCCTCTTTGGGTAACAGCCAGAGGTTGTTTTCCTTAAGCTGCTCCAGATTGTTAAAAGGCAAGGTTGAAAATATAGGCTTTCACATGGCATTTGGAAAGTAGGTGATGAGTCAGAAAGGCAGCAAGACACAGGAAGGCTGCTCCAGGTGGCAGAGCAACAGGGTCAGAGAGAAGGCCACTTCTAGCTGAACAGAGGAGAGCAAAGAGAGGAGGTAATTTAGTGAGGCTGGAGTTAGCTCCAGAAATCCTGGGGAGAAGCCTATAAACAAGAAGGGCAGTTTTGAATTGCATCAGGGGATAATGGAGCTATTTGAAGTTGGGGGCTTTGAGTCTGTGCTTCTTTATCCAGGAGACCCTGGATGGGAAAATTGCACTTCTATGGGGACTGTAGAGGAAGAAGCAGCATGACGCTGAAACATGCGACAAGCCATGAGCAAGACTGCAGATCTGGGCAATGTGAGGGACCAACAAGCTTTAGATATCTGATGTTGGATGCCAATTGCCTTGGCTTTCAGCACAGTCAACAAAAAAACCCATAAAAAGCAGCTCTTCCAGAGAGCTGTTGTAGCCGAACAGAAATTAGGTCTGAACTCCAGATGCTTAGGTAAGTGGTAGGACTATCCCACTCTGAAAAGGGAGATGGGTGAGAGAAGGCCAGAAAGCAGTCAGAACAACAGAAAATGTTCTCATTTGTTCATATAAATAATTCCCTCATTCAGATATTTCTGCTCAACTCCTGTGCTGACACCACAGGTTCACTTTGCTAAGAATGGCAGAGGAAATGGGAAGGAGGGATTTCAATCAGTATTTCACAGCTCAGTATCAGCCTAAAGAGAAATGACACAAAGTATCAGTCTATCAGCATAGAGAAGGACTAACCCAAAACAGAGAATAGGTATCTAGGTGTCACATGATGTCAACATCCATGTAATAACTTCATACTTAAACATTTGGGTTTCTTGATAAAAAACCAAAAGCCTTTTTCTGTTTGAGTACTATAGCGGGGCACTCTGAGTGTTTCATTGCACATCACCAGAAACATCATATAAAGCAGAAGTCGATACGTGAGGAATTCCAGATATTCCACTAGCCTACATGATTGACACTCTAGCAGAGTTAATTTACATCTTAGAGACTTATCAAAAAATTAGATTTTCTTCCCTTGACTGACATTCAAGGTGCACTTTACTAGCAAGCACCTTTCTGAGTGTACCACTCAGAGGGAGGGAAATTCAGTGTTTTTGTTATTCAACAGGATTAGCAGCCTAGATTCAGGTTAGAGTGATACAGAAAGGCATTAACTAGTTCTAAATGACTTGATTCCCTGAAAACAGTATTTTTTAATGTGCTGCTAATTAAAATATTTAAGAACTCACTGTAACAACATTTTGAAAACAAACCAGAAGAACCAATGTAAACAAAATATCATTTTACAAACCAAACGGAATCACTTAAAATCCAATGTAATTCTATGTTCCAATAAAAATAAATATATATACAGGTGTCAAGTTAAGATTGTCAAGCACACTCCCAAGATACCATCCAAGAATGAACCAAGAAGTTAAAATTAACCCCTCTTGTACTTGTTCTTACTGTTTGGGACAGGCAATATGATTTCCTGCCTCTGAAGCCCATGGCACTGCCCAAGAACACACTAAATGGCGGAGAAGGAGCGTCACCAAGAAATGCTTTGGTGGAAGTTCACCAGAACCATTTCTGCAGGACTTCAGTGGACTACTACCAATATATTATGTTTTCAGATTTTTACTCAACATTCCTAAAAGCTAGATTTTCTGCACAGTTTTTTTCTTATATTTTGACAGAAATTTCAGTACGGCAGATACAGATTTCAGGATCGTGTGCTGCACCATGACAGCAGTCAGCAGCCGTAATGACCAGCTTTTCTGGCAAAATATTCTTCTTTCTCCATACATTGTATTGACACAAAATTACACAAAGATCACATGTTTTACAGGCTACAATTTTTCCCCTTAATCTCAAACTGATTTTTCCATGTTCGTTAGTTTCTGAACCCTTAGAATGTTTTAAGTACTGCTTAACTGGGGTGTAGGCAGGATAACAGCAAAACATTGAGAAATAATCATTCAAGGTCAGCTGCATGAAACAAACCTTGTGCCTCTGAATAGACTGATCCCTCCACCTGGAAATAGTTTCTTTTTAGAATCTGGGATTTGCACATTTCGGATCTGTGTCTCTTCTTGCATTCAACTCCTTTAACACAGATAACTAGTTAACTTCAGGAGGAAGGGAGAGGGTAACAGCTCTTTTCCTTTTAATTTACTGGTATTTCCCTACCATTTCTGTGTTTTCAATTTTTAGGCTGGGGATATGTTCTTGGCCACAATTTTGTGGAGCACAGTTGTGTTACTGCATACATTAGCTACAATATCACTCTTCATGTTCAGTTCAGATCTTTCTCTGGTATTCTCTGTACTGTACTAGTAGTCCCAGTATGCTGTTCAGGAAATACTTTCATCCATATAAAAATGGTTACTAGACTGCATGGCATTATCTCCTAAGATAACATCATCTTACAACCAGCCAGTGCAAAGAGATGCTCAGCATCTAGATGACAGACAAGTGGGGAGTGTCAAATTGTAGATGCAGTGCTTCACTCTACCTGCTTTAGAAAGCCATTATTCTCTGTGCCATTTCACAGCTGAAAAGATAATATTACATCAGAAGTCTATTTTCTCCATTAGCACAATAAAGGTGGTAATTTCAGGACAGAAAAAAAGAGGTTGTTTTTCCTAAATAATCATGTCAGCAGGTTGCTCACCTTCAGCATGTTGGCAGGAACCAGTGCTAGTACAGAAGACAGGAATGTTTGCTAGGCAACCTAATGAAGTTAGAAAAACTGATATCAATCAGCAATACCCCCATGAAAGCTGTTGTCATATGCTCTGAACTCTTCTGAATGTCTCATTTTTCAGAGGTCAGTTTTTTTTCTGTCAGTTCTTAAAAACCAAAAGATCTTGGCCATGCCATCCATATTATGGTTAAACTCTACATTTTGAAATGTCTTAAATTTGACAAATTTAAGGTGACAAAGGAGAAGACACTGCACATTCACTTGCTTGCTTCCTCTCCTGCACATCCAGATGAGAATTATTATCTTTGTTGCTGGAAGAGCTTAGATGGCCCTTAGCACCTAAGAAGTTCAATCTTTTCCTGAAGATGGAGGTAAGCATCTCCCAGAGTGCTGTGAAGGAGGGAACCAACATGGATCACTTCCTCTCTGGAGTTTTTCAGAGACACACCAATGTGAAAGAAGAAGAGGGTGTAGCCTGGATTCCTCCTTCATTCCCCCCNTCTACAAAAAGCAGAGATATCAGGGATGCTGCCAGAGCAGGATTGTGCAGTCGTCTTGACTGTGAAACTGTTGATGAGAAAGGACAAAAGTGTCTATTCCATTACTTTCCTCAACCAAACCAACTCATTGTGGGTTTTGAAGCAGAAAATTTGCCACAAGTTTCCTTGCAGTCCTTGCAGTCATTGACAATTCTCACACGGGTACAAGATTCTCAGCAGATCAAAGATCAAACTGAAGGGTCAGCATGAAAAAATAATGTATTATCTTCATGAAAAGATCTTGAAGAGCTCCTCAAAAGAAAATTAAACCCAAATATTATTTTATGTTCTTACTGCAGAAATGAGCACTGCAGTCAACTGAATGCCAGCTCTTAACCAGCTGGGCAGAAAGCCAGAGGGGCAAGAGGGTGTCAGATGGAATTTAGGCCAGGCAGGCAGGAAACACCAAGAGGAAACATCAGCAGCAGCTGTAGAAGCAAAAGAATGGGCAGAGGCTCTAAGACAAATAATAACAGGCAGAGCAGCAGCAGATGTCAGACTAATGCTTTCTGGAGGGGGATGGAATGGCACTTGTGAAGAAAGGGCATTTTTTTTTTAATCCCTTTGCATTAATCATCTGAAAAAGGATTCTTCCCCCAAACCCTTTGAAACATTGTTATTTTGGATTACTTTGTGAGGAAAGAGACTTAACTGAGCACCCACTCAACATGTGCAATTCCTGGGACAGGCAGTGCTGCTGATCCTGGATTCATGTGTGGGTTTGAATTCTCCCAGTGACTTGTGGAGATGTTGAAAATAATTCTGGAAATAAGTTTGGTAAAGGGATCTCTTATTTCTAGAGTGGTTTTACTGAATGGTTTTCTGGAATTTCTTTAGGGTTCTATAAAGAGGAACTATCGGGAAGAAAGAGGAAGTTCTGCTCTTCCAAAAGATGCTGCAATCCCGCTTTTGTCAGGACCATAATTTATAGGCTAATGGAAATATTTTCAATCTATTGATCACATCCATCAGTTGATTGATTCACTAGGCAGTGAGAAGCAGCACTTGCATCACAACAGACTGTGTCATGGTGCTGTCAGTTATTCCTGAGAAACTTGTCCTTTTCCACGTAATATGAGAGGCATTTTGCAGAGAGGATACTACACTCACTCGAGCTGTGCTCGAGTCTAATGCTATATTCAAGAATTAATAAATCATTCTCCTCAAACACCATTTCAAATTCTCTTTTCATCTCAAGATTACCTGCAATTTTATCTTCAAGAAAAATTGCTTGAAATGAAAACTAATAATTTTGTTTCACATGAGGTCGTTTGTCTGGGCTTTTGAGAAAGTTATTTCAAGATTTTATTTTCCCAATTAAAAAAAACTAAAACAAAAAAATAAAAATTAAGGTGTAACCAATATGATTTTCTCATCTGATTTCTCAGTATCCTTGTTGAACCTTGCCTTATATTTCTAGCTACATTTCCAACTTCTACTGTAACTAGTATTAGATTAAAAAGAAAAAAAATGCCTCCAAGAATGTTTCATGGAACAGTTGGTTAGAAAATACATGAGAACAGAAACAATTCTTCACTTGTTCCTGCCCCCTGAACGGCACCTGGTTCCTAACAAGAACATTAACACCCATAGCACATTGCTGCTTGCAGGAGCAGAACATCCATTACAGTAGTGCTTGTAATTACAGACTATGAATCTTGGTAAAAGAAAATTAAAATCAGAAGGTAAAACAGAAATTCTTGTACATGATTTGAAGACTACAGAAATATTTAAATACATCATGTCAGTGGGACAGAAAATGCATATCTATCAAAAAAGTCTTGAGGAAGACTAAAGAGATTGGAATGGCCAATGGGTTGCTAGAACATTAGAAATACAGACTTTCTATGAAAAGATAAAATTGGTTACAAATTAAGAGAATAAAAAGAGCCCAGGCAAGCCAAGGGTGAAAGTATATTAATGCAGGTCTAAAAATCTTTGAAGAACAACATATCACAGGCATAACGATTAAAATCACACCTCCTTTAAACACATCAAGGGCAGAAAGCCTGCAGAAGACCAAACTATGGTGGGAGCGTGAAAGGTTCACTCAGGTTAACAACATAGCAGAAAGACTAAATGAATTCTTACAACAGCATTTACAGTGCGAAGGATGTTAGTGTGACACAACCTTCCTTAACAGGGAACATCAGGAATGATATATCTACTTGCTAGTGTAAGTTTTAGAATGAATCAATAAAAGAGTAGAAAGTATAAGATGTGTATGAGCTGTAAGCAAAGTCAAGGTGAAAAACTGCAGTGGTTAACTTCTCTCACAAGGACTGGAAATTGGCAAAGATGATCCCCAGTTTAGAGGATGCTGGAAAGCAAAGGAAGATCCAACAATCTGTAAACCTGACACGCATACCATTAGAAGTAATACTAAAGAATGGAACCATGAGTCACATTAGTAATGAGATGTACAGATAAAGATTCCCCCTCTGCGAAGGGGTTATAGCTCCATAATCTGTTTTCAGGAGTCACTAAACACAGATTTAATTACTCTTACTCATATACCCTACTTGCATGCCCAAAGACCTCATGACAAGTTTTTCTCCCTCTGAGTTTTAAGAAAAGGACAAAAAAAAGAGTAGATCTTCACATTCATATGTAACTTCTTCAAAAAATAAGAGTAGGAGTTCTTTTCCACGGGAAACTATGGAGTTTCATGAGAGTCTGCACTAGAGCTCGTGGTGTCTAATGTATTCCTAAGTGACCCTGAAAAGAAGGTGGAGAGCGAGATGAGGTTTTCTGATGATACACAGTTTTCAATATAGTAAAAACCAAAGCCAATCACAGAGAATTACATTACAGTATTACGATGTCATAAAACAGCACTGGAATTTCAACTTCTTATAAGTGTTGAAATGATGCACAAAGTAAAAATAGTCTTAGTTTTGTACATGCAGTGATGGACTCTGGCTGTTACTGTGCAATAGAGGTATTTTCAAATAGGTGGTTCTACAAAAATACCATCAGCAGACAAAATAGCAGGTAGAATATTATAAACTACTAGGAAAATAATAAGCAACATAACAGAAAACATTTCTATGTCACAATATACACTCAGGGTTCATTCATATATAGGATATAACATACTGCTTGGCCTCATCTCAGAAAGGACAGACTAGAGCTGGCACAATCAAGGGCAGAAAGAATGATCAAAGATGTGCAGTGTCTTTCACAAAGGAAATCACAAAACAGACCACGGCTTTTCAGGCAGGAAAAGACATCATTGAGCAGGACACAACATCAAACAAATAAAACTGAGCCGCATGGAGAAGATGAACAAGGTATGTCTTAGGTCCTTGTGCCAATGTCTTTCTTCTTCAGCCTATTTGTCCAGCTACTCCTGGTTTTAGACCAGGGTGGCTAAGACTTCAGCAACTTCTAAATTCAGTTTTCTTCCTTATTCCTTTCTTTGATCTTAATATTTCCATACATGTTACAGGTTGTAGCATAACTCTTGTTGCACATTCAGCCTAAGCTGCCTCCTCACTCTTCTTTCTGTTCTTGTCTATCTGAACATTTGCTCCTCCACAGGAATCATGCTGTACTCTACATCTTGCCTTCAAGCACAGCTCACAGTCTTTCTGAATATAACTCTGGTGAACTTGTCTGTGCTGCCTGGATGTCAGAAAAGACCCTCACAATGGGAAGAATGTCTCTAAGGGTGAAAGTGGTCTGTTGGGGTGGATATAATGCTGCACCTACATCTCTAGAAAGCACTTACAGCGTAACCCGTCTTCTCCAAGGAAAATACTGAATCTTTAAGGGATGATGACATTCTGAAATCTGGTGATGTCCATCTAAGTCTGGCACATACCATCACAGCCAGTTCCAGTCATAGATCTGCATGCCTTGGCACAACAGAGCAAACATCCACGCTGTCCCTTCACAGTGCTGTGTAGGGCTGTGGACTTCCTGCAAGGCAGTGAACTTAGTCACTGCTCTTTCTCTGCTAGCAACACCTCCTGTCTTGTAAATCATCTGTCAGCAAGAGCATCCTGTATGAATGTGAGGGACAAGGGAATATCTAAGAGCCATGGTCTAAGGGTCATGGTTTACACAGCCTGTAATCTTCCGCTGGCTTAGGAGGAAGAAAAGGACGACTCCTCACACAGCTTGGGCCTTTTCTGGATCCATCTCAAAGCAAACCATAAGCTCACATTAGCTTTTCTGAAAGGGTAAGCAGCCTCAGATGGAAAAGATAGTGAGCAGATCACTATAGGCAGCATTTTCACTGATGTCAACCATTTCCTCCCCTCCACACATGCCAAAGTGATACATTCAGTCTAAATAGACAGGGCCAGCAAACATCTGGTTGACACGAGAATCAGGTCTCAGCCCACAATGTTTTGTGATTTTACTTTTGTTACATGCTTTTAAGTACACCAAAGATATCAGTGCAACAAAAGCTCTTAATCTATCCCTCCCCAACCTTGTTTCTCTCCATCACATGCGATTCATTATATAGATGCAGAAGATCTGCATCCCTTGCTGAATTTGTCAAATATGTGACCGAGTGCTCTGTCCAGGTAGTATCCTGTGAATTGGTTTTAACTTCGTATTTTACCAGCCATTTCTAGCACTCAAAAAGGACAGAAGGGCCAGAGTGAAGTCTTTCAGAATTTAGCTATTGGCTGAATGTCAAAGGAGCATAAAAACTCCAGGTACTTCAATGAACCAGTTAATACTTACTGACAAAAAGCCTTCACTGAAGCAATGATACAAATGTAATGCTTCTTTAATATTGTTGAATATATACACCTAAAATAGCATCAGGAAAAGAATGAATTCTGAGAAACTAAGTAAAACTGAAGACTACATATTTTTGTAATAATTACCTATAATTTTAAATTGAATTTATTAAAAGATGGAAATCTAGTGCACACTGTATGTAGGATTTTGGTTTCTTATGCAGCTTGCTTCAAATGTGAAGCTAGAAGTGCACAATAGTTACTTTCTTGAAGTATAAAATTTCAAATCTGAACATTTTTATGTCACCTTTTATATAACTTTCACAGTCTCTTCAGATTTAACAATGTGAACCAAGTCAACCTAGTGCCTTTCAAACACTGTTTTTTTTCACTTTCAGTGTGCATGGCTTTGCATTTATTAGCACTGAGCCGGTTTTTCTGTATTGCCCATTTATCTAGCTTAGGCAGTTATGTGTGTCAGAGATGGATATCTGTTGTATTTCCTGATTTGACATGTTTTATCATGCAGCCAACCTCCAAATGTAATTTTTGACTAATTGTAATTTTGACTAAAGCTTAACTTAATGAATACAGATTTGCTGACTACTCGGTGTTACCATGTATATAGAACCAAATTATCCTCCAGATTAAGCCAATTAAGCCAACACTATTGTTAGCTACACATACATTTTCAGGAAGAACTAGAATAAGTGTTGATAAGTATTCTCATAATTATTGATACATATTAATATTACTGACAGAGTGCTAAATCAGAAACTCATGTCAATTTAAGGGCATCCCAGGACATCAATCTGAAATCTACATTATTAATTACATACTTAAGATACCTTATGTCCTGTATGAATTGAGTTTTCCTGAACATCCTACTAATTACCAATCTTGCAAGAGTTAACATAGCTGTACTTTTGTAATGATGTAATCCCACCAGTGCTCTATGTTGCTTAATTTATGTATCAGGCATTGTTCAGTTCTCAGAACAGTGACTATCATGGACCAATTTTGGCTGGTCTACTACAAAGACAGAACTACAGAAAGTATTTTGCATAGCATGGTGATTTACAGTGTAATTAATTTACTATTCTGACAGAGCCTCAAAGAAGTACAATTAGGTTAATGTCACAATTTACAGCTTTATTCCCCCAAGATTTTTGTTTTTGTAATGATTTAAACTCGAATATGGGTATTTTAATGGAATATCTTAAATCTTGTTTATATTCTGTAAAATAGACCAAATAAAATAAATTAGCACCCACAACACCCTTTTTCATTAGCAGATCTTAAAGTACCTGACAATCATAAGGAAGTTCAGGTAACCCTGCTACATAAAGAGTTCAATTTCCTACAGAACCATGAAGAAATTTCAGTATAATCCAGTGGGCAAAACCTTTATATCAGACCTTGGGGAGTTTTAGCTTTATGAATTTGGGCAGGCTAAGTGAAACCTATGTTTAAAGTATCCAGTTTACAAATTGCAAGCAATTATTTCCTTCCTTTTGAGAGGCCTTGTTTAATGTATGTGAAGCTAATAGTCAATCTGAGTTGGATTATAGGCAGTTACAGAACATGGTACAGGACCTTCTGATCCTCAACCATTTACCTGTTAATGATTCAGACACTGAAAAAAGCAAGAAGTGAAGCATTCATCTTCCCAGATAATCCTCCACTCAAGAGAGGAAAGCAATCATTCTGGCACTAGTACGGATGAAACACTCCCAGTACTTAAAGTTTTTTTGAGAATTACCTCACACAGCATAAACTGAGTATAAAGCATCCCTTTTATAGTGACTGTCATGATCTGCAACTGCCAAAACAACCTAATTCTCAAGAGTCAGCAGCAGAGACTTACTGTTGGGTTTTGGTTTGAGGCTTTTTTTTTTAGTTTATCGTGAGGGGGAAGGAGAGGAAGAAGGAGGAAAAAGGTTGCTCTCCCTTTAAGATCTAGTTTGAGTCCAGGTGGCCGAACTGAAGCATCTAGCACAGCTGTACTCCCAGAGCGAGAAAGATTTGGTGTGTTCAAGAGAGGCTCCAATCTCTGGTTTCAGGCGAGTGCTGAGTTTTTATCTTACATCACTCCAGCTAGATGAAAGCAGCACATTGATAAGGCTCTTGTCTGTTTGTATGTAGGGCTAAAAATATGAAATATTTTCAATTGTACTTTGCAGGAATAGTGAATATTGCACTTTTTAAAAAGATGTCTACGCGGGGAAGCAGTTGTGATAAGAGAAGAAAGCAACACATCTGTGTGAGGATTTGAGCAGGAGGAGGCCTAGAGTTTCATTTTAAATACAGCCATGCAATGTAGTCCCCTGCACAGGGCTAGGAGGCTAACAGAGGCAGCACTAGAGCTCAGAAGTAGCCACCTTCTTCCTCTCCTATTTATTGACAAATACCAAGAACTGCCAAAAGGCTTCCCTAAATCTTTAATTTCAGAAGATTTCTGAGATGAGAACTTATTTCAAGGCAATGACTCCATTAGAGATACCCTGAATGACTTCTTGTATTTTTTTTTAACCTCCATTTCCTGTATAGCATGCAATTACTAGAAGGGTGGAAACTTCTGAACTCCCTAGGAGAGTTTGCTATGTCTCTTATTTCAGCTTAATAAAATATAATCTCAATTGCAGCATCTGTAAGACAGAGTTGTTCCCTACCCAGCTGTTCTAACTCAGGTTATTCACAGGATGAGGAAGAAAAAGGATTTGCAAGAGGGATGCTGAATTTATTTGATAAGAATACCATTGCTAGGTCTTCAGAATTTTAGGATGTTTCCCATTGTTGAAGTAGTCAAAGTAGAAGGAATTGCCACTATTGTGCTGGCTCATTTTATCTTTTTTAGACTGTTGTCATTTTTATATGCATTATGACTTTTCATTGATACATTCTCTGTGTTCATTATCTCTCTAGGCTACCTCAGAACTTCCATGACAGTAAATCAATCTCTTGATTTGAAAAGCACCTCTGTCAGAAGTCAGATGTTGTAGAGTGCTTCTCTAGGTAAGTTTGCTGCTACCTGTTGGCCTTTGCATGTGAACCTGAATCAGCTGAAATTCACCAGTGGCCATACAGGAGCTGAGGACATGGGCAGGCATAACACGGTTGCCCTCAGAAGGGATGCATGAAGCAGTGGTCAGAAGAAGCTGACCTGTGTCTGTCACAGCTCCCGTGTCTGTCAGTGAAGGATGTGAAAACTGCAGAAGTCAATGTAATCAATTTGGAAATGTTTGGCATTAAGTCGTGTTACATTTTTTGTCATTGTACCAACTGGAAATAAACCCTGCTGATATTTTGCAAAATATGGTACTTTTAAAGCATTTACTTCAGGTCCTGGAAAAAGGGCAGCTTTCTAGAGCAGAAATACTGCCAGTCAGGGCGTTATGAGAGCTTAATGCCAGGAAGCAAAACGGGGACAGTATACTCTTACTCTTGCCTACACCAAACTCTCATTTATCTCTTAAAGAGAGAAATTTCATATAGCCAGCACAAAAATCATGAAAACAGTCCAGCCAATTAACAGGTTCACTTAACTAGATCCTTCAACGTGAAAGAATGAGCAAAACCAGGGACATAGAAGTGGGGAAACTACAGAAAGTGTGAGGAAAGTGATTGCTAGCCTCAGAGCTTGGCTCTTTATAGTTAACTCCCCCAAATTATTTACTGTTGATTACTGACATCAAGGAAGCTGATCTAGCCCAGGATAGAGAAACTTCAAGATTAGTCCATTATGAAAAACTGAAGTTCAACTGGAAGGCTTTTTAATGGCAAATTACAGCTCCTATCAGTTTAAAACAGGTTGGACAGACACTTATTTCAAAGAGTGAAACACTAGAGGTGTCTTCCTTTCTGGTTAACTGCTCCAGCAAAAGGGAAGTAAAACCTTGCTGATCTCCTCTGAATGTAGAGACATACAGTGAAATTTTTCTGTTAATTCTCACCCATAAAACAAAAAAACATAGAAAAAGAAAAAAAAAGCTAAGGAACAAAATCCTGCATAATGGATTCCCACAGGGATATGTTTGACCACAAGACTTCACAAGAATTATTCTAAGAAGTGCACAACCAAAATTTTAGTAACCAGAGAGTGCAAATGAGTAATCAAAACTTTGCTTCAGCAAAAAGTTTCTTCTGTTCAACATTTGTTTTTTAAGTGTGCTTTGATAAACTGTATAGGTTTACATTGCTTCCAATAAATAGGAGAGAGGTTCAACTGCACACAATACATTCTCAGGAGTAAAATACATGATGGGATAGGAGGGAGTTCTGTATTTGTATGTATGGAATGACACTAAAATCAGCTATTTGGAAATAGCTTCTTCATTGCTGATCATTCTACTTTTGCCTTATCCAGATTTAAGACTGGAAGAATACATGTATGAACATTTATATTTATTTACTTACAATTTTAGCCTTAGCAACTCCTTGAATTTCACAGCTATAAATACAACCTGTATGTTAAATATGCTCCTAAAACATGCCACAGTGAGGTCTATTTTCTGTTATTACAGAATGACACAAGTGCATTAGTCCCGAAGCAGCATTTGCACTCATGAAATGTCTCTGAACTGCACAGGGTAAAAGAAAGGTCTTCAGGCACCATAGAAATGGCTGTGGATTATGAGACAGGGACTCCTTTATTTCCTGCTGCACGCTTCCTAAAGGCATTTGCTGACAAGGAATTTGCAAATCTTGTCTTGTTAACGACTGTAATGCTCCTTGGTATTACTCAGATATAATCATCTGTGTACCTGTCCAAATACAGCTTAGCAACTGCCTGTCAGTGGAGCTGAGAGTTTCCCTCCCTGTCTTTTCACCAGTGATCAAATAACAAAGTTTGCCTGCAGTAACCTTCTCCCCAGTATCCTTGCAGATGTTGCCTGCCCCCTCCTCCCGAAGGCTGTCCTGGAGAGAACATGTAGTTCTAGGGTGACTCATACCTACTCGCTATCCCTTACTCATTCAAATAGTTTCATTAAAGGCACTGGACCACAATAGCTAATCCTTCATTTCATTGCAATCCCGTTTCAGTAGGAACACTCTAGAGAAGAGAATAAAGACCGGGACAGGGGACACACACGGATAAAGGCCAGAACTCTGCTGGGACACTTCTGAGCAAGGAAGAGTGTGTTTGATCACAGCACCCCTTCTTCAAGCATTTACAAGTGTTCAATAATTTCTACATCACAGACCTAATGCAAATATCTACAGCTCCCTCCTCCCCACCAATGCTGATGTTTGCTATTTTGCTTATTTAACATTTAAATTCCTTAAGGAAAAAAAGAAAAAAGAAATGGCACATACCTCTGGTAGTTCACTCCCTTCCTGGAGAAAGCAGGTAACTGCACCGAATGCTGTGAGCTCTGTAGCTGACTGTATGAGACTCAAGCCCACAAAGCATGGGTGAGATTTATCACCAAAATGATACCTTATAGTTTAACACACCTTTAAACTATTTTGAAATTAGAGGCTTTACTTTGCATGCTTCAGTTACCTGAGAAGAGCAATATGGTCCTACTTCTCAGAGGATAAACTGCAAAACCACAGAATGTAAAGGTTACTAAGCATGTAAAAACAGTTGAGGATATAGTCAGCAACCACTGGACCTCCTGTGGACCAGAAGCTGGTTAAGAAATATCAGAGAAGAGAGAGAAGCGACAGGAGCAAAGGAAGAAGAGAACTAGATAGCATGGTGGCAAGCCTGATAAAAGAAAAATTAAGGTGACTACCTTCAGCTATCTGGGCAGAGACCACCACCATCATGCTGGGAAGAGAGGTATGGTGGCTCCAGTGCAAAGGATAAAGCCCACAAAGTTAATAGTGATTCTCAGTACTGAAACTGTGAAACAGTTCAGTTAAAGTCAACATATCAAGAAGATTCATGTCTGTTGTTTTTTTTTTGTTTGTTTGTTTTGTTAATTCTCTGCAAAAATGAACTAGAAAATGATGCAAGAGCACATTTTAATCAACTACTGAAAAATACATCCGAATTTTCCAGGAGGCTCTTTGCATCAGTCACACTGATGCAGTTAGGAGAAGGAAGTACAGGGTGCACAGCCCTGCAAATAGGCAGTTCTTCCAATGATCATCTTGTACATGCTGTGAAAGAACAGTTAATATTTGTGGAAGTTATTAGATAACCCTAAAACAAAGTAGAAAAATTCACAGAAAAGGTGATTTGAGGAGTTTGCCAACATCCATAGTGTTGCAAGATCCCCAGCCACTCACAAGTCAGACCTAAAAATACTCCTTTCTCAAAATAAACCTGCCATACCACTGCTGACTATGCAGGCTCTTGTCCCCCCAACTTTGTATTTACAGCCAGAGCTGCAAGACCTTATTGTTCTGTTGGCTATTTTTTAGACAGCCAGATACAGTGTTTGAAGTCATATGAAAACTAAACTAGCATGACAATTCTTTTCTAACCCTAGAAGTGTTAATTTCCTAATAAGCTTGTTTGATCAACTAAGCAAACCCAGAGGACATGCTGACTTTGTCTTGTTTCCCCTCCCCCAATTGCATTTTTACAAAACTCCAGTAGAGTCTTAACCAAAACAATGTGCTGATAGGAGAAGCTGTCTGCATTCCTCTTTTGCAATTCACCTTACCGTCTACATGCTACTTGAAGATAAGCTCTTCTAGATGCCAAAAAAACTCCAGCAAGAGGTGAAGGCTGCTCTGCAATGCATAGAGCACTGCACAATTTTGTCAAGTTATTCATTGCATTCTTGTTTGTGGGTCCCCACCCCTTAGTGTAATTCCTGTGTGACCCCAGCAATACTTAGGGTTGGGAACAGCCCATTTCAAATTTGACTGTTAGATATCCAACATTAGATGCTTCCTTTTTGTGTTTGAGTTTGTCCAGGAGCTCCTTGCTCATCCATGCAGGCCTCCTGCTGTTTTTGCCTGAGTTCCCCTTTGTTGGGATGCAGCATGCACACACACACAAGGAAGGGAGAATAACTGCAAAAGAAACCCATAGGTGCATGGAAATTTGCACCACCAAATAGGTGCTAAAAAGCA
The DNA here is from genome assembly GCA_013398125.1 of Aegotheles bennettii. Taxonomy (NCBI): domain Eukaryota; kingdom Metazoa; phylum Chordata; class Aves; order Caprimulgiformes; family Aegothelidae; genus Aegotheles; species Aegotheles bennettii. The sequence goes on from VZRW01000009.1 coordinate 250,890, forward strand.
ACACGTCCTATAAAGCCCAAAGGTATGAACAGAGGAGCTGATAATGGAGGAAACTGCTGTTTTCTGACACAATTCAACCTTCCCTACCTTTTAGGACTATTTTCCACAGAAGGCAGGTTCCCATCATCCCCCTAATCTCATAGCTGATGGCATAACAAAAGAGAATTGAGCTTCTAGAAATGGTGTCAGCTAGAATCCTTGAGTTTGGGACTAGTGAAAGAAGTAATCCATGAATCTTGGAAGAAAATCTGAAAAAGCATTAGGAGAAGGAATTACATTTACTCCTAAAGCAATTCTCTGGTATCTCCTAAAGAAAGTCCCCTGGAGCCTGGGTGAAGACAGAAAATCCAAGATTACTTAGGCCCTTTTGAAATTCCCAGCTCAGGCATTACTGTAAGATTTTTCAGGTGAAGGATTACAGTATGTGCATATAGTGACTAGGACAGTAGGATCCTGAACCTATCCTGGAGCTTATTGCAATATTATTAATAAATATTGCGACTGGAATTAACTGTTCATCTCTAAAGCGTTCCTCTGACCTGAGAAACAGAGGTCTCATGCTTTGTATTTAGAAATGGCAATTAGGAAAAAAAAAAAAAGAAAACCAGCTTTGAGGGAGAAGATAAAGATGAGATGAAAAAATCAATGGAGGAACACATAGTAAAGAAATTGTATGAGTAAAACTGCCCTGTGGAATGCAAGTCCTTTAAATGCTAATATAAAATGGAATAAGATTCCTCTATTTCTGCCTATTTCAAAAGAATGCACATAACTGACCTGTCACACACACTTCCAGAGGAGCCACTAGATTCTAAATTATAACACAAATAACTGTAGGAAGTTATCTGAGAAAAATATTAATTAATGACTGATCTAAGTTGTGCAAATATTCAGACACATGGAAGTGAATTTAGTTTTAGGGTATCTTTTTCAATTAATTGTTAATGCTCATTAGGTCTATAACAATATTTCTTCTACCCTCTTCAAACCAACATTTGTTCATAAAATCAGAGACAGGTAAAGGCTTGAAGGAGTCCTGTCACTGAAACACAACCACTTCTGCAGTGGAATCAAAAAGCTGTTAAGAAAACAAAGCCATACTGCAAACTCTTTTTTTTTTTCTTTTTACTAGTGCTAATTTTTTAGCTAGCCTGAAATTCAATTATTCAATTGTTTTCTCTAGGAAAAGATTAAAATTTCTCCAAACCACATTTCGACTGTAAGTCAAATAATTTCTTTTGGGCCGGGTCAAGGGCTGGTTCAGGAGAGCTGGGTGGCAGAGTCAAACTGAATTTGCTCATTTCCTCCTTTACTGACTCATGAAGTCAGCTTAAAAGTATTGCAAGTTCTGGTTTAGCAGAGTTTAATCTCCCCCCCTCCTTTTCACATGTGTGCATGTTCTGTGAGTGTACAGAGCTTCTTCTTAATAAATATTTAAGAATATATACTACACAAGAGAAATCTACCTCTATGTCTTAAAGTTGTATTGGACAAGATAACATTCTCCCCTGCATTACTTGGGAACACAGAGCTGTTCAAAGTAGTATAACAAAAGTTGCAAGGATAAAAGGAGCAAATATTTACCAGATAAAGAGACTGAATGTCATACTTTTTTAATACAAGAAGCACTGTGACATTGCTCATTTAATCTGGGCTCTGTTAATTGGTCTATTGCACAAGGAAAAAATCTTCAGGAGTCCTTCTGGGAATGTCTCACATCATTCCCTATCAGCTGTTGACATACAAATACTCTGGTAATGAAAATATTTTCATTCCTTCATAACAGCATTCCCTGTCCTGTTTAATCTTATTTTCTCTCTTTCTAAAAACAAGCTTCTGTGTGGGATTTCTGAACTAACGGACCTGATGCCATATATCAAAAATGTCCTGTGCTCCTGTCAAACTTGCTAGGAGTCCACCCAAAAGAAAGTGAAAGGGAAAAAACCCAAGGATTTCTAGCAATAACACTGGATTTTAAACACCATTTTAAATTGTTCTCTGGTCTGCATCAATTCAAAGCACTATGAGTGCAACCCGACCAGAACTAAGCAGTACCTGTGCTGCTTCACCTCACCATCACCAGCAATAGAGTACCTGGTGCAGGATCCAGCTACGGGCTGGGATGGGCAGGTTTGCAAGTTTCCAGAACCATCACAAAGCAGAATATTTTAGCCAACTTTTACAACTCTAACACTACAATGAAAAGGACACCGAGGAACAAGCAGCTGGAAATGCAGGGTGCCCTCCTGGCCTCCAACCAGACTCTTCTAAAGTGTGGGTTCAGGCTCACTAATCATGAGGACATCAGAGCTGTACTACTGGAGATAAATAAAGTGGTGTTGAAAAGACTTCTAGCAACTGCCCCCATGCCCACTCCCTTGTCTCTAAGGGGACATCAGCATCTCTGTGGCAGGCCCCTCTGCAGAGGCTGCACTATCCTCTAATCTACCAGCAAATCCTACTTGGGACAATTTTTATTTTCAACATACTACTTCTAAGCATTTAGAGCCCCACTTTGTACTCAGGCAATTATCTCAGGAGATAAGATCACATTGTGCTGTGCATGAAAACCATGCAGCACAGCCATTACTATCATCTCAGAGCCATTGCTTCTGGAAATTCAATTATTCCAAAAGCTGCTACATTCACGTTGAGATAAATACCACTCTTCCTCTGATAAGGTCCGTACTTAAATGCTGTTTTTAAATTGACTTTTTTATATATTTGTCTCCAATATCACAGTTCTTCCAAATTCAAGGTCTGAAATATGATGCAAGCTCNCATTCCTTTCTGCACCCTATCACTGTCACACTCCCTCCTGGAAACAGGTGCAAGAAGATTAAAAACCCACTCATTCAGCTGGGATTTTCATCTGTTTGCACCTTCTTCTTTGCCACTCCTATATGTCAACATCTCTTGAGCAGGAGGTGGTGGGAAGGTGCTCTCTCTGTCAGTTCATGTTTGCTGTTTACAATGAGAAGCAGTTTTATTCTGAGGGACAGCTATACCAGGAGATACGAGAAAACTTTGGATGCAAAGGCTTTTTTAAACTTGATTAGATTTTTTTTTCCTTAGAAACATATGGGTTTTGTTAAAACTAAAATTTAATTTGGAATGTCAGTGTTAACAGATCCCGAAGAGGGTTACTGAAATGAATTTTTCAAAAATACGTTAATTCTATGTTATGCTTTTTAATTCCTAGATTGTTCATGATATGAGGATTGAAATATTGTACCCTCTTTTGGTTTTAGTCATTAAGTCATTTTATGTCAAACTGTCATTGCAACACAAACAGAAGACTTTGACCTAGAAGAGAGATCATTCCTTGCTAAGTGGTAACTGCACTTAATATTTTAAAAACAAAGATAGTGTAGTGACTGAAGTGTTCTTCCACAGTAGTGAGCTTTCTGGAATTCCTCAGGGGGAGGAGAGGCTTTGCAGGAGGACCTGTCTGTATGCAGATGTTTCCCAGAACAGCTGTTCCCCACCTCTTCTAGAAGAATCCCTGCATGCTACGTGCAATTAGCATCCACACAAGGACACCTAGTAGAAAAGTCATTCCTCAACAGGTTTCTAAGGGCAGGCAGACCTTCAGATTTGAAGTTGCTCAGTGCCAAGGTCACATCCCCAAACCAATTACAAAAACTTGTGAAAACTGATGGTTTCACTCTCTTTCCTAGCAAAGCACGGGCTGCGTAAATGCAGCCAACTGGAATTGAACCCTCAGGGGCAGCACCAGCAAAGGACATGGATCTGGGTCATTTTCTCACGTCTGTAACCAGATCTCTGGCAAGGAAGGAGAAATGCATCCTAGAGGTGAGGCACTTTCCCTTTTGCTGCCTGCTGCAGGAGAAACGTGCATGGAGACCAGTCAGCAAACAGAAGCTCCCAGAGTGAAGAGGGTATCTGCACTCTTGTAACACATTAAAGGGTTTGCTGGAGAGGGAAGGACCATGTGAGCAAGAACAGCCATAGAGATAGGTCCTAATTTTGCAAAGGTGTCCTCCCTCTTAATTTTGTAAGGAGGAGCTTATTTCAGATGTGACATTTCAGATAAAAATGCACAGGTGAGCACACAACTAGAAAGCAAGTGTAGCCAAATGTGCTTCTTAGAGCTGTTTGGTCACACGCTCACACACAAGGATATCTAACAGATGAATCATTCACACTTCCTTCCTTCAGTGCATTTCCCACACATTCACAGGGCTCCTACCTGCAGGAATTGCAAATGGCTAATGAAGGACTCACCAATACAAATGCAACCACGATGGACCTGTCACCAGAACATACCCAGCAGCACTCAAACCCCCAGATTCAATAGCTTATGCTACACGGTTTCTGGGGAGTCTTGAACTAAGATTTTTTCCCTGATATGAAGCAAGGAGAGCAGAAGGGGGCATCAGTGAAACAGCGAGCAATGGAAGAGGGCTGCAAGAGAGGCAGGAGATCACTGCAGCCGAGCAACGGGGCAGAGTGAGACACTTCTGTGGGAGCCCGAGCCTTCACCGTGCCTTCCCAAGGAACTTACACTCTATACACAAAGTGGAAGCACTAAGAAAATGCCAAACACAGCTATGGCAGTTTCTCTTCTCAATAGGAAAAGGATTTCACAGCTAGAAAAATCTACTAGCATGCAACAAAAGGAAATAAAGTACTCGTAATGTTTAGAAAGATTTTGCACAGCTGCTTGAACGTGGCCAGTGATTAGGGAAAAAACGTGTATTATTTTCACTGTCTAATCTCATATGCCAGGAAAAAGAGAAATTAAAATTTCTATTTAAAAGGAAACTATTAGTTCAAGATTTAGTCTTTCATAAGCAAGATAAGAATTTGGCAAGTGTAAGATATTGTTCCTAGCAGATATACATTCACAAGAAGTTCTGGCTTTCTTAGGTAGGAGAAAGTGAGAAAAAATAACTGATGGGTTTCCAATTGCACATGCAAGTATTAATACCATCATGATAAACAATCAAGTAGTGCTTCCACGTGAGTTCCTAACAAAGTCTCCAAAGCCCCTCTCAACATTTCTTAAAAATAGCAAGGAAAACATTAAGTCAAGGAAAACCTGCAGTACTGTTGTGTTTCCAGCTCTTGGTACGGAGCACAGGAATAAATGAATGTTTTAAAATACACGTGCTCACAAACATTCATTGTCATCCCTGCCACAGGTACTGCCAGGCACCATGACCTGGCCATGAACTGCTGAGCCCATGTACTCTTTGCCCAGGATTCTCCAAGTCCCTTGCAGAATTTCTGCCTTGAAATTTTGGAGTCCACCAGATCAGGGCCTGAGGAACTACTCTGCCCTGCCACTTGCCCTCTCCTCACTCATGCACTTCAGGTGCTTGTTTTAAAATCCTTTTTGCTTCAATGAGATAATTGTGCAAGGTAACTCTGAGCAGGACAGCACCAAATCACACCCACCCTGCTGCTGTCTCCTGGCTGGGTGGCAATGAACCTCAGCATGCTCCTGGTACTAGGATGGGAGCAAACCACAGAGCTGTTGCTTAGCTCCTGCTCTATTTTAGCTGATTCCTGCCTACACTCCCACCTCCTCTTCAGCTTTTGTCTTGTATCTCCTAATCTGGCCCCTGCTTTATGCTCTCCCACACTGAAAAGCCATACGATAGCCACAGCCAGTTACTGGGTCTTCCCTGGAGGCACATATTCCCTGCTCTAAAGAAGTTTTGCACCTGTAGCCTTATGTTGCATCTTTTCACCTCCCCTGGCTTTAACGTGATCAAAATACATGATTAAAATACAGCTCTCACCCCATCCTGGGAGCCAGTGTGAGACTGTGTCTCCCTCCCTTGGTCAGAATAAAAAAAAAAACCAAACAACAAAACAAAAAGAGGAGAGATTCCTCTTCCCCCCCCCTTTAGCCCCACTCATTCAGAGGATCCTTTAATATTTAATCTGTATTTTAACTAGGTACTGCAGAAGAGCTACATGTATCCTCAGAGGGGAAGCTTTTAAGAAGTTGGGTAGTTCTTCAGGATATATAATCATCCTAGTTTAATAAGAGGTATATGTCATTCTGGCTTCCACAGTCTGAAAATCTACTCCTTCTTGAAAAGTCACATTTTCCCTTTAAAGGAAAAAGGAAAAAAATATGTTTGTCCTTCAGAATCCTTAGATGTTTTTACTGATCTTTTGTTGACCATTTTGTGAACTCAGAAGTCTGATGTCAGTTACTCTATAGAAAGGATACAGGCTGTTCTACCATAACTGGAATTATTTTTAAACACTTCCCCCTCACGGACTAAATCCTTGGAGGTTAAGGGGGAAGACAGCCCAAGTGGGTTTATATCAAGAACAGAACAACTTACAAGAATCTAGCTCAGGAAAAAATAAGGAAAGTGTGGTGAAAAAACACAGGTTATACATATTTGTGGTGGAGGTATTTTGACAGTGTCATGGGAGACAATCAAAAACTTATTTCTGGATACAAAAGCTCAGGTCAAACATTTCAATTGATGCGCACGCATGAATATTTGTGTCCCAGTCAAACTATTGGCAGATTGATACATCCTCAGGATTATTAATAATTATGTCTTTGCTGGAATTATCAGCTATTTAAAATACACACTCAAACACTTGCCCTGAGAAGTTTCTCCTCTTTATGCACATTCAAAGGAAAGGAAAATTTCTGCAATTCCAGGCAGAGCATCTCAGGAAGAAAACAAAATAAAAACAAGCAAATAATCCTTCCCCTGCTTGAGTAGCTCTGCCACAACAAAGAACAGGAGGAGAAAATTTACTGGAATGACTTGGGACAAATCACAAAGGACACACAATATGTAACTTCCGAACAGAATGTTCATGGCAGCTTATAGAAACAAAGTATAAGAAACAGGCTTGGTAAGATTTAATTTTAATTGAAAAACATTGATTTTTCAGCTGCTTTCCCCCTCAACTCACAGATTTTAATTTCAGATTGATTTCACCCTCTCAGATTGAGATGAGAGGTGGCTATAGGCATATCTCTAGGGGGTCCATGGAGAAGCAGTTGAAGCTAAGCAGTACTTACGATCAGTGATAAAAATACCAGACACAACAAAAAAATAATGCTTTCCTTTAACTCACTTTCAAAACAATCATAAGCAAAACATAACATCAAACAAAACTCTCCAGCATTTGTAACCAGATGTATTCTCAATGTCAGGTTGCAGATATTTGTTTTAAAAAAGATATTCTCTCACTTGTCCCTCCTGCAGTTCTCCTGAGGACACTGTCAGAACAGTGAAGCTGGAGTTGGCTTTTAATGCACTGATGACCAAGTAGCATTCCTGTCCTCTGTCGCACATATCTGTACCCTATACCCTGTTTTCAAGCTGAACACTCCTACTGCCAGCTTAACAGCACTGCAAGGATTGCCTAATAGTTCCAGTCTTACTAAAGAATATCAGTTTGAACTCTACTAAGCTCAATTTTTGTTTTTGCAATTTCTACCACTTTTGAGAAAAAGCTTCTGCAGTCACAGAAAACTGTAGCTACTATGTTGTGAACCATCAACTATTTCATATAAAAGATGAGGTTTTTTAGCTCCTGTGGCTGCAGATAAAAGTCAGTCATAGAAAATGCTAAATAAATGCAGTAAAATATGTTGCATTCAGATACATTTTAGGTGAACCTCATTATTTTGGGGAGTTTTTTTTAAAAAAACTTGTGGTTAACTCTACAGAATAGAAATGCAAGTATATATAAGACTACAACAGCAAACAATCATTTTAAATTTACAGCTAGGAAGGATGAGACTGTGTTGATGACAGCAGAAACAGCATAATTTCAGGATATATGCTACATTTCTGGCCTACTAGATTTCTCTTTCAGATTTTGAAGGAAACAAATTTGTAATCCTTCAGTACTGTCAAGTGACAATTAGCAAAATCAAAATAGAACTTAAGTTTTCTGTGCTGCCCACTGTAGCACAGAAAAGTTAACTCCCAGTAGGGACAAAGCTGCACATTCATGATTTTAATCAAGTCACCTGAAATTTGCTACAGACCTCAATAAAACTGAACTCGACACTGTACCTGACAGGGTCCCTGGGTCACTGGAAGCAGGCCATCTACCAGATGTCACATCTTGCAGAGCCTTGTCATATCCTTCCTCAGGACCCTTCCGAAGTGTTGTGCTTTCCGAGAGGTTTCTCAGCTGTGCTGAGGATGTCTGCTCAAGAAAAATACACACTTCTTTCAGAAAACAAATGCTATGTCTTTAGTAAATAATTTGTCTTCAGGTATTGAATAACACTATTCATATACCTGGAAGCACAGCAGACTTTATTTTTTTTTTACATTAATAGCACAGATTTAGTCAGTACCACTTTTAATATGGAATACTATCTAGAAAGTATTCCTTAATGAAGCTGACAACTTATCAGACATGTTACAGAAATGTTGTAATTTTCATTTTTTTTTTTAAATACTCTATGTTTCTGTGCAACTCCAGTAGGATTGTTAGAGCATTAAATCTTTAAATTTACCATGAGCTTTTGACAAAATTTATGTTTACCATTCATACAATCAAATAAGTAGAATAACATTTTTACACAACTTTAAACAAGTACACACATTCTTTAGTGAATGCATAAGTGTATTTGAAGTTTACTGGCATTAAGAATAAGACAAGAAAAATTCAGGAGATAAACACATCAAAAGCATTAGTAAGATTTATGTAACTGCCTTATGCTTTTTAGCCACCCGAGAGTGTTAGATCTTTAGAGCAGAATCTGGACTATCTACATTTGCTCCCACTACCACAGCGTGTCTGGGTGCAGATGCCAGTGCCGGAGTGAAGCGCAGAGCTGGTAGGTGAGGAGTGGCTGCCCAGCTGCCGTGCAGTGAGCAGAAAGGGGTTATGTAGATTCTTCACTGCCTTAAACTCAACATGGGCATGCACTGTTCAGTCACTGACACTCACACAGCAAATGTCTTTGTATTCATCTTGGTGTCTTGAGGGGTAAAAATGATAAAGCCTATCTAATCACAGACCAAAGCAGTAAAGTGTTAATACTGTATGGTGTCAGACAAGACAGCCGTAATCAATCCCAGGTATGATTTTATATGTATTGCAAAATAAGCTTCACTTGAACTTAAACCAAGTCATCATTAAATGTTTGTGAGGTTCCAACAAGGGTCCCGAGGTCATAGTTCAGCCCATCTGCACAGAGCTAATCCCAGTTGTGACCTTGAAAGCACTTCCATTATGTTAACATGCAACTTAGAGAAAACACTTTACTTATTCATTCTTTAAAATGCATTTAGAGCTTTTAGGGATCCTACTGAGATGAAGACGAAATCCATTGGGATGTGATGAGCTTGGTTAGACCTTTGCTGTCAGAGGAACACACATAAGGACACTGGGGCTGGCGGGCTGGCTCGCTGAACTATCTTCTCTGTTTAGCTTAGGAATTACATAGGGAGTAACTAGAACAGGAAACTTCTCCCTCCCCCCAGCTTATTAAATGATTTCCTGCCAGTCCCTAGAAAAAGCAACTCATTGCTCAAAGACTTAAGAAGAAGTTTGAGTGGCTCACGCCTGGGCTGGGAACAACAGGAAGGGAAGGACAAGCAGAGCTAATTGGCCTTTTTACACTTTGCCGCGGTAGCCAGCATGTGACAGATAAGTTTTCTTCACTAGTGATACCCCGTCGGTCCCTTCCTTTCTTTCATTCTGCTTTGCCTTTAAACATGATCATGTCAGATGTGATCCTGGCCAACACCCAAGGGTGACTTACTGACCTTCTTCACATACCGGCACTCAAGGAAGCTGCATTTAACTCTGGTCACCACCATTTCCCATGCACAACAGAAATAAGCTGTTTTTCCAATGGCCTCATTCACATCATTCAAAAAACAAACCAGCACCAGTAAGATCACCTAATAAGTGACCATTTGACTCAGTCAGTAAGTGGCACATATTTCATTGACAGAATTTATAGTAATAACTTGTCAAAAGACACACTTCTCTGATCTTTCTATAATGCTATCAAATTTGTTTATATTTTTTGTGAAACAAGTACATTTCCAACAGCAGCCTAGTAAGACAATCCCATAGACAAAGAGTCTGGCATCTAGATGACCAAGTAGCTGGTACTATACATTAGTTTCCAGTAGTCCCAGTCACAATACAGTATCATGCTGTGTCCATACAGCCATGACGCTTAGGCACATTTTTTCTGATGTAGACCCTAAATGATCCTTAAAAGAACTAAGTATTCACACTCCTTTGACTGCAACTGCATAGCAACCATTCCTTTCTATTTTTTATGCTTTCATGTTGACAGCAGAATATGAAAAGTGCACAAACTGTATTAATACATACCTGATTTACTGACAAATCCACATTTAAAATGTTTGATGCAGCCCATTTTAAAAAAATCTCACTTTTATCAAATTCTAGGCACTATTTGTAACAAGTCAATGAGCATTATCACAGTGACTCAGGCCCTGAGTGACATTTCCAGACCTCAAAACATCCTTAGAGCTCAACACCAAATCTCCCTCATTGGTACTCATCCATTCTGCAACACAGAGGCCAGAATAGGACACACCATGCTTGATGCTTCCAACAGTACTTGAATGAAGTGGTTATTTCACAGGTCTCATCAATAACACTCCAATAATCCAGTGTAGCATGGGTCTTTGTTCTCAACAGCATGATGGTGTCAAGGCACATTCAGTGTGACATAAGGATGAAGGAGTTGCAGTACCTGATACCAGATTAGTTACTAACTGTTGCTTGTTTATCCAACAGGTTACTCCTACCCAGGGGTGTTACCTCTCAGTCATCCTTCCTGACTAGAATCCTGTCATTTGGAGATTTAGTCCATACTCTCCAATCTTTCAACCATGTCTTTGATGGATGCGTCATACTCTTGATCTCTGAGAAATCCCAACCAATAAAGTCTTCCATTTGACAATGAATCACTGATAAATGCTTCAATACAGGTTTCCACTATGCTTCTCACACAAATGCTATAGTAGTTCCATAAAGATCTGAATTTTCTAGCCTTTCTAGGTTATGAAAACACCATGAGAACATTACAAAATAAAATCTTTCTTCCCTATCCACTAGGCCTATTACTTTTCCTTGGGGAAGAAAAGAGGCCAGCCTTGGCAGCAAAATTCAAGATCAAGGTGCAACTCATACTCTTTCCATAACTTTTACTTGGGTTCAGATGTTTGCAGCATTTATACCTCCTGTTTTGTATTGAGAGCAAAAGTTGACAGCACATCCTGGAAACGTGCTCTTAGAGGTGACAACAATGCTTCCATCATTTATAGCAGATAAAAAAATTTCAGTAGAATTTAGCAAACCCCCACTTTTATTTTAGATGCAAAGTGTAAAAATAAAATAAGCTGAACACACTGTTGGTTTTTTTTTACCTTTGACACATCACACTTCTGTGTCTGGTTATTTTAGGAACACATTTGTTGTGAACTATCAAACTTTGGCCCTCCTGAAGAAACAATCTGTACAATGTGTACAAACTGGAAATGGAAGGGGGAAACAAAAGCACATCACTGAAAATCCATATTTCTCTACTAATAACGAAACTTTTCAAGTAAAATATTCCAATGGTTATACTTCATCTAACAGTTAAAGATGTTTCATTCTGCACTTAGGACAGGCACTTTTTTTGTCTCCTAAAATATGTTTCTAATTTAAGTTTGAAAAAATATTTCCATTGTGCCATATATGCGGTAACTCAAAACCAAAATGAAAGGATTAAAATCAGGGCTGCACAGAATGGTTTAAATTAAATTCAGGTAGTGGGGAAGACTGCCGTATCTGGCAAGCTCCCACTTACTGAGCTTTCTGGCCAAGAGGCAAGATGAAACATAACAATCCTTACCTGCCAAGTCTAGAGCAATTTTGAGGCTTTTATTCATCTCTTAAAATCTTAATGCTCTTGGAAGCTTGCCTACCCATACAGTAGATCTCACCTGTCTTTTCTTTATTCTCACACAAATGTACTACAGTATGCTTCAGTAATGACTGAAAATGTTTTCAATGTTTCTTTTTTTTTTTTAAATACATGGTATTTAAACTTATCGCCCATTACACTTCAATGGAAGATGTGACTAAATCCTACAGGTATTTTGAAAATCTCAGCTAATAGGTTACAAATTATTATGAGCAACATAGTATATGAAGGGCTGAAATTTGTACTGTGGAATACCCTTTTCCCATCTGTCACTCTTCTCACACCTATAAAACCTCTGCTGTCCCCACATAGTCTTCCTAATTAAATCTGCACCCCCTCAAGTGGTTCTGTTTATGATAGTGCAAACAGATTTATTTATGATTCATATTATTACTACAGCCAACATGAAATCAGCCCCAAGGCTTCCCCAAATACAGTTATGTCCCTGGATGGATTGCTCTTGGCTGAGGAAAGAAAAAAAGGATAAGCAGAGCTCTGTCTTTCAGAAAAGGCATTGGTGTTGAAGAATTAAGGTTTTCATGAGCTGCTCAGGAGATTCCTCAAAATAGTAATATTAAGTTATTCTTACAACAGTTGGGAAGAAATGAAATATGTAAATAATACTTAAATCTCTCTGGAGCTTTCTCCTCATCTCGCATAAGGTTTAAAGATTTTCAGATGGTACCAGTAACAAAACAATTTAGTAACAGCCTGGCCTAATAAGGCCACAATGAATCTGTATAGACCATCTGCCTTCAGGGAGTTCTTTATTCTGAGCCAGGGAGTTCCCAAACTTTCTACTGCATGTACAACCGTCAGCAACAGCAATACCTACACTGGCAGCATCAGCTCTCATTCATTTGCCAGGCTGTGTGCCATTTTGAAGTGGTTTGTGCCCCTCCCAGTAGTGCACTCATCACATTATCTAAGCTGTTGCATTCTACAGTGATCTAAAAATCATTATTTGCTGTAAAACCTGAAAAATTTGCCACAAGAGCATACCAAGTCACAGGCACGACTGACTGAGCAACTACTCCTAGTACTATGCATTCTGCAAAACAGTAGTTTAAGAGAAGAACATCAAATCATTTAGGCTGGAAAAGACTTTTATGATCATCGAGTCAGTTAACTTTGTTCTTTAGAATTTGTTAGGAAAAATGAAAGGAGTGATTAAGCAAGCTTTTAATAAAGACTGGTTTTGTTAATAATTTTTTCTTTCTTGGACCACATCTCCTGAAATGGGATAGTAATTCTTGGGAACCAAAGCTCACCACTTGCCACTGAAAGGGAAAGTAGGCAAGGGTGTCTCCAGGCAAAGAGGTGGTACCCAATTTGCCCTTCTGCAGGCTGCTCTCAGATTGATGTGTACTCCAAAGTGTGCAAAGCTCCATATTGAAGGCCCTGCAAAGAAGTATCTGGCGGATATATGGTCTGTAGAACTGAGGAGTTAATTTGAAACTTGGCAACTCTTACCAGGGCTGAGTGACCAGGGAAAGAAAACTGCACTGTCAAGCAGGAGGTAAGTTTTCAGCTTTGCTTAAACTCATGTCCCAAGTGACTTATTTCATGATGATTTCAACTGCCACATCAGTGACCTTTGTGTTCAGAATGTGTTTCCAGTACTGGCGCATGCAGAAAGCTTTCTTCTTAAATTACAGAGAGTTCAAATAAGTATAATCCTAAATGGGATCTCAGCTTCAGAACAGAACCAGAGTCACTCGTGCCATTATCAGATCATCTTCTCAGACAACCCAAGGTCAGGCCAACCTAGGCAATTATTTATAGTCATTTGTATGGAACTCATGGCATTTGAAAGCCTTGTGAAAGCTCATCAGGCTGCACAGAACTCCAGAGGTCATTTCTGTTCCCTCTCATTATACCAGTCCTTAACATTGGGGAGATTAGAAACACTCCTTCAATTCTAGATGGCAATATTTGGTTTATTAATGAAAATAATAAACAGGGCAGAGGACATTGAGGCTAACGGCTGAACTCATGTGGCAAGGCTGGTCCATAACATTTCAGTGAGAACACCTCTCTACATGATCACAGGAAAAGTCATGGAACAACTCTGCATAGGTACAGGCTATGACTGAAAACATGGTCACCTAGGTGGGAGGGGTACAGAAGAACAGAGTTTTTGAGCTTGCCCAAGTTCTTTTCTTTTGAAGGCCTTAAAAGTGAGGTGGACTTTACATTGCACTAGCAGCACAGGCAGGGTGCTGTTAGGACACCACCACACAGGACTGGGTTCCTGCATGTGCCATCATTTAATGGCTTGATGTGAACAGACTCAGATGGATATTGCACTGGAAAGTCTGATGAAAAGCTAAGACTTTTCACTACTATTCTCATCTCCAAGCAATTCTCTCTTATTTTCTCAGACCTCACTCTGGTTTGTAAGGAAACCCACAGAAATCAGATAAAGACAAACGTACATTTAGGAAGTATATATACCCCACCTCCCATTTACCAAAATACCACTAATTATTCTGATATAAAGATAATTAAGGGCAGCTACAGAAGCAGAAAGATATCCTTCACATTAAACAGAGGTAAAAGTACTGCTGAACTCTTCACAAAAATTAAATGTAGGGAATTTAAGCAATGTCCTCTTTTAGTAAGTACCGTGAGCTGGTCTTTCTCTGCTGGCAAGAAAAAAAAATAAATGAGCTGTATTGTTGCTAGTCTGCCAGCTTGTAGGCATCCACTGCCTCAGCCAGTAGACACAGACGTTTTAACTCAAAGTGTATTCTGAACATTTTCAGTACAAATAATAGAACAGAACAGAGCCCCATGCCTAGGCAGTGGACATGAACACACTGAAGCACAACACAGTAGGAACGTGGCATTGGCAGTACACAATGACAGCTTTACAGGAGCACAAGGAGCCAATGCTGCTCCCCCATGTCCAACTTCCATATTTGTTTCGAGCTGTCACAGGAAATGTAAGTCCCATACTTTCCACATCTACTTCTATATGTATTTTAATACACATATTTACATAAAAAACAATGTAAAGAGGAGCTGATTCTTTAGGCAGTCAGTTGCTGGGAGCCAGGCTCCCCCTATCCAGTTGCTGAGAGCCAAGCTCATTGCTGAATAGAATTAATTCTTCATGTCTACCCTGCCTTTTATCACTCACTTCCCTGAAAATCAATCCTTTTATTCATGTGCATGTGTTCATTCTTTCAGGCTACTGCTCTTAATTATTACATTGGTGCTGTGTAAACAAAAATATAATCAGCATGATCTCTCTACTCTCTTCTTCCATAGAATTTAGAGATGATCTAATATTAACTTCTGTTTATACAGCTAAGCCTCTGACAATTCATTTTGGGATATATTTTTAAAATTGTTGCATTCCCTGCTTTAATATTGTTTCACTTGAACATTTATCAATATGACAAAGGAAAAATGTGAAATATGACAGTCTGCATAGCTAAGACATGTGCAACATGGCAGGTTTACACTATTATTTTTATACAGAGAAAGAAATAGCAAAAAATTCTGACTGAGCTGATTTAATATTGTACTACCTTGAACAGGCACTGCCTTGACAAACAGTGTATGAAACTGTGATAGCTGTTCTTATTAAAGAGCATAAGAGCCTGAAGACATGACAGGCTGGAAGCAATCTAAGCTGAGATACCTCCCAACTTCTAGTGCTGGCATAGGGTATGTAAAAGTGAAAGACACTGAATAGGTTCTAGATATAAATATGTAAAGCTTAGATAAATTGAATTTTCCCCAAGATGTGTGGTGTAGGAAGGGATCTATTTGCCCAAAGTAAACAGTGCAGTATACTCACCTACTTTTTAGAAATTAAAAAAAAATATAAAATTCTCAGGTATTCCCACATCTCTCTCTGTCTCTCCAAAGATTTTACTGGATCTAGAGAAAACTATTCACTCCCAGGGAGTGTCTTCTATCTAACATCACCCAACCACTGATTTCAGCAGCATAATTCTCCCCACGCAATCTGCAGCCCTCACTTGGATCTTCACCATCATACTAACAGGTTCCCTTTACGCCCTTTATTTATTACTGTTTAGACAGAAGACTCATTTGGCCTACTATAACAAAAGAAGTTTTTTCTCCAGGCGCTGTCTGTTCTGGTTTTGGGGCAGTAAATATCTGGGTTTTTCCCTGCTTAAGAGCAAGGTCTGTGTTGGATTGCCACCAGCTCCACAAGTGGTTCATCTGAAGGCACACCTGTACATCCGAAAGCAAAATTACATACGTGATGCACCGTACCTCAGGGGCATTGCTTCTTGTTGTATGCTTATTTCACTTGTCACTCCAACACAAAAGATTGTACCATAGGAGTCTCAGGAGAAACACAGAACTCCTTCTGCTAGTGACAATATATGCTCCAGCAAATGAACTGGTATATTACAATTTTTTGGACTATGCAAAGGGAAGTTAGGATGACAGCCTGAGAGACAAAGCTAAACTCCTTCAGCATGATGGAGATACCCCAAGAAGGTGTTTTTTTGGTGGTTGTTTTTGTTTTCTGGAGAATTAATCCCAAAATAACGGCCACAGCTTCCCTTCTCTCTGTCCAGGACTATCAGCTGTGAAGCTGAACAAACAGACTAGTAGGAAGCTGAACTCAAATTTCACTATGATCCACAGATCATTTTCAAGAAAGAATATACTTGATGGGGTATGTTTCCCACCCTAAGAAAGAGAGGGAGTAAGCGTGTCTGCTGTGAGGTAGAAAAATGATTCCTCCACACACAGCACAGGTTTTGAAGCCAACTGGAGAGGTCAAAGCCACATGGAAATGACCCATTTATAAATAAATAAACAAGCATGCATCAGAGAATGGTCTTCCCAGGGCTGGAGCTTGGGAAAATAGAAGATCTGTGAGGGCACTGAAGGTAATGGATAATTAGAAATTCGTGATGCAGTTCAACTTAACATAGAGGCAGATGTTTGGCTCTGGATCAGCCAAGCGGTTGAGAGAAATTGGGAGAGAGAAGCATACGTTGCCCATTTTCTGCCACATGCAGAATGCTGGGAGACTGAACAGCTCTGCAGAGCTGTCAGTACACCCCTTCGCCCACTTGCATGGGTCAGGCATGAGTTCAGAGCTAGCCCTTGCAGGAGAATCCTATCTCCTTTGCAAAATTTTAAAGCCTTTGGGTATGCGCCTTTAAAACCAGCTGTCTGCTATTAGGATTTCATTACTGCACACTGCTCATGATTTTGGCAAGACTGTGTGACAATTAACATGAATTCTTCTGGGAGGGATGCAGCACATGACATCATGTAGTAAATCTTCTGATATTAGAACCTTTCATTCGTGCCCTACTGTACTTGTTAGGCTAACAAACTCAAAATGAAAAATGTAATTACCCAACAGAGCTTTCAATTGTATCATATATTAACTTCTAATAATCTAAGTATTCATTCTCAAATTTTAATCTGGCACAAAACACACCGGAAGATGAAACTTGACAGATCTAATCAGGCACTAATCTGATTCTTTGACAAACACTGATTTAAGAGCATTTTATAATGGGAAATCTCAGGTAAGATAATTGTAACAGTTGAAGAACTTGTCTGACTTAGTGCTGGACTCTGAAAATTCACATGCTAACAAAAGCTAAGCAAAATGTGAGACCAGATAAAGCTCTCGGAACAATTAGCATTCTGCAGCCAAATCTTCCTGGGAACAGCTTTCTGAAAATACTGATAACATTTAGAACCAATGGTTTACAAACCTTGATTTGTACTTAGAAGGCCCCCCTGATGAATTTATTCTAAATTTACAAGCAAGTAAAGAGACAGAGATTAATAACATGTTTTCTAAGAACAGTCACAAAACAGTTATAAAAATGTTCAGGATATGATATGGCCTGTAACACTCACCTAGGGTTTACTCAGATCCTTAGGACTACTCCAGCTTAGTCCTCTCTGTTCTATTAGTGAATTACTTGACTGAAAAAAGGAACTGTTATTCTGTACTACTTTTAGGCTAAGTTACCAGGTTTTAGGACTTCATGTACTTTTATGAGAAGACTCTCAATAGCAGCCAATTCTACCAACCAACCACAGGCCAGCCCCCCCCACCCCCCAGTTTCAATAACAGTGGTATTAACTACCCCTATTTGTGCGATCTTCAGCTTTGGGTTAACTGAGTTGACTGAGGACTGCTCATGTCCTGTTTTTATTCCCTGCTTAGTCTTTATACTAATTACTATAGCTAGAAAAAGTCACAACGCAGACTCTTCTGCACTCGAGTTCACTAGCACAAGCAAACTACAGTATTCATTTTGAAGGCTCTGATGTTACCCCATTACAAATATTAGCAGCTTCTCAGCAGCCTTCCAAAGCTTTACTTTTCTTGCTAATTACAAGGGAATACTTAAAACTCCAAAAGAAAAGCTGAGGCACTACTGGTATAAATTGTCCAAGTTTCACCAATTTCAATACCATGAAGACAGAACACATGTTCACAGAATCTAGCACAAATCTCTCACTAGCATCCTGGTGCAATACTGTTTTCTTTCTTAAGCAAAGGTGCAAACTTTCAAAACAGATTTGAGACCTATAATCTTCTAATGTTACAGACACTTTTCTATCCTTTCACTGAAAATTTATTCCACTTATTCATATGCAATACATTGTCTTAGAAACAGCAGCAATGAGAGAAATTGAAAGCATACTTACTTTTTCTTTGTTTATTAATGCAACAGAAGGCAAAGCTGTTTAAAAGACCTTCAGCCCTGAGTGTTGGTTTTTGAATGATTCCACCACTAGTTTGCAGCAAATGCAGAAAGTAATTGGAATTTCCATAAAGATTGAGAGCACACCTTGTTTTAACTTTAATGTGTTTTGCCAATGCTATCTCTACCATCACAAGAGGATAAAAGCCAAAAATACCAAAACCCTCTACATAGTATATTGAAAGCAAAGCAGTAAAATAGATCAAGGTGTGATGGCTCCAAGGGATCTCAACCACAGAAGTGAAAATTCAGCATATGGTGTAGAATTATAATGAAGGAGGCTTCAAAATGCTCAGAGCATTGTATTTGCAGTATTACAATAGAACCACAAGATTTGGCTAGATGATCTTCCATACCTCTTTAATTTTCCCTAACAACCTCATGTTTTACCTTCCACTCTTTTTTTCTGCTTTCAGTTGTTTACTTTTCTTAGAGCACACACATCTTCCAGCTCCAAGGCAAGTATAAATGAGATCTATGTCAGTGCTTGTCTCCAGAGTTACCTTGATACTTGCCTCAAAACACCCTCATCTTAAAGTTAAGGAGATGGCTGATTGCCTGTGATGACTTCTCACAAACAAAAACAGTAAATAGCAATTCCAGTTCAGAACTTGATCCACCTCTCCTGCATATCTTTCAATAGAACTTTTTTTGTGACTAGTAGGCTAGACTTCTAAAAAAACCCTTTATTTACATCCGGTCTTCTTGTAGAAGCAACAGTTAGCTGAGCTGCCTATAAAGATCTGATATTCAAAACACTGAGTTCTGATTATTGTAAACTTAAAAAAAATAATTGTTTCCTAGCATTTTACCTTATCATTACATTAAAGTGTAGGATGTGCAAAAGTTGGCTGAAACTCTCCTACACAACAGAAGCTAAACCAGCTGACTTGCAACACCAATGCACCCATCAAGAGGAAGGAAATGAGTTTCAGCCCAGACAAGAGATCTTTAAATCTGGGCTTGTAGATTTTTATTTTTGAACTTTGTTTTAATTTAACCAAGCAAGGTATTGGCATAAAACACAAAACTACATGCTGAAACTTGTCACTTAACACAAAAGACAACCATAACAGAGACTTCAGAAGGGGGTCACAGACCCACCCTGAAGCTTAGAACCCCAATTTGTGTTCTCGTAGCAGTTACATTGTAGAAAAAAAACAATGTTCATGAGACATTTGCTGTAGCATAATGTTAAGTGCTTGTCAACTTTAGAACCACTTTTCTGTCTAGAGAAAAAAAGTTCACTTGGTTAGCTGATATTGTCCCTTCTCCTCTGGGCATAAACAATCTTTTCAGGTAATGTAGATGCTAAGGGTAAAGAGCAGCTGTGGGATGTGGGAGCTAAAACCATCAGAATTTGGAAGGAAGGGCCAGCTATACAACTATGCTTTCTTCACTTCTGAATTAGCTCAGATATTTCTGAATAGCACTGACGTGAATCCATGAAAACATACATGAAAACAGATCTCAGAAGATCTAGGTTAAAATTAATTCAGTAATGTGAGATCTTGGCTAAGTCACTTCCATTTCTACCCCTCAGTTTTCGATTCAAAAGATGGAAATGATATTTCATTTCCTCCCACTCTTTAACCATTTACATATTTGGAAGGGCACATATGATTCCTGATAATGAATTGTGTTGTGTATCAGCTTCTGCAGTGGAAACAAATTGAAGTCTCCATATACTAAATGGAGAAAACACCTTGACAATGACTATCTTGCAATTGATGAGACTTAGCCTACAGGATAAAAAAGGCAGTGTGATTTTATGGAAAAGGGAATAACACTATCATTTTAAATGAAGGACAGAAACGGTGCTCACTCTGGAGCAGAGGTTGTACTCTGCATGGCTGTCTTAGGGATTGACCATGCATGACACAAAGGACCTTGATTCAGGACATTGCAACTAAAGTCCTTGATACACTGTAGTGAGAAAAATATTTTGCTTTGCAACACGTCTCTCCTGAAATGGCAGAAAAGCATCATTGCTAGTTCTGCTTGTAACAGTCAACCTGTAAGTTGCCAGTTCTGGACTTTTTTTCCCCTCGTTTCCTCCCTCCAGGTAGAAATTGAGGTCAAGTCTCTGAAATTAGCTCCCGATTCACACTTCTTTAACAACTTGGATAATTTTCCTACCAAGTATTATCCACAGGCAGGGGCCCCATAAAAGCCGAGTTTAAATAAAAATAAAGTTTCCATTATAATATTATAGAATTTGCAGCTGTATCCATTAATTTCCTCCTTCCAGCTACATGAAGGTACCAGAGAATTTCCAGAACAGGCTACTGCAAGCTAATGCTTCTTTCACATGCTAGAAGAACTGCTTCTATAGCAAAACAGTACATTAAACTCTTAATTTAAATTTCTGAGACAGCTGTTGACACAGATGTCAGGTATCAAAAAAAACTACTTTTGTGGGATAAACTCTCCACCCCTTGGCCTAGCATTCAAGAAAATCAAGTAAACACCGTGCTGCTGTTGTATAATGTGATCTGAGCTCATTCTACTGCCTTGGAAAATAGTACTCTACCTATCAACACCAATCTTCTCAGCCTTCCAGACTTTATTCAAGAATTAGATCCTCCCCTGTCCAGTACCATCTGCCACATGAATGCAACAAACAATTCTCTTGGGGGGTCTTCTAGCTTATGCTTTAAACCAAAAAGGTTCAAATATCTATTACAAGATTCAACCTCTGGAGTTCCAAGGGTCCATACAGCTAGTTATATGCTCTCAGCCTATGTACAGAGGACTGTTCACTCAGTGCTTCTGGTCATCTGAGCAAGCTTGCAATGCAGTCTATCAGCTGTAGGGTTCTAACTACACACTGGGTCACAACAGAGGCAGAATTAAGTCAGACCAAACACAGCACTATGCAGAGACACTTGAGCTCAGGTGGGAACTGGAAAATGCCCTGCTCAGGCTCAGCACCCTCCAGATGCAGCAAGACTACTCCTGCAGCCTCTTATCCCTGCAAAGTCCAGCACTGGGAAGCTCAGTGGAAGCTTGCTCTGTCCTCCCTTATTCATAGCCTTGGCCCTGCACAGTGCAGATTTGAGAATCTGCAACAGAAATTGCCTTGCCACAGCCTACCCCACTCTCCTATGGCTCTGAGTTGGCCTGGGTCCTTTGGCACATCCCACAGACTTAGACTGGTAATACCAGAATGTTCCTCACCATTAGTAAAGCAAGAAGTTATAGGAATTCATATTCTACAGCAACAAGCTTATGTGAACTTAAAAAATGTCCTGAAATGGATAATGAAATAATGAATTACTGTCTCCTTCCCCATGAAAAAGTCAAGGCAATGTACTGAACGAGGCAAGAAATCTTGCAGATCAACTCAAAGTGCAATCGTGACATTGAAGACTAACATGAGATGCAAACCTAGGGACTAAAGTTAAAGTTGTATGTGCTATTTTAAATGTGAACACTTCGCTGTAATGACTTTGTATTTCCTGTAACCCTTAAGCTATGTCTACATTTGGAAGTTTTGCTGTACAATAGGAACATATCTGCTGGGTGAAGAAGCTGATGCAGAGGACCCAGTGCCAAAACTATGCTCAGTCTGACGGTGTTACTTCAGACTGGCTCTAGTCTGGTTCTCCTGACTGAACACCCAATAACAGCTGGAGTATTTTCATTGTGCTTTTTAAGTACATTTTCCATGTTTGTTTGTGAGCTCCAAGGCTGCTCGGTGAATTTAATCAAATAAAAATCATCCCTAAGCAGGGATGATCAGGAGACTCACTTCAGAAATGCACTTCTGATCCACACTAAAACACGGGTGTGGTCACACCCCTATGTGCACTGCAGACTGCCTCTCTGCAGGGGTGTCCCATAGCCCTGTGCAGAGGCCTGGAGGAAGATGCTACTCAACATGTGTAACGATGCCAGAATATGGCTTACTATTAGGACTGTTCCTTAAAATACACTCCTGGCTTAGAAAGTCAACCACAATATTGATTGAAAAGTCAATGGGATGGTTACAGGTTGAGTTTTAAGACGTGGAAGTAGCAGGTATATCTCCATTATGTGTGATTCTTTATATTAAATAATGTTTTCCTTTGCATTTTAAAGAAATGTCAAACAAGTTAATTTAGACAACTTCATTTCAAATGAAATATATGTAGCCCCATTGCTTCTGAAATTTTAATTTTAAAAGTAATCCACCTAAAACGAGGCTCAGTTTATGTGTCTTCTCATAGTGGTTACTATCTGGGATTATTGTACTATGAACCAATTGTTATTTATGTTACCAGTGGATACAAGGATTTTGTTAGTGGAATTTAGCTTCCAGATTCATTTCATAATCCCCATGCCTATTACTTAGAGAGAAGAAAAAAGCACAAATCAAGATGACATTTAAAAAAAAGGAGCCTGGACTGGTCTTGTAGGAACATCTAAATCCTTTCCCTTATTAAATACCTTATCTCAACCGCAGTACACCAGCCATTTAGGAAAATTAAAGAGGGAGATAGCAAAAAGAGACAGCAGATGATAAAGTGCAGTAGTTTCTAGTCACATAGATAATGAAGGGACTCAGCACATGGCCTTTTCAGTTTATCCCTGCTTCAGCTTATCCTTCATCTGCTTAAATTCAAATGGATCAGTCATTATTAAAATGATTTTGAAATGAGCTACTCCAGTTTCATGTGACTTTTTTGTGTAGCCTATAAAACTTGGTAAGTCTTTGGGAAGAGCAGTGCTGTACACTTTTACCATTTTAATTCAGTTTGGTACTTGATTTCTAAGCAGCAGCTGATAGCTAATGCTTAAATAAGGTTGATTTTTACTCACTAATACACATATCCATTTGTGGGCCTATTATCCCTTCCAGTGAGTTGTCACCTAAAAAAAACCATACAGGCTTCCTGGCTGGAAAATACTGAATATTTTGAGCAAGGGGCTGTGGGCTTACAATTCTAAAAGATAGTGGATACTGAAAGTATATTCTAGACAAGATTGTTTTTCTTTATTATTAGATAAATATTCTTCAGCCATGCTCAGAATGTTTTACTTGCTAATTCTGAGAAATGTTGCCTGAGTAATGATTAGTCCCTCCTCTAAACATTTGAAATCTACTTCAAATAACTGCTCTGTTTTGTGCAGTTCTTACACAGACCCTGATCAGCCTCATGTTAGCGTCTACTAGTGCTGTATCAAGCAATGTGTGTGTTCATCATGTTTGTCTCCCCAGGTATATAAACACACATTATGGAGAATTTTGCTTTGACAGAGTCTTGTTTGATGTTAAGTGTACGTGGCTTCTCTACTTGTATCAGAAAAGACAGGCTATAGAAATACACCTCTTATTTGGAGTAGAAGGTAGAGAAGGGGTAAAGAATATTGGAAAAGGATACCTCTGCTCCTTCTTTTTGAAGAAATAATACTAAAAACATGAAGGCATTCCCATCAGTTTCTCTAGGAGTAAACAAACATTTTAATAACAACCACTGTGTGTTAAATAGTATATACAGAATGACTCTTCACATGATTTACCTGAGCATTTTATAATTTTTATGCCATCCTAAACTTTTCACTAGACAAATTCCCCTTAATCATGCATCTTCTCCCCCTTCCTCCTACCCAATTTAAAATCTTGCAACAGGGACCACTTAGGAGATTTCTGCCAACGTCAAGCACTTAAAGAAACCACTGATGGCTCTTACCTTTGGCAACACAGTACTGCTGTACTTCTCCTTTTATGTCTCCTAGAATATTAGCTATAGTCACATCCCGCATGAACATACTATACTGAAACAGCTGACTGCTCCCAGCTCCTGTCAGAAGATGGCTTATGACTTCACTGGCTTTTGGCTGTCATTAGTTCCCTAATGAGCAATACAGCTCTTAAATGAACTGTTTTGCAGTGTGCTTCACTGCCACGTGGTTTTGTTGGCACCACCTCGCTCTATGTCCCAGTAACAAAATCCACAAAGTATTTGCTCCTTCCTTGGTTAAGGAACTGCGGAAATCACTAGAATCAAGGTTCTTGAATGATATTAGGTCTTGAAACTCCTACTATTGAAGTCAATGGCAGAGTTCTGCATCATTAATTTCTAAAGCAAAATTGTGCTACTTAACAAGGTTAAAAAGGCTTAGGGACTACAGACTGTGTATATAGTCAAGGACAGTAAGAGTCTTAAAATCCTTGACTTTGGCTTTAAGTACAAATTAATTAACACATCTCCACCATGTAGACTGTAAAAATATTTGCAAAAGTTAGCTGAGTTAACTCAAGTACAGTTTTACCTTTCATCAGCCAGATCGCCTCATTGTTATTCTTTGCACCAAGATGAAATGGATAGCTTAAACATCAAAACAACACAGCCCTACATTCTGCTTACATGCCTCTAACAATACTTCTTCCCACCTGTAGGTCACCGGTTCAAAGGTGAACAGGTCATTTCTGTCAGTTCTTCAAATCTAAGACTAAGAATCCACAGTGCTTAAAGGTTTTTTAGATCAGCTTCTCTGAGTCAAAGTTCCTCACCACAGGTGCGTGCCTCTATTGTCACTAATTGCTATAAAGACTACTGATTTTTTTCTTCAAGTGACAGACTTTTGAAGCTGGCTTGTGCACTTTTCTGCTACTTCCTGCAAGTATCTACTGCGGATTAAAAAGTGACAACAGTGCTCCTACAAATCATCTGTATCAGTTTTCTGGGAGATGGAAAGAAAACAGCAGAACTTACTGTGAATAATCACTGCCTAAAGCACTCAGTTATAAAGATGAAATTTCAGGAATTGTCTGTTTGTGAAGAGAAAAAAGTATGAAGGAGATTATTCCATTGTTAATTAGAAATGCATGCACTTCAGAGAGCTTTTAAATTCTTACATATTTACAGGCTAAACAGAATTCTTGTAAGGCACTTGATTAAAATAGAGGAGGTTACCTTAATGAAGATTATAAAGGTTCAAAGCTATAGCTGTCCTGCCGTAGGGTGAGAGTTCTGGCTCAGCTTGTGTAAGAGGTGGGACACAGCTACACTGTCCCAGAAGGAGCCTTGGGAAAGAGCTGCAAGATTCAGGTAGTGCCTGTTTTATTTCCAGGGAAAGTAAGATGAAGCAGCCATTTATTACAAGTCACTATGTACTGATGAAACAGGACAATGATAACACCAAGCTTTGTCACAAGGACCTTAAATTGCAATTGCCAATGGCTGCTACAAGTCACTAATTTGAATACAATAGTACGTTGCTATTTTTCTTCTCCCAATTAAATTGTCAGTGAGTACAGTAAATACATTTCAACTACACAGAGTTAAGAACCAGTGTTTACACTTCTGTCTGTCAGTTGATTTAGCCCTAATCACCAGCTAAAAAGCATTGTCTTCAGATTTCCCAGTGACCTGTCTGGACCTGAAAGATCTTGGGACATATTTAGTAACATCAACATCTGGCTCCTCCCTGCACTCCTTTCTGTCTTCACTTCCACCCGCTGCACTAGGAAGCTCAGTGCCCTCAACATACCACAAATGACTTCATATGCATCATTTAAGATGAATGAAACTGTATTATATTACATTCCACATAATACACTTTACACATAAAGTGGTATCAAAATTTACTATTAACTTTGGAACTGCATTTCAAAGTTAGCAAGTATAGGCCAGATTCCACCACCTTTCAGTTATCTATTTCTCCAAGATGTTCCAAATGATTTAAAAGTATTCTCTCAGGAGAACAGTATTTATAAAAATATTCATATTCATTATTTACATAACAGCAGTACCTTCAATGTCTAATCATGAGGGAGCTTTAACACATGTCTAAACATATATTAGCAGGCTCTAGCTACAATAGACTTTAAAGAGTTTTTCCCAGTAGCTTCTGACATTGCCTTGCACAGCAAGTTGAACTCTGGCAACACCAGAGATGCTGGCTTATATCAGTAGAAGATGTGTTCCCACCTCTTTGAATCATACAGTCATATTAGAGTTATTCTTCCTCTGACACTTTCAAGACTGTAGTTTGAGATGCTATCAGCTCACTTAAGCGCTGCCATTAACTCCTTAAGCTGTATGCTAACCTCAGCACGATCCTTATCTACCCTCTGGACATAGACTGCACTTCCTCTTTACACTAGCAGAGAAGCAGCTTGTGCAATTGGTATTGACTTTTTCCATTGCAAATGTCAAGTTTCATGTGCTTAGTCCTTGACCTTCATACACAACCTGAGGTGGAATTTTTTACTCTGAGACACACATTTAAAGTGGCTACAGTAATTAAGCATGGTACATTATTTTATACCCAGAGGATCTCTTCATAGTATGGTAGGCAGCCATAACATTTTTAGGCACCATTTACTCAATATTTGAACAAAACAATGTTTGTACACTGGTTTGTAGAACTCCCAAATGAATGTTTTAAATTGAGATACTGAGGTATAGCTTAAACCTGTATCATGATGCTGCTGACATGCCTGTGGATCAAGCAAGCTCTTATTTACAGATGGAGAGAAATAGGTTAAAGATATGCCTGCTTTTCAACAGCAATGCCATCAGAGTTCATATCTTAATTCAGCTAGGATGTTGCCTACTCTCTTATCTTCGCTTCACTGTAAGGAATTTGTGTATTAGTTGTGCAATTTTTTCAAAATTAACTTGACTAAGAACCAGTAGGAAATGTAACAACTGATTCTTTTATTTAATATAAAAATCTAATTCATCAAAACTACTATGAAATATTAAGGAACATTTCTCAAGAGAAAATGGAAGGACTGGATAGAGAGAGAACAGCAAGAAGCATTCATCTCCTTAGGTGACAGGGACCTGCTATAGATCACTGGTTCTGAATGATTCTTTGGAAGACTGAGGTTCAATTCCAGCCACCAACAGTGTTTTAAAATTTCAGCTGCAATTGGAACAACATGAAAATAAAGAACAAAAGACTCCCTAAGTAACCTACTGTCTTGCTGCTCATTGGTCACTTCAGAAGTGGAGAACTAAGGCTGCAGTTACACCACAGTTTACATCAATGGAAGTCAGCACTGTTGGGGTCCCTCTCAGTAGTTCAAGGCTCAAGTGTCTGTGATGGTATATTGGCTACACAAAGTCAATACCAACAAACAGGCTGATTATGTAAGACATCACTCTTGACTTCTTCCATCACATTGTTAAAAGTGACCTTTCCTATAAATACTATTGCAAGACATAAACTCTCCATCAAAACTGTCATTTCATAGTTGTTCAGTTTGATGGACACATACTTTGAAATAAATCCACCCAATTCTTTTAACAAACACTGCCTCAAAGATTCAACACTTCAATCTGTCTGTGTCTGAAGTAGGGTGAAGTTCTCAGTACTAATATTAAGAGCTCTGCATAAGCCATGCTGTTACTGTCTTTACTATCTCTTGACCTTTTATACCATACCAGATAAGGAGGGACAACTGTGATTCCAACCAGCTAAATTTCAGATTTTAAAAATATTCCTAAGAAACTTAGGAATTAATTCTGAAAGATTTTTTCCTACTTTGTAATCTAGTTATGGAAATAGCTTGACTCTATGATGCTGAAATTATAACCAACATTTCCAACATCTATACAGTAAAAAAGTGAAATATCTCCCCAATGATAAAGCCCACGGATCAGCATAAGTAAGAGAAATGAGAGAAATGACAGCTCCTGCTATACAAAAACTGAGTAAAATTTCAATTCTTCATAACACAAGTATTTAACTTCCAGTTGAGGATTCAAAATGACTAAAAATTAATGAAAAGATAAAGTAAGTATTGCAGAAAAGAAACACACTTGAATGTAAATCTGTACTTCATTCAAACTATGCTGCAAAAGAATTCCTCATCCTATATCTTGTAGTGACTCAGCCCAACACTGTCACTTTTTAGGAAATGTGAAACCATTAATTGCCTTATCTGATGAACTAGAGTCCTGCTAATGACTTATCAATTATCACAAGGCTTATCTTTCAGTTTCTTATTAACCAAAGATGTTCTAGAGCAGACTACCCATGGAACTGCTTAGCCAGACTACTGTGGAAGAAACAAAACACTTTCTGTTCAAGAACACTCAAGCCCTGCAGAATCAAGATTCCAGAAAAAAAACAAGGTCAAACTGGATATTAAATAGTCATATCAGAACCACTTTCTTTACTTAATTCTCCATATCTCCTTCACTTGTGAAATAACTGCTAAAGATTTTATGTAGAAAAGAGAGTCAGAATTGTAGGAATAGATGATCTCTTATTTGCTCAACCACTGTCACTGGAACAAATGGACAGGTTCTGTAAAATACAGACTCCTCTTCAGGAAAAGCTTCAAACTAAAATTTGTACTCACTTACGGAGCAGGGCAGTGGTAGGTGCTTTGAAACACCCCAAATTTGTTACTAGGTGAGTAGTAACTCATATGAAGGCAGGCAAGAGCATTGGATTATTGGTTTCCCTCACAAGGAAGTACAGGAGGACACCACCAGATGAATCAAGAGGCAATTCATCCATTTACTGCATAACAGTGTTTTGAGAATGTTTACTAAAGCAACTTTGGTAGGAATGTGAAGTTAAAGCTTTATCAAAACTTAAATGAAGTATTTGGTATGAACATAGAAAAATCAAGTATGGTAAGGTCAAAGATGACATGGATCACAATAGAAACCTTGAAAACAAAACAAAAACCCCCAGAAAACCCAAATCCTTTCCACATTTTAACATTTGCTTGGGAGGGGAGAGGTAGACCTTGCTGCAAGTGCAATCAGATCAGTACAAAGTCTGTCTAATCACCTTAGGTCAGGACTCTGCCAAGAGAGTTGGTAACCAATCCAGCTCACATCAGCTAATTATTTTGTCCAATATATAACAAAGCCAGCATAGTCTAGCCTAACATGCCATACTGATAAGATTAGTTTCTAATATGTGCTTGTGTGTAGGCAAAGTTTGTATTTGGATGTTTAAGAAAAACAAATAGGGAAAGAGTTGGCATTACTGACAGTTTTGTTTTGTTTCTACATTTCAATGAGTATTTACACCGAGTAGTTATTTTATTTTGCTTGCTGTACTTGTAACACTGCATGCATGGGAAGATGACAGTCTACCTACAGATTTTGTCTATCTGATGTGTTAGAATGGACTTTTAAAATTCCTTTTAAAGAAATGTAGAATTTAACTATGTGTCCCATGCTGATAAAATCATAATTTTTTTGTCAAGTACCCTCTGATAGTGTTCTATGGGATGCTCTATAAAGATAAATTAATAACTATCATTCTTTGTTATTTAGGATATGGAAAACTAACCAAAACCATAATTATGTGCAAATTTGGTAGTGGCTAATACAGATTCCAATTAGGTCTCCAATGTCGTCTTCTTGTGGATAAGGGTTGATTTACCGAGGAGTAATTTTAAAAATTGAGTACTGCAGTTCAAAACAAGAGCTTTTCAGCTCTTAGCAGTAGTAGTAGTCAGTATAAGAATTATGTTGGTATGAATAGAGACTTTATATCTTCATGTTGCTGTTTGCACCATGAGGACTCTTGGCTAGTAGGTGCACAGGTAAGATAAACAATAAAAGAGTGAGGCCTTATTAGACTCTTGAAATTTAAGTTATTCATAAATTAGTCCCTAATCCTGTAAACTACTGAGCACATACCTTGACTTGCTTATTTGGACCTTCTGATCATCAGAAAGTGTTTCAAAATACTCAGAAGATCCTTTATCTATTCTGGGTGGTCCATATCAACTCCCATTTCTCATAAGTAGTCTCTCTTTGTTAAAAAAAAAAAAAAAAGAAAAATCCAGCCAAAATTCCCATCCCCTAAAATTCCAGACCACCGTTGATTGAGACCACAGTTGTGATCTTTCAGATCACAGTTGATAGCTATATATATATAAAAAAAATCAGAAATCCTCTGTAAAAGCTTTTCTTGCCCCATTGCAAGCTGCTAATCATGTGACATTTAATCTAAACCAAAGGCAAACTGTTAGCTATGAATATTTTTCCTAGCCAGTGCACTAAATGTAATAATGGTTTTCAGAATGTGTGGGTCTGGCTCACTTCAAGCGGTTTTGCTCCTTCCTTGACTCCAGCTGCAAACTACTAAACACATACTTTTTTAGGTCATTATGGCCTAATGTCTGTGGCATTACATTATTTCAGTGACATATCTTTGAACATACCGTAATTCCAAAAACTGCAGGTCATCTTTTAGGCTAACTGGAAAACAGGATTTTATATTAACTCCATCCTTTGTCTCCGTCTCCCTTTTTAAAAAAGGAAAACAAAAAAATTACACTGAAATTTCCCCTTCACTTATTCCCTTCTTGGTAATGAGTCTTATAAACTTGCCCTATTAGGAAAAACCATTGATAGTGGCAAAAAGTGCACTACCACTGAGAACATCCTCCATTCTGATAAATCCTGGCACAGAACTAGAGATGGAGGATAGCTAAAGCACAACATTCCTAATCAGAGATTCTTAGGAGAGGAAATCTTGCCAAAGAGGACTTCTACTCCTCCCCTTAACAAACAAACAAAAAAACACACAGGCACCCAGGCCAATAAAAGATGACAGCTCTCTTCAGAACAATACTTTTTATGGTCTTTTTCAAAAGGAAACAAGAATCTAATTCTTTATTTAATTCGCTCTGGTTAATCCATGGTCCTATGAGTTAGATATATATTTACCTGCTTATACTTTAATTATCTACCAAATAAAAGTTAGCTATCTTCTGTTTAAGAAAGGAATGCTCAGAAGAGCAAAATTTCTATAAATCAGGTACAGATTCTGTCACTAGAGTGACAAAACCCCATGAACTGCCAAACTCATCATTTCAGCTCTTTAAATGACAAATTTAGTAAGAGCGCACATGCTCAAGCACGATTTCAGCTGCAATCTACGAGTTAAGGTATGTCAGTTGCTGCATTTGGTTAGTTTTATCCCAGTGAAAAATGGGAATTCAGAGGTTTTGTCAACATAACTTGAGTGAGGTACCATCTCCTATGAGCCACGCTATCTCATGAGCAGAAAAATACTGGTACTTTGCACGAACACAAGACTTGAGCTTTGTGGTATAACACTGGCAGCAGTATAAAGCATAATTTGAACAATGTCAGTGCAGTATGTTGAAGGAAACACTCTCCTTATTTTATATTTCTGATTGCTGTAGTAAGGAGCAGCAGAACACAAATGATTTTTTCCCAAAGAAAGCAAGTAGGCATAAAATGGAAGGTTTAGTTGTTATATCAGTTTTTCATACCTCCTGGGTTCCACCATGCCCAATCACAGCCAGATTTTCCTGGATACACAATGGTGATATCTTTAGTCAGAGGGAGGACATGAACCCTTCCTGGGCTAATTTCAGCTAACTGAGATATGAAGCCACTGCTAGGGGAGACCCTAAACTGGACAGGAGTGGAAGGTAAAGAAGATTCCAGATTTCCTTCCCTACCATTGCTCTTCCACGCCCCCATGCACACATACACATCCTAAAGAAGCAAACTGTGGAGAAAGAGACCTGTAAAGATTTTCACATTACTCCAAAATGGAAATTTCAGTGTTGCCACCAAAGCTCAATGACCCACAGGAACCTCAGGGCACAAGAGAGCCATGCCTGCAGGAGAAATAAAGGACAATGCCTCAGAAGTGGACAACATCCTCGAGACAGTCCTCCTATTTGACAGCAGAAAGTTGTGTGTTGAGCTACTGTCTTTGCACAAGCACTTTGGCAAGCTGAACTGCTTTTAAAGTTCTTGAACAAGCCTCTATCCCTCCCCACCAGCTTCTCCTTCCTCTTACCGACAGCCTGGCTGCTCTGGCACTTTTGGCTCGCTGGCACTGGGAAAGCCTAACAAGACTGTTCATTTCTCAACAAACCTTTGCTGCAGACTGAAGAGTTTTAGCTAAGCATGCACATTTTGGATGTGTATCCAAACCAAACCCAAACATCTTGAGATTCTTCCTTCACTAACTCCAAACACATTTGATATGCTTAAACACGCATTGTATTCTGTCATAAACCAAATGGCTATTTGCTGTTCCAAATAATCAGATATATTTTGCTGGATGATTAACAGAAATATTGCTCACCCAAAGCAATCAAACTTTCATTTACATGTTTAAGAGCCTGATCTACAGCCCTTGAAGTCTGTGGGACTATTTCCAGTCACTTTGACAAATTTTTAATCAGGCTCTAAGCGATTTTTTCCCCTGGATATATTCATCCATTGAAGACTGAGCTCAGTACCGATTTTTTCACACTGTAGCTAAAAGAATTAATACACTGAAAGCTTCTTTTGAGGCCGGATATCACTAGGTAAATTGAATACAGAGGCTTGTTTTCCTTACATTTGGTTTTGATGTTCTGTTCACTGAGCCTATGACTGCAAAGGTTATAGATGATGCAATTTATTTTCCTTCTGCTTTTTACCAGTAGAATACTGCTCCTCTTCTTAGATTAAACACAGGCTTTATTGCACATTTATCTCAAAATACACTTCTTTGAAAGGTCCAAAACCTAACAGCATGTTTCACATTTGCCAGTAGCTTCTCATTTTTATCCTAGTCATTAAGGAGTCTGCTTCCAAACCAGTTTTGTTCTCCTAATGTCAGTGGTAGGTGTGCCCAGGCTTTAACGAAAAGAAATACCGTTCTTGAAATCTTTGTAAGCATCCTGTTGCTATAGTAAGCACTGCAGACATTTACATTATCACCATTCTATTCAAATACAAAATTAAAGATGTGGCTGCTATGTAAGATAATAAACTGTCTTTCCATTTACTTTTGATTTTACTTTGTTCTTAATCAAACTAAGGTTATGCACACTGGTAGTTTTCTATATTTACTTTATAACTACCTGTACGCGTAAATCTGCTTATTTTCTACCGAGTACTGAAAAGTTCTGAATTAGCTGCAGAATGCTGATCACATTATTACGTGCTGTGCTTGATTACTTACGCATTATCTTAAAAATACAGTCATATTTCTCAGTAAGTACATTGGACAACATGTAGCTGTAATCTATCTGCTCATCTTCATACCACAGTGTTTTTTGTTCCTTTGTTTTCTACAAAGACAAAACTGAAATCAATCTCATGCCAAGAATAACTGTGTAACTAACAGTTTGCACGTAGGTTTTGTAAATCAGACTTTTTTTTCTTTTGACGTTCACCAAATAGCATATCTTAAAAAAGAGGCTATTATTCCTCATTTTATTTTTCCAGGGAAATTGAGATATAGCCAGTAACAGGTAAGCTTATATAATTATTAAAATAAAAGGTAGGTAGGATCTGCATTAGGAAATCTAATTTACACTGCTTTTAGCTCAAAAGTAAGCTTTCAAATTACATTATTTGACCTCAATTAGTGTCTAAGATTGAAGGTAGATCTACTTATTCATAGGTGTCATGTTGCAAGTCTGTTTTACAGTATTCCTCTGACACTAGCCAATTATATGAACTAATTGAGAGCAAAACATTCCTATGCTGCTCTTGTGTTATCCAACATTTCAATAGTTTCCAGAGGTCCACTCTAGGTACGTGCCTGTATGGTACCCTTAACCTCTAGGCCTTAATCAAATTACCTTCCTTTTTAATTGGTCACAGTTACATGCTGAGCAACTAATTATATGAAAAGTTTTAACTTGTATATTCAGCAGATATCTATTAGATTTTTCACATTTCTTATCAAGGGAATAAAGTTAACTGCAAGCAATACAATAACCTAAAATAAGTTGTAAACTTTCAAATAATCAAGCTCATATATGCAACCAATGTGACACTTTTGTTATAAGTACTCAATGCAATGTATGGGACAGCCTTAGCTAGAAGAGTTCAGAAAAAAACAAAAAAATATGAATGGTAGGCAGCGCTCTTCATTTTGAATTACTCTTCCTATTTTACAAAAGCAGCAATGAAAACAGTTACTGCTATGCTCCCCCCAGGATCTGCTGAATATATTACTCCAACAAATATTAGTTATCACTACCAATACTTCATGCTTTGACTGTTTTCACAGCTACTGCAGAGTAAAGCTTTTTTACAAATTCACTGTTTCAACGTACAAAAGAAATGAATACTCAGATTGTCAAATTTCAAAGAGGTCAGGATTGAGATCAAGCTTTTCTCAAGCACCTGATACACAGCTCTTCTACCTTGACATCGATTAAGCATTTCCAGTCTGTGATTTTGACAAGACACCCTATCAGGATTTTGTTTCTCAGTTCAATCCCATACATGATCTAAATTTGAAAGTCCTTCAGGTTCAGAGGAAGTAAAAATGCAGACTATGGACTTGATTCAGTTCCTAAAGAAAGCAATGGAAAGGCTCTGCTGAATCTAACGGTGCCTAATAAGCTCCAAAATTTTTCAAGCTGAAAGTCAAACTTACCAGCATTTATCAAGCATTGTATGGAAACATTTAAGTTTCTAGAAATGGGTGGAATAACGAAGAGTTAATAAAATGTTAAGGTAATTTTTTAGAACATCCAAAATTGAAAGAGATTAATTACTAAATATAAATGTATGACTTTCATTTATCAAGGAAGAAAAATAATAGAAATATTAAACTACAGAAACTGTTCTGATATGCTTTCAAAACTAGACAGAGTTAAGGATAATGGTCAGTACCTGGCACTACACAAGATATGCAACATATCAATCACTTCTACCCTCTCTGAACAAAAGTGAGCCAGTGTTTCAAAATTGCTTCAAAAAGCAGAGAGAGAAAGGAGTTCTGCTGGATCACTTAATAAGCATTAAAAAAAAATAAATCATCAGAGCAGAATCGCTAAATCTTGCAAAAAATTCACATCCCCAAGATGTTTTCATAGAGCATTGATAAACACACACAGTCTAGTTTTATTTCCAATACTTTTGTAACACTGGAAAAGTATTTTTATAGAAGTCAACATTCAAAGGAAAATCATTACCAATAAACTTTCAAGGAATCACTATAATATGTAAATAATGTGCAATTAAGCTTAATTCAGCCCTCAGTGAAGTCTCAGTAAGACTTTAAGTAGACATGATCATCTGTTTTCCACTACAGCTAATTAGCAAAGGACCTACTCATTAGAATCAGAGTAAAAGGTATCACTTGTTCTCTGGGAGGAGCTGTAGAAGGAAAGTTTGTAAGGAAGGAAAACAAGCTGCAGCCTCACTGCTCTCTCCAAGACCATTGCCCATCTGTGCTGACAAGGGACAAATTCCTGAGTAACCAAAACATTTTGTTGCTTTCTCTCTCCACTGCTCTCTTAGTTAGTAAATATTATCCTAAGTACCTCTTTAGCAAACACTGTTGTAAATAGCCACCTGTTCATTGGAATGACACTGGAAAAGCCAAGTACCAGCTATCCTCCTTCAGTTACTGTTGTATTGTCTTCAAACCAGTAAAATGCTTTTGACCTCAGTTGCTTCAGCAAAGCTTCCTTTGCAAGAACATGACTTCACTCACGGCAAAGACCCAAATAAAATTTCTATCCTTATCACCATTGAAGTTGTATTTTGTTAAATGCCTTCGAACATCTTACTCCTCTATTTAAGAATGGGTTTTGTTTGTCCAGGAGGAGGTAGATTTCACTAATATCAGGCCTTG
Organism: Aegotheles bennettii; assembly: GCA_013398125.1. Lineage (NCBI taxonomy): Eukaryota > Metazoa > Chordata > Aves > Caprimulgiformes > Aegothelidae > Aegotheles > Aegotheles bennettii. Next base: position 287,112 of record VZRW01000009.1, read on the forward strand.
TAAGAAGGGCAGCCAAAAGTTGCTACTAGGGGTCTGTGCTCTGTGAGGAAACATTACAGGTTTTTAAGTTTGTCACACAATGCAAGAGCCTGAGGTGCCTCCACAATTCATCTCAATTAAGTAGGAACAAAAAGATAGGGACACACATTGTACAAAAATGAGCTAATGCATTTAGCAAGCTGTGATAAATGTGTCTTGAAGTTATTACAGACACCAGACTAACAAGCCCATGTAGTCAGTAACTATATACACTACATGAACATATTTTCCTGAAGAGAAGAATATATCATTTTAGAGGAAGGTTCTCAGACAAAAACCAGCGAACAGCCCTTTCTAGGCTGCATAGCTCAATTACCACAAGTACCTCACAGAGCAATTGGAAACAGTGCAACATATTCACCAAACACTCTCAAGATATTGTTTGATAAAAGAGACTACTGCTTTTCACAGCAGCCTCCACTGAATCCCCAGAGCAGCCATTACCGAAGGAACATCCAGGTGTTGCTGAGCTTGAACAGGAGAAAGGGCTGGGAATGAGAGGAATTCTGCTTCCCTGCCCACCCCAGCTGCCACTGCCTTTTGTTTCTCTCTTTTTCTCTCAACTACAGCCACATCCCATTTCTGAACAAGTGACAGACAGCTCCCAAAACTTGACCACCTGGCCTTTATCAATAGGCATAACCATAAAGCCCCCAGGACCTGGGGCAGATGGAAAGTAAAATTCAGCAACATTTTCGAACAAAAGCACTTACACACTAAAAACTTGTTGTTTCTTGGTGAAGTTTAGCATTGTTTACTGACAGGTCAGTACTAAGAGTAAATCATCTCCTTTAGGAATTGGTGTCAACACTTCTCTGGCCACTGCTAATTGTTACTCTATACTGATGTCACTTACAGACATCACCACAGTAAAACAGTTTGTAAATTACTTCACCTTCTTGCAGCAAACCAGCACCTGAAGTAAAACACAGTTTGCTCACTCAGCATTTCAGCAATGCACAAAACACGCTGCTCACAAGCACCTCTGAAAACATTCAAATGAAAATTGCATTTATTCAATGATCAAGTAAAAGCAAAGTTCAGGTTTTTTTGTTTATTTTTACATCCCAACCATGATAATTGCTAAGTCTTTCATAGGAAACAGATTCAGAAACACTAAAACATTTCACTTCACTATTGTCACTTTGCATTTGCTGATCTCCCAAGTCGCAAAGATTTCCTTTTTACCAATTGCTACTTACATCTTTTTGATTATATGATAAAATTGTGTAAATGTTACTTTTGCAAGTACATGTTAATAAATATTTTGTTTTGTTGAAAGGTGATTTGCAAGGCAATTTTCAAAGCATCTGAAAGGAACAGAACTACAGTGACTAGCAGGGGACGCCAGGGCTAGAGCACTGCAGTAGATATCAGCCAGCCAGGGAGCCCCCTTCGCATTAGTGCTGTGCCTGATTAACCTGAAACTCACACACCACCTCATTCATTAAATGCAACAAAACTACACAAGCCCAAAGGACTTGCAGGTTCTATCTGTGAGAGGGACTGCTTAATCCCACAGAAATATGAAATGCTGTTGTTTACTTCAAGAGCTCAAAAATATCAGTGAGGGACACTTCATTTTAATCAAGCTGAGGAAATTTAGGTTCTAAGCCAACACACACCTGTCCCTATTTTTTTATTAAATCAAGTATGGCCTCAGGAAAAATATTTTGCACCTAAAATTAAGCTAATGTGTAACTGTTAGTAAGCCTTCCCCCTAAATATCAGTATAAGAGCAAGTATGAAACAAGTCATACAAATCTTGTAAAGAAAGATTTGCAGAATGCATAATAAATTAATTGCAATAAGATTTGTGCTTTTAGTAATTGAAATAGAATACAGTCTTAAAAAGGTGCAATGTTCAATAACGGGACATGAAATCTTTATTTTACACATAATTTCAGATGAAAACCCCCTATTTTCTCAATAACAAAGGACCAATCTAAATATTATCCATGAGGTTTCAACAAGAATTTCATAAGGCCAGACCACATCTACATGAAGAGATAAAAATGGACGTGGTTTCAAAAACACAAACTTCTGAAACACTACTCATACATTGTTAACACCCAGGTCTGAAGAAACAAATCAAGCCTTAATAACATTGTCTCAAAAGCCTTATGATATTGAAATTAATCAGATGGCATTTTCTTAAAGTAGAAAAAATACAGCTTTATGAGGAGCCAGCTTTTCTTATTTCTTAAGATGCAGTTTTCCACAGCTTGAAGCTTTTGTTTTCTGGAACTGCTATGAAGTTATTAGTACTGAGATTTTCTTACTAATTAATATACTGCCAGTAAGGCATGAATTCAGCAGTTGATGCTACTGTAAAAGAACCCCTTGTTAAGCTGCTACAGAGAGGGGCCAAAGAAAGGAATCAAGGACCTAGCTGGCAGGGGACCCAACCTAAACAACTTTTCTTCCTTTATTCTAATTGCACTTCCTTTAGAAAATAGAGACAGACACCCAGAACCCCGAGACACTGTTTGGTGAAGTTGTTTCTGCTGCTACAGGAGATCACAAACTGTTCAGCAATTGGCTTATGTGTTGCTATCTATCCCTTTATACAGCACCTTCATTATCAGAAATTCAGCAACTTAAAAGCATCAACACTTCATGGAGGAATATTTTGGAAAAGAGGTTTAATCTTGTGAGAACATATGGTTTCTAGAAGAGGAGGATGGAACTCTGTGTCAATAATACAACAGTCTCAGGGATTAATTCAAACACCTTCTTGTCTTAAAAATGGGTAAAAAGCGTATATAAAACCAGATACTTACTTCATTAAGCTATTGCTCTTGAGACCTTGCAAACTGAGTTAATGCATTTGTTGGCATGCTAGATTAAAAGAAATCCACTTCAATATTTAAAAAGGATTCTGAGGTTCTTCCTGCTGTTCCTCCCTTGACCTGGACTAGAATCAACAGTTCCCTTCCTGCTCCTATGACACAATAGAGGAAGAGCTGAAAGAAATAGTAACTATTTCAAGTTCTACTGCTAGAATTTAAATCTATTTCACTCTCATCACTGGTCTGAAAAGTTGCATTAACCCTTCCTTTTAACTGTATAGTAGCAGGAGCAGTGGCATTGGTATTCATGAGATCCTTCGAACTGCTAGCCAGCCAGAATAAGAGTTTAAAACCACTCCTTGGGCAAGACACACATATATTAGCCTTGGTCACAGCCATAATTACACTAATTAGTCTTAATTGCCCTTACCAGCTTTACCTGGTACCCACTCCTCAAGAAACTCCCTTTAAACTCAGGCTGGGGGTTTCAGTCTTGTTCTGATCTATGTTGCAGCTGTACCTAGTTCAGATTTGTTTCTGCTCTTAACTCCTGTGTAGCCCTTGGATCTGTGTTGTAGCCTTGCTTCTAGTCTTGTCTCTTGGAAGGACCTTGGATCTAAAATGTAGTTGGTTTCACATGTTTTCTGTGGCCCTATTCCCTGCTGCTCCTGATGGGATGTTGCACCTGGTTCACCACCTCAGCCTGCCCGGGGCTGCCAATGGATTCTGTTACTAGTACCCTGCTCAGATGCCATGGGCATGCACCATAGTCAGTGAGAGCACTGCCTGTCCTGTGGTCACCTGTGACTCCTGCCTTGTCCTCCCTCATGGAGTAGTCCTGTTCTTGCTGCTTCCTGATACTCCTCAGAAAACTGCAGGAATCATCATTTTCGAGCCAAAGGAGCTGGTTTTGCTATCAGTGTGCAAACAAAAAAGGGCATGATTTATTCGGTAAGCAGGTTTGAATACCAAAAGTATTATAAATATCAAAGAAATCTGGGAGACTGCTGCGGTGCCACTGTACAACCATACAAGTACAACTGCCATTGAGGAACTAGAGTATGCTATAGGTCTCAGAAGAAAATTGGAGTTTAGCTGTCAAGTAAGAGACTTGTTCTCTCCTGCCAGCCATTAGTGCTGGTAAAGATTTTTATTGGATTCTGCCAGCTTCAGCCACGTAGAGGATCTGGACATGAACACTGGCTACTCTGAAAATCCAGGCTTTGCCCCAGTGTACTTTAAGAAAAGTATTTTTTCCTTCATGATGTGGGACGCTGAAGGTGCCACTGCCTCTCTTCTGCTTCTCTGTTCCTGAGAGATATAGTTCAATATATTTTTACTTCAGTTCACAAGTCCTATTTCTATTTTTCTTTTTACTCCTGTGTCAAGTTAAATATGTTCCACGTTGAAAGACACTGATAACACTGACAGAGTGTGCTCTGCTATTCTGCCCAGCAAAAGCTTTGTCTTGAAACTAACCTTTCCCTCGGCAGACAAAAGTGAAGGGCAGTAACAGCAAATGAAAACACGTAGTTCTGTTTATTACAGCTGTTGGTTTGAATGCCAAGTTCTCAGAACAGGATTAAGTGCATTTTGTATACAGCTGGAATATGTCATAGATACGTTTAGGTCTTTGAATTTCAACATACCCAGGTGATTTGTTTTTTATTTTTATTTTTTTGATATTAGCCTTTAGTGTAGAAAGAAATCTGGATATCTTTTAAGTTCTGGAATTATGAAAAAATATTGATATTAACATTAATGCAATATTGTGTAAAATAGCACTTATTTTTAAACTCAATGTTTATGAAGCAGTGGCAGCAAACTAAATGATAAAACTTTCTATGCCTCCTTTGATTGGAAGCACTGTATATTTAATATCATTACAGATAACTATCCCCAATATAATATTTGATTTTGTGTCTGTTTAAATCAGTGGTGAAATTTTCTACTGATTTTACTCATATATGTCCAGTTCCTCACAAGTAAAATCAGCAGAAAACTTCACCACTGATTTAAAGCTTTACAGATTTTCTAAACAGTCAGCCATCTTATTCCATGTGCTTTTGAAACAATGTATTAGTTCCATGCAAAGAAAGCAGGGTTTCTGCCTGCTGTAAATAACTGATATATTTTATAATATATGCTGCTCCTTTATGGTCTGATGTAAATCCCAGTGAATCATAAAAATATTCTTATTGATTTCTGCGGACTCTGGATATAGTCCTTAGGCAAAATTGTTCCTTACAGTTCTGTTGGAGTAGCCATTTGGGAATCACAATGTCCTGCATGTTAACATCAAGGGTTCTTTTGTACTTATTCTGATTAGGTTTGGTTTCAGCTTTGTTTATTAAATAATGTGAATAATGGTTATATAGGAATTTCTTTTGAGTGGTGGCATTAAGAGATATACTGAAAACTCACAGGAATACAAACAAAAAGAACTGAAGAAATGAATTGGATGTTTCATATATGTAAGCAATTTCTATGACCATCCCTCGGCCTGCCACCACTCAAATGCAGCATGTTTTTATCAGCTATGTTTTCATGAGAGATTAATAGAAGCATGAAGATACCTATTAGCATTTGATCATTACTTTTTGGCACTCAGTCTGAGAACTCCTTTATTCGAAGAAACACCCTGAATACTTTATTTCTTTATATGCATCCTCGCCTGAGGATTTTTAGACAGGAATGGTGGCTTGTTATGCTCCTTCTCAGTGTGTAGCTGGTCAAAAACATGGAGGCCTGTCTGCTGATAAGGACCTAACCAGAGTTACTTATGTCTTTGACACTTCCATGCTGTTTTACTGCACTGGCCCGTATTTGAAGTTAGCCTTGAAGACCACCCAGAAGTACCAGCTGGTGCAGAACTCTGCTACTCACATTCTTAGTAGAAAGGAGTTGCTATCACCGTAAAACAAACTGTGCTCAGTGTTTTGCTCTGCCTATCTTTTGCTTGGTGCTACAACAGCGTGCAAGTTGTACTCAAGAAGGCCGGATAGCCTGGCAACCGATTACTTGAAGCTGCCTCTCCCTACTATTCCATCATGGCTTGCTTCCCTCAAGTTCTTTGATAAAACCTTTAGGACCAGAGGCAAGCCACATTGAGTAAAAGATCAAACTCTCCCCCTCTGGCAGTTTGTCAGCACAAGAACTTGGTAGGGCATAGTGCACATTTGTTATGGCAGGTTTTTAATTACATCTTTGATACAGCAGTGATAGGATTCCATATGTGAGAGTAATGCAGCATATGCACTGGTAAATCAGAGTTGAAACAAATTTAGGTCAGATCCTCACCTGATGTAAATTAACTGTTTCACTGACTCAAAGGAAACCCTGTGTATTTCTCACAGCTGAGAATCTGATCCCTCGTGAGGTTTTACTGAAATGTCTAGGCTATAAAAATTACAATAACAATAGGTATTTTACATAAATGTACTTTTCTCCCTTTCCTAACCCTGGAGCTCATGATGTTACTAAACTGTTGGTGAACTTTTTAGGAGAGGCAGACCATGTGTTGACCTGTGTAAAACACATGAAACCTTGAAAATATTAGAAGGTTGTGGACTTTGGAACTGTGAACCTCAGCTGGAACTTCCTGCTGACTGCTTTCCTGGTTAGAAGGCATCAGGTCGAGTTTTGTGCTTTGTAGCATACAGCACGTCTGATCACAACTGACAGACTGCCTGCTTTTAAAGCAGGCAGTGCTGCATAATATGACTGTGCAAAAGTTTCTAACTAAGGGAAGCTACTAAAATAAAGCCTACAGGGGCAAGATAATTTGTTTACAATATAATGTGCATAATTTAATATCCATAAATGACAACAAATTTGTGTGTGTCTGTGAATTTTGGGAGAGTTCAGTCTCACTACAGTAAGAGCATCAATGAAAATAACATAAGTTTCTGAGTAACATTCTGTATCGATCTTTAATTACATAAATTATGTGCTGTTCATATTATGCACTTGTTTACATTCAGTAAGTACTGATTTAGTTTCATCTAGATAAAATGTCGGTAATAAAGCCATCCTACTGGAGCTTGCTTATTGCAAAGCTTGGAATCATGCCACAGCTGCACACTCAGATCATGCAAGTGGGCCTGGATGCACACAGAGCTTCCATCAGTTTCTAAAGACCTATCGCTGATGCTCGCCCATCTAGGATCTCACTGCTATTTTTATGCTACAGAATGGCTTCAAAGCAGAGCTTTACTTCAAATCCATTAGTAGATGTCCTCTGTAGTTCTCCTCTCTTCTTTCTCTCTCCAACCCACTTCCTTCCAATTATCTAAAGGTCAAATATTGAGGCTCTTTTCTAGTCATGCTGAACAAGATGTATTTTACTAATTGCCCCCAGAAGATAATAGGACTGTTGCCAGTGTAAGCTACTAATCGGTGCAGATGGAAATGGTAGAAACCAAAGTAAGTGCTCAAAGTATTATTCCCACTGACTTTGGTATGTCCCAGACTGGAATGTCTCGGCAGCCTCTTGAGCATGATGTGTACATCAAAATACCCCCAAAACTGTGGGTTCTATGAAAAAGTGATTGTAAATTAAGATCTCATGAGAAGAATAGAATAATAGGTATGAGTTTCAACTACTACATTAAATCCTGTTCTGAAACAAAATTGCTGCTACAAGCCTGGGCCTTTCTTCAGCTCATGCTCCTGTAGGAGTGGGGGGCTTAACCTTATCCCAGATGGAGCAGGAGCCTACAGTACTGTGCCATGTGAAGTGTAGAGGATGAGGGACACAACAGCCTTGCTCTGACCTACCCTTTGTACTTGAAGCCCTGGCTCTTTTTCACAGTGTGTTTTGCAGCCAAGATCCACAGGGGATAAAATGCCTTTAGTAACTGACATACTTTTCCATCTTTCTTCTCTGGATCTCCAAATCTGTACAGGGCCATTGCCAGAAGTTTTGAACAAATATGAAGAGGAGGGAGTGTAGTGGCATGGAGGGAGGGATGAGGACAATCTGCGTTTGACTGTTTTTGCTTCCATGACATTATCAAATATGGGAATTAGGGTTGGCGTCTGAACCTCAACAGTTTCAAGGGACTAACCTCAGTCTCCTGTAGAAGAATAAAGTGAGCAAAACATCTGATGTGTGTTGATCTTTTGCTGGAAGTGGAAGACTTACCTGTGTAACAAGACAGGTAGACAGAGGAAACAGAATGACCACACTATCAGACTCCTCCTCTCATTCTTCATATGTGAGTTCAGGCCATGATTTGAATGCCTGAGAACATGCTGAGATTTTAGCCCAAGGGAAGAAAATGACAAGGCATTGACCCAAAAAGGAAATGTTCAAGCCTTACGAATGCTTTAGTCCTGTTTATCAAACAGAACCCTCAGCTTTTCCAAACAGGGTATTTTCATTTCATGCTTCCATTTTCTATATCACATGCACAGAGAAAACAATTGAAAATGTTCTACAGGAATCAACAATATATTGCACTAGAGAGACAATTAACTTTTCTTGTTCCCATTTACACCAGTGTCCCTCAGATTTGCATCAATAATCAGTATGTGAGGCCTTGTGATGCTGTTACTATGACCATGAGAAACCAGTGGTGGGAGACAGGTGTTTTTTTGATGTGATGTTGTTTATTAAAGAAATAATAATATTTTTGCCTCTCTGAATATGTAAAGAAAGAACACATTCCTTTTAAAGAAATCTTCACATCTGTCACTCCTATAAGCTCTATGTCTTAGTGCATCAAACCAGGGAGATGGATAGAGGGATCAGACAGAAAAACGTACAGTTCAGAAATTGTTCTGGTAAAATGGATCATATGTGTTTGGGTGGAACAAGGTTTTGGAAGCAGAGAAATGTTATTGCAGGGATTTGTGGTTAATCAAAGCTATCATGATACGATATACAGGAAACCACCATGGATTTATGGCTGTATTCACAGAACTAATTTTACTGACCCCTTTGTAAGATTATCTGGCCCTATGCAGATGTCTTAAAAATCTTAGTGCTGATCTTGCAAAAACTTTTGCACATACTTAACACCTATTCTAAACAGTTCTGCTGAACTCAAACTAGTTGCTACATGAGTAGTGTTAAGTAGCTATCTAATGATTTGTAAGTCTATAATTTCTGTTCAAAAAAGATGATCTTCTACATTCTGTTTCAGACAACACAACACGAATATGTAACAACCACCAGTTCTCTGTTAGTCTTATGAAATTTAACAAGAAAACATCCACTTTAAGGCATTCTGTAGTGCTAAGAATTTATACGAACCCTGCAACAGAATTCTAAGAGACATTTAAAAGAAAACATGCCTGGGAAAAGTATCAACTCCATTATATTTTAGAAATATTTGGCACAACTTCTGTAGGTATCTATCAATTATTATAGTTTTTTATAGATTCTACAGCATCTTCTCTTCCTGTGGTTCACACTGGGCTTTCCTCTGTGGGATTTTGCAGGGATGCTGATCTACACTTCTGCTAAATTTTAATTTTATTCCTCATCAACAGGCTACCATTTTACATGCATGACTGTTTTTCAGTGATACTATCACATGGTAAGTTTCAATGAGCTTTCAAATATATGTAAACACATAGAAATTTTTGCTTAAAATTTCATTACAACTTTTTTTAAAAATGGATCTCTCCAATTGGACAGGTCCTTCAAGAAAACAACTAAAGCAACAAAGATTTAATTGTAAAATATGTATTTCTAAAGAATAATTTTTTTATGATTAATGAAGGAAAATGCCAAGACGTTTTCTCCACCAACTCCCCATGAAAAATGTTCTTTCTTAGCTATACTGCATTATATTTCCACTGGAGTTTCTCAGGTAATTTTGATTGACTAAAGCCTTCCCCCCATAGATCTGCTCCAGGTAAGCTCTAGAAGGTAGAAGAAAATAGCTGGGAAAAAAGCAACCAAAAAACATGCAAGAGAAAGTGTGAGCATCAGGAGCAATCATGTTTTTAGAAAGCAATGGAACCTTCAGAATCTTCATCTTCTAACAAGCAGGTGAATCTGAACAGAAGCAGCTGCTCAAACAATAACAGTTTTACTCAGTTTTCACTCTGTAAATTGGGACTGAGGAGGAAGGGAAGCATATTTCACAGAACAACAAGCAAAGAGAAACAATACTGCACTCACGAAACTGGCAGCTACATGGGACCTGAACTCCATGACTAAACTCTAATAAACAGTGTCAGAAAGAAACATCTGCTTCCATTAATTAAGACAGTCAGAGTAACCTACAGTAACTTGTAAAAAAAAGTATTTAGGAATCTGTAGAAATAATCCCAGCCCCGGAGCTGTCTAATGAATACACCTGTGGTGACGCACATGTAAATTGTATTTGTTTGTTCTTACTCAGATATTAAGAACAACAGCTGGTCCCTCCTATTCTTGCACTGTTTTCTTTCTACCTTATTGACCTGTTCAAAACATCTCTTTATAAGACATTTGTCATCTGTTTCTTCCAAATGAAGGGCCTGATCCAACTGCTACTGAAATCAGTGGAGTTGGATTAAGTCGTTAATGTGTATGAGCTGTTCCATAAGAGGGCAGAAGAGACAGTAAAACACATGTATCCAAAACATCTGTGTATTTTCCTAAGTTTACAGGTGAAGAAGCACAATTTTGAAAAGTATGAATAGTATACCAAGTGATTTCAAAGTTAAGATTTGACATGTATAATCCACATTGATACTAACTCACATAAATAAATTTCCAGTTTTCACCATGTCAAGACAAAGAAAGAAATCACCAGAAAAGAAAAATTACAAGCCACATGGGAGGGAAAGAAGTGTTTTTTAATCAATGGCCCAATGAACAACATGTTACTCAGCATGCAGGAAGGGATATCTCCCTACATTAAATTAGTGGGGTTTTTCTCTGTCCTTATTTAATTACAGGCTATCAACCTAATATTTGGCCAATAAACAAGATGATAATGATTATTCACCTATAAAGCCTTTCACATGGATGAATATCATGCTGTTAGACAATGGGTCTTATTTCACAGATGGTTAATACAAACAATATGACCAATAAAGGCTTGGCCCAGCATCCTCTGAAGTCTTAAGTATTTTTTCCACTATTTGCAATAACCATCAAATCAGCTTTTTGATGGAAAAATTCTCTAGTGACTTACACCTTGAAATTCACATAGAATTATTATTATTATTATTATTAATAATAATAATATCAAGAGTAGCAGTATTAGAAATAATATAATAATAAAGTGATAAAGAAAAGCAGGCATATTTGTGTGAAATTTGATGCTATACGTCTAGACTGGTAATGAAATACCTTTTCATTTAAAATTGAACGTGCTGCAAGATTGCTTCCATGCTGAATAAAAAAGGCATTGCTCAATTAATGTTAATTTCTTGGCTTAAATGTTTGTTTACTTATCCACAATGGCATGGTGATACACAAGCAGAAGCACAGTATAGAAAGGGTCTGATTCATCTGTGGCATAATACAAGAGAAGGAAGGTGGTATAAAGAATTAAATGAGATAAAAAACTGTTACCTGCAAGCAGCAACAGTAGAAAAGATGAGGGCTACATACTAGACATGTATTTGCCTCCAGATTCAAGGCTGTATACTTTGAAAGGGTCTCCTTTTGGTCTGTAGGAAGGAAACAGGAGAAGGAGTCAGTCTTCATCTTAAATATTATCTCAGACAGGAAACTTAGCCTTTACAGAAGAGTTAAGGAACTCTCATCAAAGCTTAGCTAAAGACATTAAATAAATAAATAAAAAGTTGTTCCTTTGCTAGGAATTCTGTGAAAGGGCACTGAGATCTTGCAGCAAGGCCTCTGCTTTCTTTGTTCTTAAAAGGGCTAAAACTGTCCTGGTCAGTCCCTTGGGACATGGCTGTGTTGGATGCAGTCTCATGCAGTTTTAAACTGTTAAAATGGCATTTTGCTCCTACAAGCAGATCCCCATTGCCAAAAGTGTTCCTGCTGTGCTTCCGTCTCCTCATTACAAGAGCTGTGCTGCCTGAGAGGGGGTCATGCTCATCCTCTGATTTATACACACAAGTCTTTGCCCTTAAGGTCAGAGGGAAAAGAAAAGGGTCCAGCCAGCTCCTTGCCTTGCCTTCCATGATGCTGGCCCACATAGAACAGCTGGACTCAAAACAAAAGTACATTTGCATCCTTAAGGGAGATGCAATTTATATCGTTATAAAAACCCTTTTCTGATATAGCTTTTCCAACACTGAATAGAATAACCTATACTAATGGTTTTCTCATCTTGTCAGCACTGTTTTGTTGAGGATGTTCTGCTAGATTATGCACTCCAATGAAAGTTCACCTCATAACAGAGTCCTAGCACGCCCCCAACAAGCATGTTTTCTTCTGATGGATTAACCCTCAAATATATACCATGGTATAAGGAAATGTCATCTTAAATGACATGCCCTCCAGCCAGACTCAGGCTTTGTACTGTCATAAAGAACTGCTGTTTGGGAAAGGATCAAATTCTAGAAGTAGAGGTAACTCACAAGAATTACCTCTGAATTACCCCAACTCTCAGCAAATAACTAGTGCTTGTACTCTGAAGATCAGCAAACACCATTGTTAATGTAACTTAGTTGCTCATATTTTGTGCATAATGAATAAATTATGCAAATGACAAATTTTAGGTGATGTTTCTCCAGCACAGATTTCTGTTATTTAACTAGACATGATCACCAAGTTTTGGCCAATGGCATTTACTAAGTTAGCCCTTCAGTTCTCAGTAGCATCTTTATAGTAAACATTCCTAGTTTGTAAAACATACTTAAAGAGCTCAAAGAATTCTTACTCTAGTTCATATTTTTTCCTCGTATAGACTGATGAGGTGAAAACATATTAGAGAAGATAATTATCTAGATTAAATATTTTAAAATAAGTAACCAAGATGTTTTCAAGAATCATTGGTAAAAGAAGAACAGAACTTGCAAAAGAGGCAATGCAAATGTCTGTAGTAACGCAACAGTAGAGTTAAATATAGAAATCCTGAGCAAATAGCTCAAAAATCAAAGTTCCCAGGAGATTATGACCTTTGCCTCCTGTGATTTATGAAAATAATAAGACTTTAATGGAATTATCACAGAAGACATTAATTTGCCCCACTAGTTCACAGAACCACAGCATTAAACGCAGCAGTTACACTAGCAAGCCCCCAGCCTGTGCAGTCTGCTCTTCCAAATGGCAGCAGTGATGAAACACTTCATGCTCAGAGCCAGTTTATGCCCTGCATCAGAATATACTTGAGAAACTTGACCACAGGTTCTTGGGATCAAGTTAGTCTTTCTATTCCTAATAACTTAGAAACTCCTCACTCAGGCACCTTGATGTTATGGCTGTCCATACTCATTTAAACTTTCTCTGAAGAATTGCAAAGTAATAATAGATGTCATTTATCTTAGAAATAAACCTTTACTGGCCCTTGCAGAGATAACATTAGCACAGCCACCATGGCAAGCTTGAGATCTCCTCCAGTTTCTGTCGAGTGCACCCTCAGAGGACAGATTCTGTGTCCTTTACCAAATGGATCATTTATTCTGCAGTAGAGGCTCTATGTACCTGACACACACAGCTGTGCAGGGACTCTGTGACAGAAAGCCTATTAAAATGACACAGAATTAACCTCTGGCATATATATTCACCTTGTTTATTCACCCAAAGACACACAGCAAAAGATTAAAACAACACAAAGTTGCATACAGAATGTGCTAAACTAGACCTTACTCTTTCTCTGCATTATTTGATAAGCTAAAGTGCCTATGTTAAAACTTCTGTGAAGATGCAAACTAATTTATTGTAGCATGGTCCTGGCATTCCTTTGGGATGTTCTCAATTTCTGTTCTTTCCTAGGAATATTTTTATGTCTTTAAATTTTTGCATTTTCTTTGCTCATAGACTCCAGTTTAAGCATCACAAGCCTCACTAGCTTGGTTAGACACAGTTCCCCAAGTATCTAAGCATACTTTATGACATGGTCTTTTTGTTGCCATGCTTTGTTTTCTCCTTCCCAGACTTTCCTAATTCAACTCTATAAAGCTGACCAGGATAACATCACCTAGGTAAAGTGAGTTGCATATGATATGTACTAAAACGATGCAAAACCTTAAACCTTCAGTCATTTTCATTTCCCCACTAATAAATGGAATTTAAAGGTCATTAGCTGAAACCAGTTTTTTTAAAGACTCAAGATAAAATGACAGGACCCTACATAATTTCTGTGTCCTCACACCTTAATTTTTATTTAGCTATGAAAGGATAAATCAAAAGAAACCAAGAGGGTTCAGAAAAGCAATTTTTCTTTGAATGGGGATCTGAAAGAGGGACAACTTTTTAGGAATAAGCAGAAGGAATGATTTCCCAGATACAAAAGAAGTGATGTTATCTCTTCCACCCTTTAAAGAACAGAGAGAGAAAAAGAAGCTTTTGGTATTCTTGGGAGGTCTGGCAGATTTACATTTCTGGCTTAGATGTGATTTTAACTTCCCAGTAACACACTGATATTGGATAGACTGCAACCACACAGAACTATTTTGCTTCCTCTAATATTAAATGGCATGTGAGACTGGAAAGTAATCATAATGGCAGAAGTTAGTTGCCTAAAACATTCACACCAGATGACCACATTTAAATGTTCTCCAGCATGTTTCTTTTCATGTTTGGAGGGAATATGTATTGCACAAGATAGAAACACAGTGTAATTAAATACAAATCTATTTTAGCTTCTAAAAATAGATATTTCTTACATTTCTTATCATCCTCTACATTGTTTCTCAGTCTTTTCTCTGTTTGTAAACATGCTGCCTGGTAACTATAAAACCTTATGATGTTGTGGGTGTAATTCTGTAATAATAAGAAATCCAGCCTTCACAGATAGGATATGCTAAACATGGCCTATATGGAAAGAACAAGAAAATACAGCAAGAAGTAAATTAAAATGTGTATTTCACAAAACCTGAAGATGTTCAGAAAGCATATATGGATGTTATTTTGGTCTATATAAACTAGGTATATCAGTTTAATAACCTGAAATTGCCTGGCAGAGTTTACCCAAGGAACTGAGGATAGCTTCAAATGATTGTTACTGCAAATACAGCTCTTAGAGCAGGTGTGTAATCCAGCTAAGCATTATCCATGATTAATAAACTGTAGGATGTGTGAAGACAGCAGTCTACAGTCACATTGGTAGATCAAATTCACGTCTATGTTTTGTCTCACAAACATAAAGTGATGCCACAATGTTTTATTTCCTCATTTGTATCCAGTCAGATGCTATCTTGAAAGCTCTACTAAGATACTCAAAGCCAACCACAGTTAACAGACTTTGCATGTTTCCAGCATTTCAAATATGCTTCTTAAATATTTTTTCCAGTCACATGACACAAAGTACTCTAACATTCTTCTGCAACAAAAATAACCTGTTTAAACATAATAGATTGCAATGATAAAGCTAATTTAATTGTGTCTACATTAGAACTATTTTTAAACATCCTTATGGAGAGTAAACAAGGTCTTGCAGAATATACATATTCTGATTTATTTCTATTTCTATTATAATTCCTCATTGCTTCAATATATGCCTGGGCTAGTATTATTTGAAACCAATAGAAAAACTTCCACTATGTATATGGGCTTTGCATGTTGGTTTTTCCTAGGTCACTGCTTGATGTTATTAATACAGAAGAAGCACACATTTTCTTCATATCTTTCACCAAACTCTAACTGGAAGGAATAAGTAGATATATGTATTAAAAGATAATGTTTATACTCTGTTTAAGAACTCATGTCCATACTTAGTCACCTAAAGAAATGGTAGACTTCAACAAGCTCTCAAAGACTGTTTTTAAGCTCTGAGTATCTTCAAATTTGATTTGGCACTGTCTCAGAAAACAAGAGAATCAGTATAACCACAAAAGTTGTTTTCATTTATTTTCTCCTTTTTTTTCCAAAACAGCTTCCACATTGATTGCCCTTTTTCTACTCAGACTTTGCATTTGTATTAAAAAATATGGGACCAGATAAGACTATTGACTTAATTTGAGTGTATCATAAGGCTTCTGTATTTAATTTTTTTTTATAATTTTGATAAGACACAAGATACCACATGAGTAGATTCATGGAATCGTAACGTAACTCACAGAGATTACAACTGTAAATAATGTACATGAATTTTAAATGCTATACAATACTGCTGCCAGTGTAATGAAGTTGAGGATGATATGGGACTTTTTAATTATTTATATCAACTCTTACTATTTTAAGCACAAGTGATTAATTCCATTGGTGAATCAGGGATATATAGACCAGCTTAATCAAAATCTGCTCAGATCAGGGGGCAGACTTTGAATCAGCTGCATTCCCCTTGATATCCTATGCCTTTGGCTCAAAAAGTATCTTGCAGAAGGTACAAAAGATAAAGATACAAGAGATAAATATATGCTTGTTGTGTCCTTATCCTTTCCCCCAGGATTTCTGTAGTATTTAAGATAGAAAAGTGGGCTAACCGGACTTTTGCTCTCACTCAGTACAGTTGATCCTATATTTCACATGGGAAGTGGCACAAGCAGTCAGCATAAGCAGTCAGCACAAGTTAAAAACAAGGGGGGACACTTTCCATGGGTTTTCTGTGGAAATCCTAGAAAAATGGGTTTTGTGGTATTGCCAACTTTCTGCTTCTTTGAGTTAAATAACTCCTTTTAACCTACGCTTCCAGCAGTCTAGACATGAATGAGGGCAGAAAACTTCTTTGTGAACTTTGGTCCCCTTGAATCTGAGTAAACAGCCTATGTAGATTCTCAGCACTGCATCTACTCTTTCCTCTCTTCAGCACACTGGGGAAGAGACCACTTCATATATTACACTAATAAGCAAGCCACTCACCTCAGACGAGTGGAGAAAAAACAGCACAGAAAACATGGCTCAGAAAACATGACCATTATTCTAAATCTGCCTTTTTGGGTTTAGTAAGGATGCTCCTTGATAGCAGGTGATGGAGAATGCAACTGAAGATAGATAATAGCTGCAAAAACTGAATGTCAGCTCCTTGTCGGCCTTGTCCCTCAATTCTGGAGTGGTCTGAGTCCAGAAAATCTGAAGTTATCTCATTTAACTCTTCTATGTAATGACTATCATCGTATTTATCTGCTGTGGAGACATCTCTGTGGAATCAGTTTCAGGGCTACTTAGCTATTGACTGGAGAACATTTGAAATTCTCCGTGTACAGTGCTATTTAAGGACAATTGGCTATTGGATCCATGTAAGGGCACACTGGTAGGATGCTTGTTTGTCTTTATGCTTAGCCAGTGACTTCCATTCTTTGTCTGTCATTCCTCAGCAGTGAGGCTTTTTCTGATGCAGGCAAAACCATAACACACAAGAGTATCCAGAGACATGCAATAACCGTGCAGTAAGTAAGAAGAAAAAGAGAACTCTTTTCATAATAGAGTTAAATGAAATATCCATTTTGCTTGGCAGGGTAAGGAAAACAGGAAAAGCAAAGAAATGACATCTCTGCTAAGAGTAGGATAAAGAAGGGAATTCCAGATATACTTGAATTCTAGATTTCTCCTCGTCGTGCTGGTATATACACAAGCCACCGTGGTTATTAACTGGTGGTTTTTATGGGACTGATTGACTTGTATAAAGTGTGTGCCTTAGCTTCTACATCTATAAAACATTTTGCTTTTTGTTGGGCCAAATTTTAAAAATTTATCGAGTAAGGAATATCTTCTGGGGGAGATGCTTATCTTCCTCAGATAAAACCTCACTTTACAAAGCTTAGTTCCAGCTCTGCAACCTTGGTAAGTCACACATAGCAGTGATATGAAACTTGAAGGCTTCATTGAATTCAGTGGGGCTGACTATGACTCCATATTGTTGGGACAGTAGTAGTTACTTTGGTTAGAGCCCTCCAAGGGCTCTGTATCTGTTCTCTGATTCTAACAGACTGTACAACTAAACTGTTTCTCACAGCAAGACCTCTTACTAATAAAATAGGCATTATAGTAATGCTACATTAATGCTATTATAGTAATGTATGTTGGTTTAAGAGAGAAATATCTATATCCATTACTCAGTCCTTACTTTCACATTGCAAGGTGTCTATTGCCCTGTAGGAACAATTGGAGATTCAGCACGGTGAGAAAAAAAATGTCCTGTCTGTTTGAACCTGGAAGGGAGCTCATCAGCCTGAGATGCTGAACAAATCCTGAAATCTTTTGGACCAGGTACTAGGTTCAAGAGATGTCTTTGTGCTAAGCAAGGAAGTTATTTGCCCCAGAAAAGTTTAATTATTGATAAGAATAACAGTAGTATCCTAAAGCTAACTGTTTAAGGGTAAACTCTGATTCATGTGCAGTATATGCATTGAGTGAAATGAAAAGAAAATTGCACAAATATTTATGTTACTTAATTCTGTTTATGTTAAAAGTTACAGTGTTTGTTTAATGTCTTTGCAAAATCTGTAAACTTGGCTTCTGGATAAAGGCCTTCACAATACTGTTTAGGGTTACAGCCACGTGTTCCTGTCACTCACTTGTAGCACTCCTGCAGAAAACCCAGGCCTGTTTTATTCTCAGGTATCCAGCAAAGTTACACTAGCTATGCCTCAAACAGCCGCTGAAACATTTCATGCACTGATACTGAAAATACAAACACAGGGACAGCTTTCCTTCTCTGTAGCTGAGAGCAAGATTTTGGATTTTGAACCTGAGTCTCTCTTATTCTGCCTTTATTTTTGTATCTCCCCAAAGAGCTTTTTAAAAAGAAACAGAATGTTAAACAGAAATGTTATTTTTCTCTGATTCACAAGATCTTGGGCTCAACTCTGGCAAAAAAAGGCCTGTTCTTAACACCCTTGCTGAAGCAAATTTTGAATTAGAACCAGAGAGACTTGAGTAAAGCTTTGCCAGTTTGTACAATCAGAGCTTGGCCTTTAGTGTGTGGCACAGCAGCTGTTCAGACACCACCGTTCACTGTTAACTTCTGCTGAAAACCTGGATTTAGAGCCGGCTCAGACACACTCTGTGCAATTGGTACCACAAGTAACAAACACAGCTTCTCCTCAGGCTTCTAGAAATATCTAGCTCAAATACATTTTACTCATATCTTCAGAATAACCACTTTCTTATTAGCTTAGAATTTAACTGTGTGCAGTTCTCATGAGACTCAGAACCGTATTAGTAAAAATATTTCATCAGATCAGCTGCTGACGTAAGAGAGCCTCAGCCCAGACCTTCCACTTCAGCTTCTGTTTCTTGATAATATCCGCCACTAAAATATTACAAATATTTGCTTCAAAGCAGCTAAAGATATTTTTGCATTCTCAGCAATGTTAGGCTTTGCTATCAGAAATGTCACAGTATCTATCTGCAAAGCAAATTGGGAAAGCTGGGCCAGCACTGCACAGACTTTGGTTTTAAGAGAAAAATCTCTGTATTAATCTGGAGCAAGAATTCATTATTTACTGAGTTCTACAGCGGAGCAGGTTTTTGCTCAGTACTTGCTTGCAGCAGAGAATCTAAGCATGCATTTAGCACTGAGCAGTCAGTTCAGTGCTAAATTAAACATGCTCTTAAGACTACGGCCTTTTTCCATGTGCACAAATCTTACTGACATCAAGTAAATTGTGTATGAATAACTGCCACCAAGTATACAGTCCAGTCTTACAGTTGGTATCAAGGAGAATTTGGTCTGGATATGCAAGAAAAATTACTTTCTGTATTGGTTCATATTATTTTTCTATCTATTTTTTCACACGAGTTTAAATGTGAGAACATGCTGACATTGTTGAGGCTTGTCCTTAATGTGCAAGATAAATTTCAAACTCATTCTATCAGTTGTTTTTAATAGAAATGTAAACAAGTAGGATCATTTTGCAATGGCCTCGAACAGGATCTTCTGTTAACAGTGATAGAGTGCCAGGGATTTACTCTGTTGGTAAATCACAAGTATTTTCTCACCAAGTTTTGCTGTTCTCAGTGAAATCTATTATTGATTATGAAAGCTGACTTAAATTGGACTTTGGTGTCACTGACATTTAATCTTGTTTTTACCCACGACAGAATACCTAAAAGAACCCCAGTATTCAGAGGCTCAGATCTATTGGCATTCAGATTGACTAAACTGTGGAGTTTAGAGCTACAAAATTATTAATACCAAAACTGGTGCAAAGAACCAAGAAGGGGAGAATGTCTTTAGATTCATACATTCTGGAGTGTTTTAGAAAGTCAATTAAGATAACAGGTGTAACAAGACTTAATGCTTGAAGATGCTTTCGAATTTCAGGTTTCTAGGTACAGACAAACACCCAAAAATTTTTTTACAACAGTTTTGGTTTCTCTCATTTGTTTCCAAATACTTATCAAAGTTCTTTTACATATATATATGTTACATATTCATCCCTGGTTATTTGACTAAATAAATACTACTTCTTTCTTGGAAGTGAAGACCTGAGACATGGTACTAAGAGATGCTGTAAAAGGTGGAATATGTTTTCATCATATCTGCAAGCAGATGCAAAGCCATTCCTGAATGTGCTCTGCACTGACTAGAAACCAGATTGTTTGTTAAACCTCAGGTTCCTCAGTCCTGCTGAGAAGCAGAAATTATTGGTTCCAACCACATGCCACACAAATGCAGGTACAGGGCTTGTGTTCAGCCCATAGTACAGAGCTTGTTTGCTGACCTGCACAGGAATTTGAAGACTGGGTGAAAAGCCAAGAAGCATGTTAAAAACCAAACACTAGTCATAGCATACACATGACAAACATGAAGATACCTCTCCACAAAATGTGTACATCTTTGAGAAAACTGTCAATTCCTGGCTTCAGACTAGTTCTTTGAATGTAAGCATCCACGTTAGCTTGCTCCTCATTCTGTTCTCATGAAGAGGTGCTTCATCAGAGAAAACTTCCTATCAAGTCTTAGCTGCTTTTGAGCCCACAGCTTGCATACAGTTAGGGGCAAATTCCACACATTACTCATGGCAGGCCCAGTGCTCACCGTCACACACAGTCTGAGTGCCATCTAAAAGGTCTAGCTAGTTCCAAAACACATGCCTCCAGCAGTTATGTAAAAACATGGCTGCCCAGAGCATTCTGATGTTTTCATGGCAGATCATGAATTTAGAGAACTGACTGTATGCATGTGCTAGGAACAGATAATTTAATACCCCGTCTTTAAGGTTCACAATGCCCTTCAGCATCACACCTAGAAATGGTTTATTTTGGGAAGGTTAAGGTTACGCTTACCTTGGCTGATACACACAAATCAAGAATGCTGATTTCAAAAGGCGTACCTTGGATGGTTGTCTCTAAGAGGATGCTCAGTAAGGCAGATGTTTTTCATTCACTGCCGAGTTCACAGTAATACACACTCAATGTCCACATGTTCTCTGTAACTGTAATAATTTACATGCAGTCCTAAAAAGGGGTGCTACAGCCTAAGTGAGTCAAATTCCATCTTGTTGACACAACCCACTTCAGCTGTTACTAAGGCAAAAATGCTACTCTGCTATAATTAATCTGGCCTGAAACTTAAGAATGTCATTAAAGAAGGTTGCTGTCTCTTTTAAACAGTGCATTAATCTATAGTAGAGTGCAAAAAGCAGAGCAAAATTAAAATCAAATGCGGTGATAAGCTTCCAAAGATGAAAAACATTTACAAACATCAGTAACATAATATTAGTATACTACAAAGCCTAAACAAATGTGTTAAGAGAAGAACTTGCTTTCTGTACTCTGTACAAAATACATGGTGGCACTAGGAGAAAACCCCTATTGGCAAAGTTAACTGTGGACCATCTGAATTAAAAGATAAAGTACTTCAAAATTAAAAGATAAAGGCTAATGCCTGCATAAAACCGGAGTGATTGTCGGAGCCAAATGCATATCCAGTACTTTTGCCAAAGCTCTTCATTAAAGTGCTGAGACTTTTCATACTGCTTTCTGTCTGTTTTGTGTGACAATAGGATGCAGTAACAACACTTGCAAATTTCAGGGGTTTTGAAGCACCTTGCACATCAGGATTGAATTCCTTATCTGTCTTTGAGAAAAGCATTGCAACTATCTTAGAAGAAAGCTCACATTTTGGTGCAATGAAAAGGATTTCTGATAAAACTATAGTAGTTAAAATTCTCAGTTATGGTTAATTAATTCCTTACTATAGAGGGAAAAAACTACAGAAACCAGCTCCCTGCTCTTCACTTCTGCAGTTATCATCTTACATTTATCACCTTAAAGAAATATTCATGGAAGATAAACTTTTTATTCTCTTATTCAGAGGCCTGAAGAAGCAGAAGCACTAGTGGAGCACAAGAGGCAGTGCATTGGTTTAACATTCTCTCCCTTCAGCATATGCATTTGCATTTGCACTGGACAACGCTCTGGTATAAAGGCAAGGAAATCCTCAGCAAAATGACTTGAGGAAAATTTGGTGTTGGGGAAACCTCTGGTTGTGTTTAGCAAGTGGAATTAAAGAGACCTGTTTTTCGGTAATCCTCAGAACTGGCAACTAAGGCTCAGACTTTTGAGGGAATTCAACTCCATTTTGTCACCAAAACATGAAGGGCAGATGTTCAGAACTGTTCAGTGGTATACAGGGCACTCAGCTTTCTCCAGCTGGGCAGATGCACTGCTATTTGAGCATGGAAAAATAGAAGATTTGAACTCCACTTTTATGGGAAATATTTGCTATCATAGCTACATCTCACAGGTCCCGTCATTATCACTGCTATTATTGAACACAATGTTTGTATCAACTGAGTTGTTTCCTCAGGTTCTCAGAAAAGTCACCTTACACTTCAAAATAGTTTACAGAACACAAAATCTTGAAAAAGGATCAAGGGACACAACTGTTTTAAAAATCACTCTCATAAAACAAAAAATTGGTTCTGGAAGGCCCAGAAGCATGGACTGAAAGTACCATTCAGCTTCAACAGGACTTGAGGCTTCAGGTCTGGCTTCATGCTACCAGAATGACACAGCTCCTGAGCAGCGTGGACAGACAGGGCAATCAACCTGCAAATGTTCTCACAGATGTGCTCAGAATGTGCAAACCCTGGGCTACAGCCACAGGGAGAACAGTCAGAACTGATCTGTATTTCTGATAGGAAGCGCTTTGAGGTGCTTGTGTTAATCAAGAGGAGCAAGCTAGCTATTAACTAATTGCATTAAAGAAGCATGAGAAGACCTGAGCTGAAGGATATAAAGAAAAACAAAGAAAATTATGTTAAGCAAAATAGGAGAAGGTGGTAATAAAAGACTTTGTTAATCATAAACTAGGAAGCCAATTATGCGGAAGAGATGAGTCCTTGACAAAAGATCTGATGATTATTGAAATTCAGGGCAAAACTATTGGAAAGAGACAAAACCCAGAAATGAATGTTTGCCAAGTAAAAAATACATGCTGTCCAAGAATTGAGTTTATGGAAGCAGCCAGCTCTGATACAGTATCTCCTAAACAGAATTCAAAATACTGTAAGGAAAAAGGCAGAATACAGACAGAGTTCACCAAAACTAACCCAAACATGTCAACAACATTGCAACAACCATATCAAACTAAGGCAATGCCTGGCAGTAGGAAAAAAGAAAAAATTCAGTGGGTTCCATCACTTAGAAAATGCTTCTGAGCAGCAGTAGAGGGTGTGCTACTTTGTAGAAAGGAGAAAAGATAAACTGCTTTTTTTGAGTAATGGACAACATTGTTAATGGCTGGCATCAACCCAGAAGCAAACAAAACACTATTTCCATCTAACTGGATTTTAGAGACTATAGCTATGTTTCATCAGAAAAGAAACAATGCAAGTATAAATAAATATAAATGAAATAGAAATAAGATCATACACATTTTTAGATATAATATAAATAAGAATAAATAAGTAACACCCAATGCATACATTTGTGTACATTCAGCCTTCTCTTTGAGAGACATCATACCTTTTTCATGTCATTTTGGTTATGTTCAGTACCAGAAATGAGACACTTGAAAATATACTATAAATTTAAAAGGCCTAAAATATAGTTATACTTTAACCCACAGGGCAGGAGTGCAACACAAGTGTGAGACCAGTCATCCCCTTGTACAAGGCTGGTAGAAAATATTGCCAAAAAATCTAACTGCCTAAACAGAGCACTATGAAGGTCAGAAGATGACCTGGATATGTTCTTATCAAATTACAAGTAACATCAGTGTGATGTTGCCTGTCACCAGCTCATGCTTTGTTCAGGAAGAAAAGTGACAACCAAAATGGTACCATGTATGAAAAAGATGCCAAAATTACTAAGGAGTGCCAACCCACAGATAATAAACATAGAAATATTCTATGTGATTTGGGATTCTGAGGTACTCTACCATATTCTGTAAATGCTGTTCTACTTTCCTATGGCTAGAAACTGGCTACAAATGGCTCACATAAAGCTCCTAGTCCTGAAGACCAACTACGTTAAAGGAAAAGCTTACATAGATGCCAGGAAAGAGAAGATTGAAAGGGGCACCAAGCATATCATCCCTGGCCTTTTGCCTAATGGCTTCAGGCAAGAAGCAAACTCAAAAGGTTGAGATAACAGGGCATGAGGACATGAAACAACCAGATCAGCAGGACTTGCAGCCTGATAGTGCTGGTGTTCCACATGAGCACTTGTCTGAAGAACTGCTAAGAGCATCTCAAACACTAAAGGAACACTTTTAGTGAGCTGTAAGTATTTTAATTTCTATCTTGTATTATTAGTAACACTTATGTGAGAAAAAAGATAATGGCAATGGCCACTCCAATAGTGGCCAAGGTAGTAACTATGAACATCCCTGACAAGGCTGTCTAGCTTAGAGCCTCCCATAGCTTCCAATTTCTTTGGAGAAAGCCAGAAGTTGAGACCTGTCTGTTCTCTGATGTAAACTCCCATCATCTAGAAATCGATGGATGAAGGAGTTCCAGAGATGAAGCTGCACTTTGTTTAAATGTGACATCTATGATGACTACCCTCCTCAAACGTGTAGTCTCTTTTTGAGACCTTGTCCACCTGTCTCTTTCAAGAGAGAATCCTACTCTATTTATCTCCCTTGAGGGAACATGTTTCATGCCCTTGATTACCATTGTTACACTATTCCACATCTTTTCTTGCTCTGCTGAACATTTTTCAGCTGGGATGACCAAACCTGCACGCACAGTTTAAGAAGTGACCATATCACAAAGGTAAAATTTCTCTTTTTTGTCATCAGTTTCTTGCTTGGGGTTGCAACTATCTTTCCTATTCCAGATGTGCACCAAATATTTAATTAGATTTAGGGATTTAAAGAATTGGCAGAAAGACCCCCAGAAAGGGATGCATGAATGTTCTTTTCCTCTTTCTTTTTTTTTTCTCTGATGTGCACAGCAAGTACTTGATGTTCTTAGTTCCTTTGTTATGGGACAGATCATCTGCCATATGCCAGCACAGTTTACGGGATACACTGTCCCGTGGAATGCAGGTTTTGCATTTTCATTGCTTCAATGTTGAACAGAAAGTGAATAAAGGGAAATGGGGCAGAATTAAAGTATTTACTGACTTGACAAGGCAACAGATCAGTATATCGAATAAAATTGACTTACATTTATAATGTAATGTAAGAATCAGTAAGCCAATAGAAGACAAAGGGAGCTTTGCCACTAATTTCAGCATTTCAATGAGGCAAGAATATTTTATAGATGGTCCTATACACCCGTAATTGTATAGCTACTTCAGTGTCCCAGCTCTCAAGATTATTCCTATAAAATTTATAATGTCAAATTTGGTATAAATTTCTTGTTGTTGGCTTGTAATAGAAAAAAGGTATTTTTATTTTTTGAACTAACAAATCACAGAACTAAAACAAGTAAAAGAATGCTATGTGAAAGAACACTATTAAGGCTGAAAAAAAGCCCCTTTCCACAGCCAGAAAAGGTAGAGGATCTTTGTTACAGATTCCTGTCTCTCCTTTTTCTATTCTAAAGTTTCTGGGACAGAAATTAGGAAAAGCAAGAAAACAAAAATGAAGGAAAATAATATCTTGTAGATCATTTCTGCTAGTGGACTCAGTGGTGTGAAAGAGGGGCATCGAAAATTCTGCAGATTTAAAAGATTAATATTTTCTATTTTAAAATAACATCCAAAAAGAGTTCAATTGAGTTTCAGCCTTCTATTAATAGGAACAGCTCTGAAATTTCAACATGTTACTCTAAGTTGCTATTTACTTTTTCGAGCAGCTGTAGGTCTGAGGGTGTTAGATGAGAGCCTGTTACCTCTCACTCTGAAAAAAGTAGGTGCAACATAGGTAATGCAACACAAAGCAGATGAAAAAATAGTCATCTCTCACCCAAATAATTTATTCCAAATTCATTTTGAGCCATAGAAATCTTATGTAATTCTAGGTAAGTCACTTAAACCATAGTTTTTCCAGAGGGCCTCTTGTTTTTGGTCTTGCACAAACTGAGCATTTGACTCAAGACAACAGAACTGTTATTGGAATCTGGTTTTCTCAGGTGGAATTATTTTCTTCTTAACTGCTTTTTAAAATTTTTTGAAGATCTGTAAATTCCTTGCATTCTTCATAGGCCTTTTAATCCAATCAGGAGGGAACAGTCATTGAAGGATCAACATCTTTACTTGCTTTTGAAGCCCAAATTTTTGAATCTGATAGAGGTATAAAATTTGTTACTGAATATACATGGTTCAATAGACTCATGTATATATCTTTAGTAGACTAATTCCTTCTTGACCAAAAATAATTTTAGACTCCTACTTCAAACAAACTAAAAAGAAGTAAAGCTGTCATATTAATTCAGTTCCTTGACCGATCCCTCAGGGAAAGGGCCAGCATTGCTTTTATTTTAAAAGCTCATAAGATGTGTTTAATTTGGTTCTGTAGTTATTTGTTCAGTATGCAGTGCAAATTTTTCTGGCTACAGACATGGGATACGGTAAACCTTTGCCTGGATCAATGTCCAACCTCTTTTAAGTTGTGGAGAAAGTTACTCTCTCATAAAGTTCAGACCTGCCAGACTCAATAACTCTACAAAAATGTTCAGATGAAAATTGCTTCAAGCAATCCTAGTAGAAAGCCAGCACCTCACCCCTAGTTTAAAGTTATGATCCTTATCATAATTAATTCAATAAAGAAGTAATGTACTTCAACCTAGGCATAGAGAATAATTTTCTGTCCTGACTGGTATAAACTTTCAGCTAGGGACGTTTAAACTCTGGACCTGATCTTTTATAGCAAATAATAAATTACAGACCTAGAGCCAGCAGATTATAGCTGAAGTTGAACCATCACAAGTATGTTGCTACGTCTAAGATGAAAAGGTATCCTGGATAGGACTGATAAAAAGTATAATACTATTTATAAATATTACAAAAATGTTCTTTTACTTAAACACTAATAATATTTTTTGAGTTGTGAATGCATAAAGAGTAGGAATTTATATGTGATTCTTGTAAGCTGACATCTTGTAAGCTTGCATCTCAAATTTAAAATCAACATTTTTCTGCTGGTGAAATATTGAACTAATTCACTGTCAGACAAACCAATGCTTTTGCAGAAGATGTTTATTTAAAAGATCCAATCTCAAATGATTTAAGCATTGCATTTATAATTCACCTTACTTTTGTTTAACGTTCTTGCTCTGCTGCCACACCTTTCCTTGCACTACTGTGAGAAGCAGATCCTGCTGCAGAAATATGCTTATCTATTCTGAAATACCCTCAACACACAGAGGAGTAACTAGCCTTTTGTCTGTCTACCCATCTGAAGATTTCCATTCTTTATTCTGGAGAGAAATATGCACTAACAGTGGACATGCGAAGAAATATCATAGATGCAGAGCGAAGTAAACACAATACAAACATTCTTCAATGTATTCATTATTATTTTCACACTGTGTATTTAGCAGTAAGAAAGAAAGATGACTTGAAGGGAAAGAACTGGCCCACTGAGTGAATGCAGTAAGGTAGAAGAGGTTGTTTTTGGAACACTTACCTAAGTGTTCTTTTCCTCATCTGTTGGGATATGTTAAAGCAAACAGCCTTTTTTTTTTAACTGTAAAGATGGAATAGTAAAGTTGAGTGTGTACTTCTTTAAACTTCAGCTTCTATTTTATCAGCTCATCTCACATTCCATCTCATTGCATTTGGTCATTTCTGAGCTGCAGTGTGACATAACTTGCTGCAGTGTTAACAGTTCCAAAACATGTAAATTGCTTTTCCAAGACTTATTCAAAACAAATATTCCTTCTAACTAATTTAGTTTGAATATTCATAGATAATTTTTATGAGACATACTGAAAATACACATACTACTTTTATCACATGTAAGAAATGTTTTTTTAATCCTAATATGCATGGATTTGTATGCTCTTTGTCCTTACTGTTACCTATATCTTTTTATATTTTATTCTCTCAGGTCTTACTGTATAGAGGTTAACCATGTCTCTACCTTTAAAATAATGCAAGATGCAAACTGCAGAACTATTAGGAAACATTTGTGGCCTAAAATTTCAATATCAAAGCACCAATTAATTTTAAATTACAACAGCATATGTAGTTACAAGAGAATCTGTACGTTACCCGGACTCGCAAATGCTCATCTAGGTGAAAAATTCCAATGATGAAGAGGATTCCCTCTTTTTTTTTCAGAAGTTATTGAATGAGGGAGAGTTTGCAGAATTTTAACTCATACAAAACTCTCTCAGTCATACTACGACATTATGCTATCCTAAAGCAACCCAAAAATCTTTAAAAGAGGCTTTGAGTAGAATTTGAATTAAGTGATTTTTTCACATATATATTTTCTGAGTGCAGATTGTTGCTATGGATCTGCCAGGATAAAACAAAATTACATTATTAATCTTTAAGAACTACATTTCTCACTTGATTTCTTTTTTGCTAATAATTCTGTTGTAGGTTAACTTTCCTCAACTGAGTAGCATTTACACTGTGTGAATAGTTTATATCACATGGATTACAATTCTCAAGCTTACTTGTGTACAAGATTAGGCTCAGATAATGTCAGTAGATGTTACTCTTTAGAAATATTTTTCATATACTTTTACTATTTTGAAAGTAACATTATATGGTATTTCAGGTACTTTTACGCTAAATTACCTCCATTTTAAAAGTGTCTTAAATAAATTTAAGCTCACATATGTGTATGTACAGCCACATCATCTAAAGACTTACCCAGTAATTAAAAACCTAAAAGCAGTTCTAATGATTGATCAGTTATTTATAGTATGCACAAACCGAGAGGTATAGGAAGTAAGTCAACACACCAGGGATTGGTTGCTGTTACAACAAATGCGTTTTTGCCAGAATGTTTGACCAACACTTGCAACCCTGCACCCCCACCCCCTTTGAGTCCCCCTGGATTGATTAAATTGGCTCAAGATGACACCAATAATTGGCTCAAGATGCCGCTTCAACAGACCCAATGATCCATATCTTTGCATTCCCTAAAATCAGTCCTTTCAGCTCTGTGTTAGATTTAGGATGGTTTACATTGGCTCTGTCACAAACATTTTAATAAAGTCCCAGAGAAACCTCAAACTGGTGACATCATTGGATGGTGTTAAAAAAAAGTTCCACTTTGCTGGTTAGTTGTTAGCTTTTATAATCCAATCAGAATCTTTTTTTCCACTATATTTTGTCATTCCTTTATAACTTTCTGCAATTAGGACCATAGCATTAAAAAGAGAAAAAATTAATATTAGCTATAAGGAGAAAACAATTATAAGTATTTTGACATCAAGTAGTAAAATGAAAAAAAACCCCGACCTCAAACATTTACTGTATCCGAAGAGCAGGAGGCCCTAAATTGCTGGGTGTGTTATTTTTGAACTATTATATGAATTAATTACACTGAAAGTATCAGCTGTTCTCATGAGACCGTTGTATAAATGAAATGCAAAATAATGTTATCAAACTCACTGGAAAGGCTAATACTCATTTAACTACTTTTAGAAAATAAATTGCAAATTCTTCAGTGTGTCCCAAGACTGGGGTTCAAATAATACACACAGGGCCTGATTCTCCTGTAGTTTATGTACATATAAAGCAAAAGATGTTCCACTGACATCAGAGGAGCAATGGTAGTTAAAGGTCTGAGGCTACTGAGAACCATTCCCATGCCATTTGTCTATTTTTTCCTGAACGCATGGCTTTTTAAAAATTAGCATTTTCAATTGTTAATTCTCATCCACCCCCAGAATGGAGTATCTAAGGAGTTCCACGATGCAGGCACCCGTGTTATCTGATATCTAGGCTCCTTGAGCTTTCCAGTTTTTTGAGTTTAAACAGATGACAATCCTTGTGTCATCAGATGTTATTATTTAATTACTTCTAGCAGTGGACTTTACATAAAAAGGTTACCCTGAGTATTTTTTTCCACAATACACTGGAAATTTTGACGTGCTTTTCCTTTTCAAACTCAAAGGCTGATTTCTTGTCCTGAATTTCCATGCTATTGTCCTTAAAAATATGAAAATCCCAAGTAAGTGAGAGTTAAAGTCTACACCCCATTGCAAGCACAGGAACAGCCTGCCTTGCCAGGTGCCAGGATTTCCTGTGATAACTAAATCTTATTTATAATACAGTAGCATCCTGACACTCAACCACATTCCAAGAGGCACTGATGCAAAATGCTGTACTGACATGCGGTAGATGCTGCAAGCCCTCATCCCACCCTTGATAACTGGAAATCAAAACAGAGTAGGTCAGCGGAAGAGGGAGCAAAGAGATAGGAAATGACTTATTTAAGGTCGGTAGCAGAGCCAGCATTTGAACCCAAGTCTCCTACTCTGTATGGCAGTGCATTAACAGCAGAATTTCCTGCCAGTACTGTATCAGACCTTGCCACCTCTTCACATGAAGCAGAGGACACTCAGTCTTCACAGCTAAGGAGTCTACAAGGATTCAATGAACTGCTTTATTCTCAATGTGTACAGACAGCAGTGCAAGCAAAACACAGCCAGGACATCTCTTCTACACAAAAAGCTGCTACATGCAATATTGGTCCCTCTCACACACAAGGTATTTGAGAGCAGGAGGCAGTTCGTTTTTCCTTCCATCTTAATAAAACAAACAGTTGGGTCCAGATAGCATCAGGCTAGTGTGAATCAGCGTCACCACATTATCATCCTCAATTTACACTGCTCACCAAAGGAAAGGGAGGCCTTTTGATTTCTACAGTCAGTTTGAGCTCCCCTCAAAAATCAAATACAAATCAAAGAGCTTTGCTATCACAACACAGAAATATTTATTTTTAACATGTTACTTAAAAACATGATAGCATGCTTTAATGATCTAAAAAAAAAATAAATTGGCTTTCAAAACTAAATCATCTTTCTAAATCAACTGTCTAAACTTTTGTAAATGCTTATAACCAGTATAAAAGCTTACTGATACTGTTGCACAAGTATTAGATAAAGTATTATTGCTCTCATTTTGTTCTTTTTTCCAACATTCTTTACAACACTGAGGTAAAATACAATTACTTTTAGAAAGAGTCTATTTTTAAGAAAATATTTCCTGTGAATGCAGAAAGCCTTACTATTTTTACTATTTTCTCTCTCTCTTTTTTTTTTTTTTTTTAAGAAAAAACACACCAGGATAACTGCAAGCATATTTCCAAAATAAAATGGAAAAGGTGATTTTCCAGGTTTCAATATGTAACAGCTTTTAAAATTATCCAATACGCTGTCTTGATTCTGTACAAATGTTCCCTTCCTTCAAAGAGACAAAAAAGCTTGTACTGCCAGATCTGATTGTATGTAGAGAGTGGATCTGATCCCCTTGTCACTAAGGTTACTAATCAAATTTCCATCCAATATGCTCATGCAGGATTTCCTGATCAAACACTTAAATCTGCCCCCTCTACACCCCCATTAGCTAACATGTTTTATATGTAGCGGGGTCATCAAAAGTGTAATTCCCTTAAAGAAACCTAATCCTGCCCTCTTGTCAACCAGCAGATAGCTAATAACTCTTTCTATCCTACATTTTTTGAACATCAATAGCATACCAGAAATTAAGATCTTATTTTAATCTCACAACAGATGTTCAAAACAAAGGTATCACATATGTACGTTACATGTATTTAAAAACAGTCAGGTGAAGAAATAAGGAAGATTCATATGAGATTAGCTTGGTTTTGTCCTAGGAAAATATAAAGTAGCTTTTTGTTTCTGTTTGGGCTGGGTAACTACCCTGCAGAACCTAATGAAGTAAGGTATCTGGACCACAGTATATTTTCACCGTTGAAATAACAGGCAGTTTGGAGAGAACCTCAGGGCAGTACCCAAACACAAGCACTTGGGAAAGCTGCTGAGGCGACACAGATCTCTCTCAGTGGGTTGCTCACACCATGTGTGTTCATCCTCACACACGCTTTCCTTTTTTGCCTGGATTTCTACAACTTCTCTGCTCTGAATGCTCACTAGATGTTTTATCACTGCTTTTTCCTTCCTTCATATGAACAACACAGCCAAAGCAAAAGAAGAAAATTATCAAAGCTATTTCAATCCGAACAAGATTCAATACTGTAACTGAAGGTGGTTTTCATTCTCAAAACCACCCTTTTTTTTTTTTCTAAATACCAAAACCAAATCTTGAAGACTTGGTTCAAGTTTTTTTGTTAATTAATTTCTTCATTAACAGGTTGAATAAGAATTTTCACTAAAGAATTATAGCTTCCATTATAGCTTGTGTGGGTGTGTTTTTTAATTTTTTCTTTCTTTTTTTTTTTTTTT